>VYZX01029454.1:0-18053 GCA_013401335.1 Brachypteracias leptosomus | reverse complement strand
AGGGGGTGGGAGGGGTGGGACAGGACAACCAAGAAACAAAACTGAGGAAAGAGAGCTTTGTGATTCACATCTTTCACCACCTCTTGTCCAATGTCCAGCTCCCACTGGGTCCTGTTTCTTTAGCATTGTACTTGTTACTTCCTGCTTGTGCCACGTCAGCCTCACTGTGGGAGCTGGATCTGTAGAGAGGCTTCCCCAGGCAGCCCACGTTTCCCCTGTAAGTAGCAGCTAGTGCCTGCACCACAGTGAGACCAGCTGCCTTCACGCTCTGCCGGACGCAGGAGATAAGCAACAGGGTGGTTATTTTTCTAGCAGCAAAGTTTTCTGTTGCCACCAGCCTGCCTTGGCTCTGGTAGCTAGAATCTAGTGCGTTAGCACTTCATTGTCATAGTCACAACCATGATGGGCCACGTCTACCTTAGTTCTCCTTGTGAAGTTTTTCACCCATCCACAGCAGCAGACCAGCTAGATTTCTTTTAGAATCTGTGATTTGAACCTGGATGGGGAGGTAAGAAGCCATGAAATAAGGTGTTGATAAGAAAAGGATGTTTGACCCTTAAGTATATCTAAGAAACATCTCTACAGTGTCAGCTTGTATGTACATTATCCTTTGTCTGTGTTCTTTGTGAGGTTTCATGGGGTTGCACATATATTGAAGAAGTGTCTGAATCCTTCTGGGTATTGATTAGCTGTATAGATCATACTCTAGTAATGAAGAATTGTGGTAGTATATGAACCACTGTTTTCCTGAGCACTGTATGTGTCTGCAGTGTATATACATACATTGGTAAAAGTACTTCTACACTTAAGAGAAGGAAAGAAAATGGAGGAGAAAACTGATCTAGTATACAAATTAATTGCGTAGGTTCTGGGAAAAGATGCTGTTTGTGACCACTGATACATTCCTCCTTTAGTAGTGAGAGAGTTTTGCCAAATGATCATGAATCCTTAGACAGGCTCATGTTCTGTCTGGAATTACATGTTTTGACAGGACAGGGATGCTGATATATCAAGAGAATAGGTTCCCAACAATGGCTGCAGAGCCATTGTAATAACTTGAAAGGGATTTATTTATATTAAATAACTGTCTCTTCCTCTCCAGGTTAAGGTGAAAAATGTCATTAGTGCTGTTAATGCTGCTCAGCTTCTCATAAATAACAATGCTTCTCTAGTTATTGTCCAGGTAAGCTTTATTTGATTAAAATACATTAATTTATGATGTAATGGAGATAGAGATTCACTTACTTTTGTCTTCCTAGGAGACAAAAAAGTACATGGATACCATAGTCGGCTACTTTGAGCAATATATTGAGTGGGTCAAGGAGTCGGTAAGGTGCATTTACTTCATTAAAAGAAGATGNATCTCTTTTTTGCTTACCATTTGTCTTCAGTAATTAAACCAGTTATCACTTTCACACTTTATTTCTTGGAATTAGGAGTCACCTAACAGGATTGGAATTGGAAACTCCTGGCAGTAGTATTTAGAGCCAATGAAAAGTCTTTTTTATTGATGCTACAAAAGATGTGAAAGGGCTTCCGCCTGATTTCACCAGGCACTGTTTGTATAGTATCAAGCTGTGAATCTCATACATGCTTGTGTGTTGCTTTTTCCTCCACATAACATGAAGACTTTTAGTTTATCCTGGTGTCTGGTACAGTATTTCTGCCCCTAGAAAAGCATTAGGTCTTCTGTTCCACTCTGATTCTATCCTGTTCTTTCCTAATTAACTCCTAATTATTCTCATCTCTTTTTCCTTTTACAAAACTGACTGTCAAGAAATATGTTAAAGCTAGGGTAAGTGGTTTTTTCCCCTTCTGAAGTTGCACAGTATGGAATTCTCTGAACACTTGGTTCTGATTTTAACTGTTCTCTCCTCGCTCCAGATAAATCTTTACTCAGTTGACTGTTACGAACTTTAGTTAAACCTGAAATCTTCCGTTACACAATTCATAACTACTTAGTGCCATTGGTGAAATACTGATTTGGCGATTACAAACACAATATATTCGCTTTAATATAACCCTTGTTACTATATAAAATGTGCTGTGTTGTATGAGAAAAAATAATCTATAGAAGATCAAAGCATGCAAATATGTAATGCATATTTGCTCAAGGATATGGTATAGAAGTCAGCCTGGTAGAAATAGATAAGGGTTGGACTTGGTTGGAAAAGACCTTTAAGATCATCATTGTGATTCTGTGTAATGTTAAAACAGGTGGGCTTTGACCTGTAGTAATCACTTGAATCTTTTTTTTTTTTTTTTTCCCCCCCCCTTCCTAATAGAGCACTTTAAATCAGAGCATTCGGTTGCTGAAGAGGACATCATCTGAGCTTACGGTAAGCTTTTCTTTCTGGCAGCAGAAACATTTTTATGTGTATTACATGCATCCACCACATATGCAGGGCATATATTTTCAGTATAGCTTTTTCTATTTCTAGCTGTTCTGTTATTGGAAGAAATTGTAATGCATTGAGGTAGTAATAGGGATTTAGATACCTCTTCTGCACAGCTTTCTCTGCCCTGGCTTTCCCTTCCTTACAGATGAGAAAAAAAAGAAAGAAAATAAAAAACCAATGTTTGTTGGGTTTGTTTTTTTTTTTTTAAGTGTGAATTGNTGTGAGGTTTCATGGGGTTGCACATATATTGAAGAAGTGTCTGAATCCTTCTGGGTATTGATTAGCTGTATAGATCATACTCTAGTAATGAAGAATTGTGGTAGTATATGAACCACTGTTTTCCTGAGCACTGTATGTGTCTGCAGTGTATATACATACATTGGTAAAAGTACTTCTACACTTAAGAGAAGGAAAGAAAATGGAGGAGAAAACTGATCTAGTATACAAATTAATTGCGTAGGTTCTGGGAAAAGATGCTGTTTGTGACCACTGATACATTCCTCCTTTAGTAGTGAGAGAGTTTTGCCAAATGATCATGAATCCTTAGACAGGCTCATGTTCTGTCTGGAATTACATGTTTTGACAGGACAGGGATGCTGATATATCAAGAGAATAGGTTCCCAACAATGGCTGCAGAGCCATTGTAATAACTTGAAAGGGATTTATTTATATTAAATAACTGTCTCTTCCTCTCCAGGTTAAGGTGAAAAATGTCATTAGTGCTGTTAATGCTGCTCAGCTTCTCATAAATAACAATGCTTCTCTAGTTATTGTCCAGGTAAGCTTTATTTGATTAAAATACATTAATTTATGATGTAATGGAGATAGAGATTCACTTACTTTTGTCTTCCTAGGAGACAAAAAAGTACATGGATACCATAGTCGGCTACTTTGAGCAATATATTGAGTGGGTCAAGGAGTCGGTAAGGTGCATTTACTTCATTAAAAGAAGATGTATTTTTAAAAAAACACCAAACATTAAAAAGCTAAATAATAATAATAAAAATATTACTTTGGTAGTATCTTTTATCGTTTCAGTTTATAAGAAATTTGTACTTTATTATGAAGGGGAAAACTTGTCTTCTATAAATAGTTTTGTTGTGATTGAAGTAGAATAGAAATGATGAGTTGTGTTGATTAGAATAAAATGCAAATTTAACATCATTTTTTCATGGCTAGCCTGAAATCTACCATTTGTGCTAATATTGCACTGAGCTTGACCCTGCTTAGTTCAAATTTATGTCATTAGCATATTGTTTTATTTTTCTTTCTTCAGAAGCAGCCTTTGAGAAAGTAAACTGATGATTTAAAGATGTTCAGTTCATAGCGTATCCCCCTGAAATTTATTTTGAATTTGGATAGGGTTAGAGATAACAATTTAGGAAACAGTATCTGTAACTGTAAGCAAGTTTTGAGGTTATTTTATTCTGTTAGCTACTTGAAAATGTACTTTTTTTTAATCTGTCTTTCAGATTGCCATGGAGGTAGCAGCATGCAAGCCTATTGCCAATGTGATAGATACAGCAGTAGATATTTTTTTATGCAGCTATATAACTGATTCTGTGGTAAGAAGTATTTTCTATTACTCAAAATTGGGACATTCTTTGAACATAAATCTGCATTTAATTATTCTGGCTAGACTATTCAGAAGCATGATAATATCACATAGGAAGTTATGCAAGGGAAAAATGTTCTGATCTGGATCAAGTCCAAAGCCAAACCAGTATAGAACTTGTTTTAGGTTCCCGTTAAACTTAAGCTTCTATTAGCAAGAAGTCTGTAAAATTAACTGTTTTTACTATATTTCTTCCAACTTGAATTGAAAAGTAAATACACTACTACTGGTTTGGAATAAAAATTCTGGGAAGGGTAGGTTTCAGTTTGATTGCTTGCTTCTGAACCACCTTGAAATGGAAAAGCATAAAGATGTGAATTTTCAGCTGTTACCATTTCTCACTTAAGGGGATGGGGTGGGAGCAGGAAGTGAGAGAGTGAGAAATACCAAGGAAAAACTTTCTCAAGTATCTTTCCTGGAATCTAGAAAACCTGAATGAGGTTTTATCACTTGACTTGTAGCAGACAGATCTTGATTCGTTCCTGTACAGTGAATACCTTGAGCATGACTGGTAGCAGTATATCAGGGCAATATTGTTTTTTTCACCTTGCCAAAAGACCTTGGAAGAGGACAGCATGTATTAGAAATAGAATAAGAAACCACATGCCTGGAAACCACCTGAAACATTTTTCTAGCTATTATTTAGCTTTATGGCACTTCTAGCCAGATCCTAATCATGCCAACAGTAAATGCATGTCATCAATCAAAGCTAAAGCACTCTAAGCTTGATAACACTTAACCATTAGATCCTTAACCTTGATAATGCTTAACAATGAAAACTTCCGAACCCACCAGAATCATGTTGTACTCGTTGATTATCTCATATGTTACAGAGTGTCTGTTCTCCTTTCTGTAGCCACGAACCATCTGGTGGGAGATGGACCATGATTTTCCTGATGATAGAACTGAGCTGAGTCACTTATAAGTCAAAATGCTTCCAGCCAATACAAATCACATTTGAAAAATCATCATTTTAACATCTAGTGATAACTCAGTTCAACTGTATGATAATGAAATTAGTTACACAAACAGGCTGCAGTTAGCAAGTTAAAAAATACCTTGAGAAAGTGCTGGAAACTCAGATTTTGACAAAAAACACAAGAAAGACAAATACTTTAAAATATCAAGAAATGAAAAAGAAATAACATGGCTAACAAATGAATACTGAGACAAAAAATTACTTTCCAGTCCAAGGCTGACGACATTGAAGTAACTTTTAATGACACTCTGGGTGTGTAGCTTTGAGCAACTTTGGACATATTCCTGTTTGGTTACAGTTGTAAGATGGTGCTGTTCTTACTTTGGTTCACACTGACAGTGGAGAATGCGTAACATGTCCTCTTCTACACTAGTATAAGAAGCTTCAGATAGTCCATGAGACCAGTGCCACCGATTTCTGCTGTGTTCTTCCAGTAACAATGCTTAGAGTATCAAGCAAAGATTCCATACTTTTCTGATAAATTTTCTCTGTGATCTTTTTTTTCCGTATATTTTGCTTTGTTTCAGAATACCTTCTGGTTTGGTTTGGGAGGTTCTTCAATATTTTTAATTCCTGCCATAATTTTTGCTGTAAAACTCTCCAAGTACTATCGTAGAATGGATACAGAGGATGTATATGATGAGTAAGTATATACTCCTAAGTAAGCTAAATGGCAAATAGATTGAAATATTCTTTCTAGTGCCTCACACGAAGGCTCTGTAATCCTTAAACCTTCTGTGCTGTCAGATTAGAGCTGCATGTTCCTGTGAATTACTGCAGATTTGGGTGGGTGCCTGCAAAATGCTTCATGCAGGTGGGCCTTGGTTGCTTTGAGTCTATGCAGGTATTGTCAGCCCTGACTTTAAGAAACTTACTTCAGAATGAGGTCTTCAGAGCTTCATATACAGCATTTATATAAGTATATTCCAAATGTGTAAGTGATTAGCTTTGCTAAATAACCTGTTAAAGTGAATTACGTCTGCTTTGTAATCTCCTTGAGTTACTTATTTGCTTTCTTACTGTCTTAGTTATTCCTAACCAGTCTTTCCTTTTTCAATTGCAGTTCCTCTGTCTCAGGGACTTGGCATTTTACTTTATGATAACTGTTCTTACATATTTTCCCATCATTTTTGTTCTTACTGTTTTTTTTTCTGCTCTTTGTTTTGCTCATTGTTCAGTTAGCCTGTGCACTGCATTTCTCAACTTTCACACTGGTCATTTTTCATTACACATTCACGAGCCAGTAGAGCAGAAACAGGCATGTACAGCTAAAATCACTTCACTTATTAGCGTCTAGTTAATTACTCCTCCCTTTCTGTGTTTTTTAGTGTCGAAACTATACCAATGAAGATGTAAGACACTTTTGCTGGTATTTGTTAAAATTATTACATTCAGGTGGGAGGGCTTAAATTTTTAATTAACATATTACTTCAAAAGAGGTAACTTGTTCTGCTTCACCAAACTGAGTAGCCAACTCAACAAGAATAATAAAATAATTAATTAATTTTTGGAGAATATAAATATATTAAAATATGTATAATTATGCCATATCTTAAAAATGAAAAGTTATATTCTGTTGTACAGACACATTATCTTTGCATATAATACCATCATCCATGTACATGTCTTAGAAGCCATACTGTACATAGTGCATCTTATTGTTAACATGGTCTTTTCTTGGTGTATTTATTTTTATTACAGTACGGAAAATGGTAATAATGGTTATCATAAAGAGCATTTATATGGTATACACAATCCTGTTTTTACAAGGTAAACCACGTCTGAAACTGCATGCCTTCATACATCCTTACTAAATCTACTGTATTAGTCACCTATCTAATTTTCTGCACATTTTAACATGAATCTCTTAATTCTCTTATTTTTTTGCATAATTACTCACTACAGCAAATGCTGTATGTTTTATATTACTCAAGTTCTTTACATAACTGCAGATATTGTAATAATTTCCAGCAACTTAAAGCAATGGCCTAAATTCAATCTTAAATCCAGGTAATGAGGTATTTATGTAGTGCAGTGGGTGGTCCTAAATTGATAAGCATATTAAAATACTCTTGATAGCAGTTGATAAGATGGGAAGCCTTTTTCCTGTGCAAAAGGCAGGTGATCCAGGGTAGTCAGAAAACACAAACACAGAAAATGGGTGTTTCTGCTTGGGTAGAACTAGTGTAACATCACAAAGCCGGAAATTCAAGTTATGTTTAAAAAGGGGGAGATTTGCGTTCTTTTTGGTCTCTTCAACTTCTGTGCTCTAAAACCGTAGCTAGTTGTGAGACTGTCCATTTCCATAGGGATAACATAGGGTGTCCCACAACTTGGAATATTTGAGCTTGCAAAACACCCGAGTTGCTTAAGGAAGAATCTATTTTATAATTGAAATCTGTAGCTCGCTGTGCCTTAACTTGCACTTTCATGGCAGAGAGTATACATTGGCATTCTTTGAGTGAAGGGTTGGCAGAGAAGTACCATACCACCATTCTTTCAGTAATGGGTAGATACCAAGAGAGCCCAAAGCTTGGAAGTCTTGCCAGATTTTATGGCTGCATCAGCTGTATGTTATTATTTATTAGAACTGTATTTTATGATAGTTATTTACTGACCAAATACTGATTCCACATTTCCTTCTGAACAAAGTATTTACATATCATGATAATTTCAGTGATATTTATGGTCATGATTGTCATGGTCTGTTCTGCAGCTTAAGGGCACTACCTAAATTAACCTACAAGATGTTTAACTCAAAACTACTCTCCACTGGCATGTCTAAGAACACTCACTTTTGAGAACTTTCAATATTTTACGTAAGAGGAAACTAAAAATTGCTCAGGCCTTAGAAGTCCCTTTCAGATCTTTGAATCTTTAATATGAATATTAATACTCTTGAGGTTCATAGCATGTTTTTGTGATATTTCAGTGATTTATGAATATTTTAATACAGTGTTCCTGAACAAGCTAAAAATTGTTAACATAAAATAATTTTTTAAACAAAGGCCCACCAGTGCAATCCTGACTTCCTATTCCTAAACTTTGTTAGTCAAAATGGGCTTCCATAATAAAATGTAATGATCCAATTTGAAGCAGTGCTGTCTTCTGATGTGCTAACTGAGATAACTTGAACAACTGCTAATTATATGAGATACATGCTTTGAATTTCTCAGTCTGGGATTCCCATAGCAATAGAGCCTTGTTTTTAATTTTCATTTCAGCAAACTCTTCACTTTTATGCTACCCTTGCTTTTTCTCATTTCCTACAAGTTATTTTGGGAAATACTTTGAGAGATATGACTTCAGATAGATCTCTGTACACCTGTACTTTTGCAGGTGTTTTTTTCTTATTTGAAATCAACTGGATTATTTTTATGGAAAGAAATAGAACTATCTTTCTTTATAAACATGAGATCTGTATGATGTATATTTATATTTGTATAGATAGCTCACACAGGTGTTTTTATATGCATGTAGAAGATACAAATAACTGCAAGTGGCTTTTATATATGTCAAAGAGACAAATAACTGTAAATGCAGCCACCATTTTTGTAGAGACCAAAATTGGAGGTTGGATTAAGCTCTCAAAGGAGTAGTGGTCAGTAGGTAACCCAAGCATTTCTATCCTGAAACAAAGATGACCAGAAATGTTGATAGAGACAACAATGAATCTGTTTCCTTTTATTTGAAGAAGTCTTGATTAAATGGGTAAAAGTTTGAGAACAGTTTGTGCCAACTGAGCTTGTCTTACGTTAGGTAGACTTGATATTTCTGTTCCATTTGTGCACCAAAGAAAACGATGGGTTTGGTTTGTGTTTTTTCTCGTATAGCTCTGTGGAACAGTGGTAACACGTACTGGAAACATTAAGGGGTAAGTAATAAGCTTGTAAAATTCATTGTAGGTCTGTTACTACTTTACTATTTTTAAGAGGCTGCTCTGCTTTTTGTAATGTTAGTGCTGTAGGCTTTAAAAATAAAAAAATTACTGAACCATATTGATGTTATGAAAATCTGTGCCTTCATTCTGCTTAAATTACATTATAGTTCTGTCTTCATCTAGTTTTCCTGATTTGTTTTTGTGATTATTTCCAGGCTATATAAATGAGACTCAAGATTCTTCTCCAGGAATGTATCATTATTCTTCCAAGTGTATTGGCATTTGCATTCACCATCCAATTTCTGAGCCACTTGTTTTATGTCACCTGTACTGTAAATCCCAAATGTACTATTGAATGTTATGCCATAAACTACTGTACAGAATATTTTGCAATCAGGGCACTGCCTCTCAAATACCACTGTTCAAGGCTTGAATTAAAATGTGGTTTGTTTTTTACTTTTTTTACACTGGGCTTTCTACTTTACATCACAGTATATAAATGAATTAGATTAACAGCCTTTGCCTAGCAATCCTTTGACAAATGGTCCAGTTCTTATCTTAAATTCTTGATTTGTGTTAAATACAGTACATACGCGTTTACATAAAAATACATTTTGTATACAGAGACTTTTGTACATATGTTTTTCTTAAAACTTGTAAGTGTTTAGTTAAGATTTTAATATTGTATAATAGTCTTCACAAATGAATTTACCAGCATGATCAGTGTTGCTATTTGGTGCTCTTGAATGACCACTTTGAACTAAATTTGAAGTGTAACGGGATCCACGGTGTCTCTTCATGTCTCTGAAAAGTTCAGTTGCAGTTTTGTTTTCTCCCTCTTTTTAAAAATTATTTAATATTTAGTGATTTTTGCAGTATAGACCTAAAAGGGACTTTATGAAGATGTTTGTTTTGAAGCTCTTGGGGGGGAGGGTTGGGAGTGTGTGTGATGCGTAATATATCAAAAAAGCTAAGCTTTCTAGAGTTCAGTAGTACTCAAAAAGAGCATGAGAGATGTCATATGTTGGTGATTTTTTTTAAATTTTTTTTTTTAATGCTTTACATTCTCTGTCTCCCTTTTCCTCATTCACACTCAATTCTGTAATGTCCTTAATAGTATCACTGCTTAGATGTGGCTCTTTCAGGGGGCAGTGATACTATTTTTGCTAAATAATTTCAAAATATGATTTCCAATAATAAAATTCAGATGTGTTTAGCAATAGGAGCTAATGTTTGTACTGTTAGAATTATTGCCTTGAATTTAGGCCTACAGTTGCATTGCTGAATTAGTTAACAGTGGAATTCATCAACACGGCCAAAAGTATCTATGTTACTAGTGTAAAACATTTTGGCAGGTGAGTAATTGGATGTATTGATCTAAAATAGTGTCTCTTCTATATCAGTATTGTTAACTTTGTTTCCAACAAGGTTCATTGGCTTGAATGTAAATCATTCATATAATTTTAAAGAAATGCTGAAAAACGATAACAGTCTTTAATCTGGAATAACCTTAAATTGTTCATTTTTAGGTCATAAATGGAAACATTTCTAATTGACAGTATGTAGCATATGTGTATACGTAATGTTCAGAACTGCAGATTTTTAAGAATTTCTATTTTTAATTTGAGAAAATGTTCCCAGTTCATTTAAATAAAAAAGAACTTGCTTAACTACCTGACATTTGATTCTCATTTGTTTTGTTGTGTAGGCCTATCTCAGAAAAATTGCACTGAGTTAAAATCTTATGAAATTTTTTTAACCTGATTAAAAATTTCTGCTATACTTGACTTTTATTAGTGACTTTAGCTTAAGCAAGACAAGAGACCAAGGGTTGGAGCCAGAAGGACTGAAAGAACATTGATTCTGACTGAGGGAGCTTCCGACTTCCACAAAGGATGTGATTTATGCCAAGATGGTAGGATTTGAGCTGATGAGGTGTAGAGGATGTCCACATGCTCTGCAAGTGCTCAGGGTGTTACTGTTTGCCTCTGTTGTTGGTTCTGTAGCACTGACAGAAGAATTAAATGCTTGCCAGTTCTTCAGCTCCCACAGTTCACTGCTGGCATCCTGTAAAAGGACAATTGTTTTCCACTGATATAACAGACCATGAGCTGTTTCCTCTGAAGCACAGGCAGATGGAGGATACAAATGTTAGATGGGAGAGAAACACTTGGCGGTGACATATTAACTGTAATATGTAAATATACCAGAGCTCTTGAGTCCAAGCTTTGATATTTTTTCCTTGTAGTCTAATTTGTTTTCATGATTACACTTTTAAAACTTTCAGAACGAGATCTGAAACTGGTATAAAGTAATTTTTAAGTAGTTTTGAACTCTGTAACAATTATTAGAATAAGACATGAGTACCTTCATTTTCTAATCTAGGAACTGTCAGTGTTGTTGTACATAATCAAGTGTAAATAATACATTTGACAGACATTAAAAGGTCTTTGAGAGCTTGCAGTAGAGATTTTAAATCCTTGAACTATGACGTGGGCAACAAGATTCTCTGGCTGGCTGGATAACTGGTCAGAAGACCCTGAAAACAGAAGAATGAATTGTAAGTCTTAGGGAGGCTTGTACCGTTGTTGTTTCTCCTAAAACTTGACTGAAGAACCCCACCACTGTGCTTTGAAAGACAGTCAGAGGGAACAAAGGCAAGAACCTAGAAATGAGACCTCTACTGAAAATGTTACTTAAATAGCCTTAGAGAGGGAATGAAAAAATCTAATGCTCTCTCAGTCAAATGATATTGAGTGATGGGGAACTTTGTGACATGTTTACTGGAAGACCAAGGTTCAGATTACCCAGAATGAATGTTCCAGGTGGTTCCATC
Organism: Brachypteracias leptosomus; assembly: GCA_013401335.1. Classification (NCBI taxonomy): domain Eukaryota; kingdom Metazoa; phylum Chordata; class Aves; order Coraciiformes; family Brachypteraciidae; genus Brachypteracias; species Brachypteracias leptosomus. The sequence continues at coordinate 6,344 of VYZX01029454.1, read as the reverse complement.
TTCAAGTAGGCAACTGTCAGACTGGCAGGAGTGTCACTGCAGCTAGGGACTCTATTGTCAAGTATTAGAAAAACATTTTTTTGTCCTTTTCTTTCTTTTTTTTCATTCTACTTCACTGTCTATATTAAATGTTTTTGCCTTAATATTTTTTTTAGCAATACCTATTTTGTGGCTAGGCTCACAAAATTTTATGTTCCATGTGTGGCCACTCCTAAACCTACAGCTTCTAGCCACCACTATTAAAGCATACCTAAATAATACGATACCCCTTCCAGGAGCTGTTCAGATCAGGGTGGGTGTAGCATACATGTCTTCAAAAGAAGTGCCTGGTGAGGTCTTACTAGCCAGAAGAGTACTATGGCTTGCAGCAGCAAGGGAGGGGTTTTTCCTCATGGCCTTCTGAATGCCAGGGGAGTTACCATGATTTCCCTTAGCTCTGCTTTTAGTTACTGCAGCAGAAACTGCTAGTGCGGGATTCTGCACTAAATTATTTCTGTTCTGTTGCCTTTGTTTTATGGCATTTTTACAGCTCATTTATTATGAACAGGAGAAAATATCTGTTTAAAAAAAAACCAGAATGAAAGGTGGTAAAGAACAAATATCTGTCTGACGTGCTTGTGGTCTGTTCCCTGCTGCTGAGACTCTCTTGGCTGAAAGTAACCCATGGTGTGACAACGGTGATAAAACTTCCAAATACTTGGTTTATGTTAGACCCATAATACCTTATTTTGCTAAAGCTTTATTCCTTACCTTGCTTAAATACTGCAAGTCTAAAACTCTTTCCTGACTCAAAGTATGTGCAGTTGACTCTTCCCTGTGTCCTCTCTGCATGTCAGGTGCTGACAAAATGAAGTACTGAAGTTGCATCCTTGCTGTGCAGATCCACAGAAAACATGTTCCACAAATCAGCCTTTATTAGTAGGACACATTTATAATCACCCAGATGTAGCTGCATAGATTGCTTTAGCACTTTTCTCTTTTTTCACTTCAATATGTTCTTACAAGCTGTGGCATGAAGATAGGGATAAAGCAGCTGGAGAATGGAAAATATCTGTTAAAAATCGAATTTGACATGTTCATCCTGGATAGGAATGTGCTTCTTGGTTATACAACTATCATTCTGTATTTAACTGCATTTACAAGATTTGTCTTGTTACCTTCTTGGGAGTTCACAGCTTATTTGACACTCCCTCGGGCTATAAATTACAGGCACATGCCTACTGAAGTGTGATTTATTATTTTTATTTAAAAAACCACCTTAGATCCCAAGTTTCACTGGAAAGAGGCTTCTTTGTGCACCAAGCCTTTAAATTGTGAGCAGCCAGTTTCAGTTTTTCAGATCGCGTTGCTCAAGGATCTCCGTCACCTTCTCTCACCATGAAGAGTTTTGCTCTTCTTTTCCTAGTAGTTGTCTGTGGAATGGGAGGATTGGGACAGAAGCTGAAGCCAAAGAAGAGAAGCAATGGTGAAGAAATCAATTTTCGGACTAAAACCAAAGATGTTTGCACAATGAGCATGAGTGGTGATGAGGAGATAAGACTTAGAATTGAATGCAAAAGGCAAGAGATGTCCTACTGGTGTGAATTTACTGGCAAGCCATCCGTCTGTCGTGCTTTCAGAAACAACCCAAAGATTTACTGGAATCAGATCGCCGCGGAGCTCAGAAAGCTCCCGCACGCCTGCGAATCCACAGAAGTGCTGAAGACCACCATGTGCCAAAAGGCTCCAGAAGGGGCTCTTATGAAGCAAATAGCTGCTGGTATGGAGCCAGAAGATCTAGCAAACCAGGACAAATCAGTCCAGAAAACTTCTGTGGGGGGAGCAGAGAAAAACTCTAAGAAAACAGGGAAACCTCCAGTACTGCCTCTTGGATCAGAAACAGAAGCAATGAAACTGGCACGGGAACACTGCTGGGAGTCCCTGCATGGTTTCTGCTCCTACATTATTGGCATCTTCACAGGTTAAGGATTTGCTTCAGGTAAAACTCCACCTTGAAGCACAGCAGGATATACCTAAGAGCAATCCTGTTGTAGTTTTATTTTGTTTTGATCCTGGGGGTCTCTCAGGGATATAGACAGGGAGGTTCTAGGCTTGGTCACTAAAGCATCAAAGCCTGTACTGTGGCTTCTGAGGGGCTGGACCGCCTGAACTCCCAGTGGTGGCTACTAGTTCAGGGCTCCCTGACAGCCTCTTGTGAGGTTTTTAGTATGTACCAAGAGGTTTGTCCTACCTGTTATTAATCCTGTGGTACTTAAGTTCTGTTTGAATTGGGCTTGTTTTCTGCCTTCTATCCTTCCTTCCCTCTTGTGCTGACTTCAGGATTTAAGCCTGTCAAGTGGGACAAATAACAAATACATTAGCTAGAACAATTTATGACTACATTCAGAAATTGAGAGGCTAAAGCTTGTTCATTAAAACTGCCAGTTAATAATTAACCATTTTAAATTTTAAAATTAGTTTGTAAACCGCTTGCAGAAATGAATAAAACCAAGCAGGGCGCCTGGTTTGCTGGTCTGTTTCTGTAGAGGCAATAGGGGATTCCATTGCAGGCTCTTGTATGGGAAGTCTCAGGTTTTCAGCCAGGATTTGAAAAAGCGAAGCCCTCACAGAAGTTACTGGCTTTATACCCACTTCCATTTCAGCTCAGAGGAAAGAAAGTCAGGAACTGGCAACTAAACCTGTCAAGCTTGACAGAAATGGGAATATATGCAGCATGAGCCAGCAAGTTGGTTAAAGTGTTTAGGCTGCTAATGATCTTACTTGTGTTTAAAACAGTAAAGTGACTAATTTTTTTCTTTTTTGTTTTGCAGAGCAAAATTTTTACAGTTGAAGAAGGGTCCTTGCTGTAGTTTAATGATTTAGATATAAGAATTTTGATTTAAAAATTAGTAATCTCTGTAAATCTTGTATCTGTTTTCTCTTTGTACCCCTAAAATGATACTTTTTAAGAGCCCTGAAAAATGCATGAAACTGGAGTGACTATACTTAACGTGTTAGGATGAACTAACTGTACCTGAGGCTGTTGCACACCATGGTGTGCTGCATTTCTGTAGCCAAGGTTTCACTTGAGGAGTGCTGACCTTGAATAGGTTTTTGTGTGTACTGATTCGCTTCCATTTATTAGAGATGAAAGCTGTAAATCATGCTACTGTTAGTGCAAACAATAAAAATAAGACTTTTGAAAACATACTCAGTGTGCTTTCTTAAAATTTTAAATGGTGCTACTTTTATAAAGGCATTTGTATTTGGTACTTATTTCTTAAGATACCGTTGATAGAATGTGTAAGAGAAGTTACAGATCTGAGTCATTACTTTCCCGCTCTGAACTCATTTTCATTAATATGTTCAATGTTACTGTGTTTATAGTACAATGATAAGTTTCATCTAGCAGGGGAAAAAAGATTGGGGAAATAAGAGTAATGTAAGACTACATTTCTAAGCATAGCAGATGGGAAGTGTTTATCTGCAGAGTTCAGTATTACTAGGATCTGTTAGTAATAATATTAATGTTTGGGTTCATTAAATATTGTTCAGTAACTCGTATCTATGCACTTGGGCACTTGCATAAATCTCATCAAAACACAAAGCAAGACCTAACAGCCTGTTGTCAAAGATTACAACACATTTATATTCAGATTATTTTTTAACAGTGATCCCTTTTGCTCCCAGGCGAGCTTTGCAGCAGAGGTATAACTGGAAAAACTTTATACCACAGAAATTAGTAGGGCTCTGCATTTGCTGTTAAGCACTTTCTGTAAGGTGTTATTACACTTAAGTACTTCTCTAGCTTTACTCATGGATTTGTGATTCTCACTTCATAATTTGAGATCATGACTGTTCAGTCACCAAACTTTGTGCCTTGTTCCAGAAAAACCTTGAAATACTTTTCTGTCCCCACACGTCTTGAAATGTATGGAAAGGAACAGCAAGTAATGAACACGAGATCAGTACAGAAGGTTGTGTGTACAAGGCGGAAATATAGCTCAAATGCTGATAAAATACAAGCTTAAGCTTGTATTTTTGTCAGCCATCAATCTAATGTGGTTAATGCTCATTTGCAACTTCATTGCCCTTGCCAGGCTCTTGTGCTGTGAGGAAGAAAATGTAGGAGTACACCCATTCACTGATTGCTGTCATATAAATGCATACAATTGTTTGATTTGCAAACATGTGGAATGTATCAAAGTGATATTTGGGAACTATTTTTCTTGAGGTGTGTTTTGTTTGGTTTTTTTTTTTTAAATATTTTAAAACTCCCCTTTTAAATGATTATAAATCCACACTGCAGAGTGAATATTCTGCAGTAGTATTCACTACAACAATAATGAGCTTAAAAATGAGACAATACCTTGCTTTGAGAGAGGCCTGGGAGAATCAGTCACCCACTATGCTGATAGCAGGGGCAAAGATGAATTTTCGTCAACTCACCGAGAAGAAAATTTTCCCCTTTATGCCTTTTTCTGTGTGTATGCACGGAGCACTGAAGGCAGCAGAGTTGTCTGATACTTTGTGACACTCCTGGTGATATAGTCTAAAATATGTGGCTGTCACTGATTGTGCTTAGTAGAGGACAAATGTCACATATAATTGCTAGTGCACTATTTCCTAGGGAACTCGTGTCTCATTTCAGAGGAGCAGAGCTCTGCTGCACAGGGCTCCATGCTTGGCACTGTGTTGTCAAGAATAACCTCCGGAAGCTGCTGCACTCTTGAGGTGGAGACTAGAAATCAAGTTTTCCTGCACCAAAGGCCTCTCTTTTCGTTAAATGCATTTTGTAAAATAACCAGCATCCAGGATACACAATTAAGCACTACATTTTACAAGAAGGTGAGGATTTTGGTACCAAGGTGATGCGTGGCTTGGATTGCATTTCATTAGGCAACACTATGCACCCTCTCAAGTTGGTTAACTGTAATGATCTTATTTTCAAAATGTTTAAAAATTGGATATTAAATGAAATGCCCAACCTTAGTGTAACAGTGCCTGGATTGTATCAGCTACATTACCATTTAGCTGTGTTTAGCACTAGAAACATACAGTCATGATATTTCAGTTACCTTCTTGGTATGAAAGTGCCATTCATTAATGAAAGGATGGATTGAGAAGTGTTTGTGGTGAATTTAATGCAATCTTCAAGTACCTCATGAATGAATGAAACAGCAGGTTTCATTCATTTTAGGTTAACCTCTTAGTCCCCATATACATAAGTACCTAAGGAAATCTGCTCAAGTGGAGATGGAATTTGTGTTTATTTTCTTAACAGAGGAATGACAGGCAAAAATGTTTCTCTGGGTTCCTGCAGCCAGGAGGACCCCTGGTATCCAGGTCTGCTGGTTAATAGACTACTGCTGATTCAGTGTAATGTAAGGCTGTCTACCTGCCTCAAAATCCTCATATTCAGGTTCTCATAGAAGCATCATAAGTACTTGATGCTTCAACAAGATAAACATCCAAGAAAAGCAAGGTGATAAATTTGGAGGACCTATGTATAAAAGAATGCGTATTTAGTGCACGCAGTTAAGCTTCAAGAAAGATAATGAAAAACTGGAGTGACTCTAATGGTGAGCCACCCAGTTGGCTGGGACTGGAGCATGTTTCTCTGAGGAAAGACAAGGGAACAGGGCTAGTTCAGCTTGGAGAAGGTTTAGGGGGTCACCTAATAGCTACCCCCCAGTACCTATGAGGAGACTATAGAGAACATGGAGCTATGCATTTCACTGACTTGTGTGATAGGAGAAAAAAGAGATCATGGCTATAAATTGATAGAGATGAGATTCTGACTTGGTGTGAGGAAAAACATTCACTGTGAGGAGGATAAACAAAGGAGCAGGTTGCCCAGAGTGGGTCTGGAAGCTCCAACTGTGGAGCTTTTCAAGACCAAACTAACAAAGTTCAAGCAACATAGTCTGGATGCAGTGTGACCCTAATTTGAGCAGGAAGTTGGAATACAGACCTCCAAGGTGCCTTTGGCCTGAATGATTCTATCTTTTACAATGGAAACACAGAAAAACTTTTATTCTGGCTATTTAATAATGAACACCTCTGTTAGCATCTGTGTCTCTTTAAAGTGCAAAGAATGCTCTTGGATCAGCCATTTTAATTGTACCAAATTCAACGAGAGACAGGAGTTCCTTAAGTATGTTCTGATGACAGATCACATCATTAAGTCGAATGCATCAGCTTGGGTAACTTCTGCTCAGTGACTTGTGTCTTTTGGTACATGTTTTTATATTGAGGCAGCAAAGAAAATCAGCAAGGAATTCAGGTGCTAAGGAACACCCCACATCAGGTCTGCTCACCTTAAAATTGAGTATCTGAAACGAAGAAAATCACAGAATCACACA
>VYZX01029448.1:6802-58098 GCA_013401335.1 Brachypteracias leptosomus | reverse complement strand
TACATGCCATTGCACTGTGTCTGCTGCTTCATTGTGCCTCCCACGTTCACTGACAGAAAGAAATCACAATATGGCTTGGCAATTCAGGCTTTTGTCTGTACCTGCTCACATTTGGATTCCATCTCCACAGAAAACTAGCCTTGCAAGCAGCAGGAGGGGTAAAGCCAAGGGAGAGTTTAACTGGGTAGAGAAAAAGATCACAGCTAAAGAGCTTTTTAAGTTTATTTCACTTGTTCAGTGTTTTTACCAGGCAGGTGAGCTCCCCCAGGCTCACAGACCCCCCACAGCCTTTCTGGTGTTGAGGACTTGATCTCAGACTGAGTCATAGCCCTTGTGTTCAGTCCTGGGGTTTAGCCCAACCATTGCGTAGCTACAGAACTGGCCAAAATGTGCAAAAAAGATATAATTAACAGCTCAATGCACCTATGAGGATGCTTCTGAGCCCTTGAACAACGGAAGAAAAAAATAACCAAGGTTTGTTCTCCATGTATNTCCAGAATCCATGAGATAAATGAAGGTAAACAACCCAAGTACTTATTCAGCATGTTTCTTTTTTTTTAGCAAAGAGTGGGTAGATAGGTCTTTCAACTCTGATGCTTAAATTCAACGAAATACACATTTATCTCCATTTCATGCAAAGAGAGTTAATTGCTCCATTCCTTTTCTCCTGGACTACAGCCAGGGTTTATTTCCTTGATTGATGAGTTACAATGTTCTGTTCTGTACAAGAGCAAGACCAAGGGCAATAGTTCTAACAGAAAGATGTTCTGTTCTATAGGAAAGAAATATGGGAAATATATTTAATTAGGACATTTCTAACTTGCTATATCTAATACAGCATATGTGGCAATATGGCACAATGTTAGTTGCTATCTCTATAAAACAGCCATTCAAATGGTTATAAATTTTTTTCTGCTTCACCACATCAACATAATCTGTCTATATATTGTACTTGTGTGAATGGATGTGCATATGTACTTATATATTCCTATACTTTCAGCAGCTGACCAAAATGTTATCAAATAACTACTTATTTGAGGGAGTTGAATTTATGACACTTTCCACATACCTAATTTTCAGAAAATGCTGAGCATTCTGTGTTCGAGTCTGTAAGGCAATGAAATAGATTCCCCACTTAGAAATGCCAGTCACCAGTACAGATCTTAGCTATACATTACCAAAGGAAAGGCTCTTTTGTTGTTTTTTTTGGTTGGTTGTTTTTTTTTTCTGACTGAGTGCAAATAAATGCTGTAAGCTGTAAAAACTCGTTCCAGAGCAATTCCAAGGAGGAAATGGACCATTTACCTCTGTTTTGAAAATATAAGGGTGTAAAAACCAATAGTTATGAGGGATTTCTTGCAAAAGCCTGAAATTCAGAAAATTATTGTAGTCGCTTTCATAGTTAGGAAAGATGGTTTTTTGAGGGATGGGGTTTTTTTTCATAATGAACAAATGTAAAAAGAAAAACACTGACATGCTGAATCCCATATCCTGTTGTATAGCTGTTACTGATTTTTTTCCAGATATATTTTGTTGCTGGAGGAATAAAGATCTGGGTTTAATATGGCATTTGAACATATGTGCAGACAGGAGTTGCACACTATCTATCTCTTTCTTCAGTCCTTGAAAAAGGACTTTAAATTGATCTTAACTTCGGTGTGGTCCTTTTGCTGCAAGTATTTTACTAAGTTATGCAACTTTCTAGGAGAATACAAAATATGTCTTACCAAGATTTAAGTGCAAGTCCAGAGTTCAAGCCTATTTCTTGTATTTACCTCTCCCCTTTACACTAGAGATTCAGTCAGACTCATACATTTATGAGGCTATTCAGGCTTGGGTGAGGTTCTGTTTTAAAGTTTTTTTCTCTTTCTGGAAGAATTTAAAGCAAATTAATCTCCTCTCTGGTTTTATTTCTTTCAAATACACCATATTTTTAAAAAACTTAGAGCCAAAGCATATCACCATTTCACATTCTGTTAATTTTTATCTGAACGTGATTCCCAGCATATCCAGAATTTTCTATGCCTTAATTCTACATGCATGCTGTATAATCAGCCAGCTCTGGGAAGAGGCATTCCCATTATGTTAGCTGGCTAAGTCCTAACAGCTGGTTTAAAACATCAGTGAGGTGATAGCAGCCAAAATTCCCTAGTAGGTTCCTTTTAAGCATTTGCTTGCTTGCTGTTGTCTGCTGCTCCTCCTGAGCTAGTCCTATGCTAAAAGCCAACAATGGAGGTCCACAAAGGAGTGGGAGGTGTCTATGTCAGCGTCTCCACACAGCCTACATGCCATTGCACTGTGTCTGCTGCTTCATTGTGCCTCCCACGTTCACTGACAGAAAGAAATCACAATATGGCTTGGCAATTCAGGCTTTTGTCTGTACCTGCTCACATTTGGATTCCATCTCCACAGAAAACTAGCCTTGCAAGCAGCAGGAGGGGTAAAGCCAAGGGAGAGTTTAACTGGGTAGAGAAAAAGATCACAGCTAAANCCTGGCAATTACTGTAGTACTGTGACTGCTTTGATGGCTGAATGGGGTATTACAACAACTACAGGGTAATCTTAAAAATCTCTGCATGACTCTGTGCTACAGTAACTATTAAGGAGTTGACAGCATTTGTAGGAACAGACTGTACTGGGCCAAAGGTTCCAGCATAGAGAGGGGAAAGTATGCAAATGTGCTCATTCTTGCACTTAATTTGTATATAACTCTCCTCATAGGCTATCCTCTTTGGGTTTAATTTCTGCTCGCACATGACATTACTCACATATTAGTCAGTTTTAAAGTACAGATAGAATTTCTGCAAGCAGCAATACTAGTGTTTTCAGGTAGCTTCCTCTAGACTTCGCACGGAAAGCCAGCTTGTCTGCAGTTGCATGTGGATTAAATTAGAGGGATGACTTTCATTTCTGTTGCTTTCCTGTCTAGCCATGGTGTTCTTGCATTTCTCTTTTCAGTAAAATATAGTGTAACATGAGAGTTATTTTGGTGCTGCTCTCGCCACACATTCACTGATGACATTTTCACAGTGTGTCCCTAGATTCTGGTTCTCTGCAATGAAGCTTGTTTCCTTCAATCATTTGCAGCTACTGTTGCCCAAAGAGAGAGTCTTTTCTAGTGATACCAATGCTTTAAGGACAAGTATGTACTGCATAGGAAAATGGAGTTATATTAAAATCAGGAGGAAGATCATTGTTTTGAGCCACATGGTGAAATTGTTATGCAGCTACCAGCAAAGTATCCTCAGAATGTTCCAGCAGCACCTATAACAATTTTCAAGTCAAAAAGCTAAGGAAAAAAAATCTAGAGATAAAAATAAATTATTCTCATAGTAGTCTAAAAAGTTATGCTAACTCAAGCATCCAATACCTCATAGACAAGCAGAACAAAATCCAAATTAATGCTATATGGGGCTTTAACACTACCAATTTAAAAAATCTCAAAGGACTTTTTAACAAGATCAGCTTACAGGAATAATTTTAAGCAGAAAAGCATGAACAATAATTGGGAATTGCTTAAGAATATTTTCAGTCGTCAGTCAAGAAACTGCAATCCCATAATCCAAAACGAAGGCCGCAGGAATTAGAAAAACAGCTTGATTGATAGTGAAAAAATAAAACAGCTATTTAAAATATATTTAACTATTGGAAATGAGGTAAATTGGCAGAAATGAATGTAAACCAGAAATTAAGACTTAAAATTTATGAGGAAAACTAAAGGCTGTGATGAACAGATAGAATAGTTGCAGTATTAATCCTTTTCTGGTTGTCAGTGGTAGAATTGTTAATTGTAGTATGAAAAAGATAGAACTGTTCAGGAAATATGTTATCATATAAATCTTGAATAGAACATTAAGGTGAGAATTTCCACATTTTTCCACATTGAGTACATAGGGGAAAAACATAGTCTCTGTTCATACTTCAGATATATCATAGAAAAATAATTGAAAAATATCTTGATGCGATTTTAAGATATTATCTAGTCCATTTCCCAGCCCCCAAAATACATTTGTCTTTCATGACAGCTGTTTGTCTAATGTGTTTTTACAGACCTCCAGCATTGGAAATTCTGCAGTCTCCTTTGGCAATCTATTCTAGTGTTCTACTATTCTTGCCCGTATAAAGTTGTTTCCCATCTAGCCTTTCCCAATATCTTTTCTTTCTTTTACTCCAGACTAAGTCCACTGTGTATTGTCTAATCCAACATGGTCATTGAGAACAGGTTATTCCTTTCATCCTTGAAAAACTCTTTTACGCATTTGAGCACTGTTATTATGCCCACTTCAGTCTTCTTTTTATTAGGCGAGACAAATTCAGTTATTTCATTCTCTCATGATAAGTCATGTTTTCTGGACCTCTGGTCACTCTTATTTGGATTGCCTCCAGTATTTTCATGTCTTTATTGAAATGTACTGCTCAAAACTGGACTCCAGCTGAGGCTTAAGCTGTGCTAAGAGAAGCAGAAGGATTTCATGTCTTGTCTTGTTTATATATCCCACGATGATGTTAGCCTTTCTACATCAGAATATTTCTGACTTGTGCTCAACTTATGATTCACTCAAACCCTGAGATGAGCTTCTAAAAAATGGCTACCATCCTGGGGTTTTGGGTGGAGTCTTTTTTCCCCATCATGAATCTGTGTGGCTGATTTTTTCTTATATATGTTACTACTGAATTTCATCCAGTCTTTTTTTCAGACCATTTCTTCAGTTAGCTAAGATCATTTTAATTTCTCTTCCTACTCTTCTAGCCCTCAATCAACTGTAAATTTAATCAACATGTTCTCTCTTCCTTCCTTAAGGTCAGTCAGTCATGAGAATATTGAGCACACCTAGATCGAGGGCAGCACAAGAGTGTTTATGTTCACTGATCATGGATCATTTCTAACAATTATCTGGAACTGCTATCCTTCTGATTTTGCATGTAGTTTATAGTCAACATAAGATTTCCTTAGGATTCTCATAGGATGGTGAAAAACTACAATAAAAGGAAGATATACATCTTCAGTGTATTCTGTGCTCTGTTACTGTGTTAGAGAAAGAAATGAGGCATGATTTGTTCTTGGCAAATCCCTGTTAGCTCTTAGTCTGATGAAATAGTTTCCACTTTGACAGAAGATACTAAACAAAAACTACTAAAACTTGACATTTCAACCAGTGAATAAAGTTTAACTTGCATCCAAGATTTTAAAAAGAGCTGGTTGAGAGTCTGTTTAAATTGCAAATATTATTTTCCAGTAAGTTTGGAAAGAGTTGGGAAGTTCCAATAGAATAGAAACATCCTAATGTCATGCCAATATTCATAAAAGATAAATAAGATGAAACAATTATAATCTTGGTCTTCCCAAACATTAGTCCAGCTCTTTAAACAACTGATGAAGGAGTTCATTAATAAAGATTAAGAGAAGGTGATATAATAGAAGTCAATTAAGGTAGACTTTATGGGAAGTTGTGTTTTCACAAAAGACTTTGTATTTTAACCATAGTAATATTTTGATTGATAAAACTACAAGGATTCATACAATATTGACAAACTTTAATAATATATTTGACATATTAATGGGTTTCACTTTATTAAAAAAACAAAAATAAAACAACAACAAAACAAGTAAACCATAACAGAAAATTAGTTAATCGAACAGTAACTGAAATGCAATTGTTCACAGAAAGCAATCTCTGAGTGGGTAGGTTGCTGTGGAGGTCCAGAGAGGATGATCTGACTTTAAATTGTTTTCCATTTGCATTGCTTTTCTGGGGAAGCATGTGAACTGATTTCTGACAAATTTTCAGGTGACAAAATGATAATGAGAGTATTGATAAGAAAGAGATAATTTCCTATAAGCTGGGTACAAGGAAACTATAAAGGTTTTTAAAGATATCACATATAAAATCATGCATTTAAGAGCAAAAAATGTATCTCAGAATTGTATGAATATGTCAAATGTCTCATAAAGTCCTGATTTTGATCAGCTGCAAGCCACGGTGGTAAATAGATTGTATTGCAATACTATGGGTAAGAACATATTGAGCTGAAATAAGGAGATTTTTCTTTCTGTTCAAGGAATTTCTGTATTTGGCACAGTTCTAAAAAGAGCTTGTCTGATTCTTGTATTTACAAGGCTGGTTAAAGCATGGGGAAACATGTCTTCTTAAAGACTCAGGAATTTCTGAGATTTATTTTAACAAAGAGGTAGCAAAGAAGTCACTTGACCGGAGCAAAATGTTATAAGAAAATCCCCATTTGTATACAGTGAATATTTTAAGATTATTATTATTGGTAGTAGTTTTTGAACAACTTTGTAATGTTTCAGTGGTTGCAAATGGTAGAAGGAAAAATGAAATGTGTAAGTATATAAAATGTAAATATGTAAATATGTAATGATGGTATGTGTGTCTACATACTAAGGGGAACTGGCCAAACTTTTCATAGGTTTACAGAACTGGAAGAAAGTGAGGAAAATTTAAAACTTCACATTTAAATTCCTTAAACTTTTATAGTTTGTTATTGTGTCATAATATGTTGTATTAATGTGTAATAAGAAATGCCTGAATTTCAGTCTCCGGAAAATAACCTTTTATTTCCCCCATTTTTTTATCCATATTACCTCCCCTTTTTTCAATGATTTCTGCTACAGATTCTTACCCACTTTCTGATATTCCCTTTTACTTTTCACATAAACTAATTAACACAGATTTTTTTTGCTATTTCTACAGTTTCTCAAATGTGCCCGTAGAGCAGGGGAGAGAGCTGGCCAAGAGACAAGCTTATCGAATGTATAATTTGTACGTGACTAATACATGTCTTGCACAATCTCTCACATGGTGAGCAATCAATATGAAGTTTATTTTGGATGCCCCTCAGAAATGAACTCCATACCTACGTGTGAAAAAATAACTATAGGAATGAATAGTGATGCTATTTGTGCTCAACCTGTTAGCTCTTCCAGACAAGAATGAACAATAAAACCATCTCTGATAAAACCACAAATAGTGCAGTCCATTTGTTTAAATATACCACAATAAGTCATTCAGAGAAGTACATTCTTTGGAAATAAAAATGAGTTTGCAGTTTTTTCTAACCTTTTGCAGACATAAACATTAGTCATGTTCTAAGATTTTCCTGTAATCTGTCCTAATTATATGTGTACTGTGTGTTTTCATCATTAAGAATATGAACTAAATTTGCATAGAGGGTTTTTTAAACTGCCAGTAGTGAAACAAAACCACATTGATATACTGTGAGTGTTCTCTTTTGAATTCTACTGCAATGCTGTGTTTGAGAGGCATATTTTTATGAACACTTACAACTTGCAAAGGATTTGTTTGTTCATTGTGACTTTTTTCTTTTGATATTCTAGAAGGGTATCGGTTATCAATTTTTATGGCTTCCATCTCATCAGTTTTCTTACATGACATGATACACCCAGAAGATACTTCTCTCATTTGCAGAGAGCTTTAAAACCAATAGATGAAAAACATTGGTTCTTTTAGAATTCCCAGAGGCTGCTGAGTCAGCTATAGCTCTGGGAACAAGAGATATCACTGACTGATTAATCCAAAAGACCAATGATGCATTTTCACAGCAGAGATAATCCATTTCTGTGAATCATGGAAGAGGTTTTAGGTTTTGTTTTCAAAGACAACTGCAAAGGAGATGAAAGGAAAATGCAGGGTTGGACTGACTGACAAGATGACAGTATTTCCTATGATGCTTGAATAGCATCTCATAGCTGTAATGTTAATCTAGTAATATGTTCACAGTAGAGATGACAACAGAGTGTCACATACATACCTTAAGTTAGGTGAAGCCTGCTTAAACTAGTACTTTATGGTGTTTATTCTTAACAATCGCTCATAGATTAAAAAACTGAAATCCACCAGCACAGAAGTCCTAGAACACACAAGAAAATTTGTTTGGAAATCTCTTCATTTTCACCACATCCAGGAGCTAAAATCCACCACAAAGTAATAGAAAATGCTAAAAAAAAATATGATCTAGGCTTTGGTACACCTGAGCTGTTCCAAATATTGAAACTGAATGAACGTGTGCCCAGGTTGTTTAAATGTACTTTTACATTCTGGCATACCATGTTTGGTTATTCCCAAAACATGCCTGACTTTTTTAGCAAATGAGAGATCACATAATTTTTTTGCTGTTTGGGGAATTAATGTATCTTTAACACATGCCTATCCTGGGACATCTCATATACACTGTATTAGATTTTTTTTTAAAAAAAAGTTATTACTAGTAGATTATGACTTAGATTTAAAAGTTAAATCTAGGAAGGCAGGAAAAAGTAGATTTACACTCTATTTATTTATGAAACTTAATTCTCTTCACTTGTGCATGTCAGACACACAAACATGTTNCAGCTCAGACAGACCCACTACACCATGTAATTAAAACCAATGTGTAACACATATGTCCACAAGAATACTGCTAACTTGACCATGCTGGTTTTGCTGTCTAGAGTCATACCTCCATGTTATGCCATGTGGATACACTACTTGCAGCTGTTGCTGGCCTGTGGCATACTTTTAGTACTTTCCATTCAGTTTAGCATTTTTGGATTGTGATTCTTTCACTGATGCTGCTGCCTTAAAGCTTTATAAAGCACTTTTCTATTACTGTGTTGTGTTCTCTGGCAGTCATCAGAAAAAAATTAGCATTGGAAGTTTGAGCTTGGTTTTATGCATAGCAACAACCAGGTTGAGAAATGTGAGTGGTAAGAGGGACACAGAACACTGCTCTCTCTAAGACAACTTGCTACTTTAATATGTTCAGAAAGGCTCCCTCACATCCAGCGTCCATCTGACTCCAAACATGACTTATGTCAGACAATAGATCTCCCAGATGTACAATGAGTTTATAACCTACACCCACCCCTTTAAGACCTTTCACTTTTCAGACAAACTTTTTGTTGTTTTAGTTTGTTTTTTTAAGAGATTTATTCATTTATTCTGGGGAAACAGAAGGGGACCAAACAGCCCTTTGCAGATTTGCTGAGCTGTTCCAAGGACAAGATAAACAACTTACAAAGAGAACAGAGAGAAAAGGCAGGTGACAGATGACTTCCACTGCTACTGCAATCCACTCCTTTCTGCTGTTTGTTTAGTTTACATGGAAATCTAGTTTGGTTTGTTCACTTTAGGTTGCATATTGTTATTAATTTCTCTCCTTTCCTATCCTCTTCTCTGTATTTCTCTTTCCACAGAAGCAGTTCTCTACTATCCTCTCTCATAAACAATAAAATAACACAAATGTTTGCCTCATGAGGAAAGGAAACATTTGCCTTTATCTGTATGTCACTCTTTATTTCTGGAAGATTTTTTGTGAATCAGAACAAACAATGAACAAATTTTACAAAAAGTCCTTTCACGCCTACTCAGAGGACTAGACAGCTAGAACAAATTTGTCAGCATGATATTGTAAAGTGCATTCCTGGAAGCTGCTGGGCCCCTAATCCCACCATTTAAAAGTACCAAACTGCAAGGCTGAAAGGCTTGAATTAGACAGTTTAAAGTTGCAAGGTTTTAAATTACTACAAACTAAAGACCAACAACCGAAGAAAAAAACAATCATCCAAATCCTCTTTTCTCATGCTCACCTATGCCTCTTATCCACTGCAATCTCCACATCCGTTAAGAAAGTTTTCTGAAAATGTCTGTACTGAATTTCTACTGTAGAAATACATTGAAAGGTATTTCTGATTTGGGCGAATCATACACATGCACATTTTCTGGAATTAACTTAAATATTAGCAATAAAATTGTTTCTGTTGATTTTTTTTTGTTTTCTAGATATTTAATGAACAATTACACTTTTTAATATCTTCTCTCCTCTAAAGAATAAAAGCTTAGAACTACTGGATCAAATTTAATTTGCAAACAAAAAATGATTCTTCGGTCAAAGAAGGGGATGAGAGAGGTAGGGTCAGTATGAAAAGCTGAAGAGGGGGTAGAGGGGAAGGAAGGCTGCAAGTTTGGGGTCAACCCTGATTATTTTCCTTTCCTTACATTTGAGTACTTTGAGATTTTGGCTGGGAAAGAAGTGCTGAAATGCTGTGACCAAAACTAAAATTGTGGTATCTTTGGACAGAGTGGAAACAGGAAGGATTAATAACTTTACAAAATAACACTTCTCTCCAGATATTTCCAGCTTAATTTTCTAGTTCCAAGTTGCTATGTTCTTTTCAGCTTGAAGATATGCAAGACTATTGAAAGACTACTTCATATTGCAAGCTAAAGTAATGCAGTTTTGCATAGACACAGTGCAAAAGTGTATGTTCTTATGTGCCAAGAAAATTTAGCTGTTGTATGGAAAAGTTCTGAGTGGCTACATCTCAGCTCTAATTTGCGAGGAGATGCCTACAATGAAATGTTCAGGACTGCAAAAAGATCATCAAGTTTCACAGGATCCTCAATGGACTACCACAAGAAGATGAACTCTGCAGAAATTTTGCATCCTCAAGATTTGGAGAGGTTTGGGACTTCTTTCTCTGGAGCAGTACCTAACCTAATTACATATTTTAATCTCCAAGATTGTCAAAAGTTGTTGGAAGACATCAAGAACTGTTTGGAAAAAAAAAAAAAGTTTCAAGAACACAGGCATAAAAGTTTTCCTAAGCACAACCCTTCCTAAGATGTGTTGAAATCCACAGCTGAGGTTCTAGTTTTCATACACTTGTCTTACTCTTCTCATCTCAATTTCTTGATGAGGGTGGTGAGATACTGGAACAGGTTGCCCAGGGAGGTGGTGAAAGCCCCATCCCTGGAAATTTTTAAGGCCAGGCTGGATGGGGCTCTGAGCAACATGATCTAGTGGGAGATGTCCCTACCCATGGCAGGGGAGTTAGAACTAGATGATTTTTAAGGTCCCTTCCAACCCTGACAATTCTATGATTACCTTTGTCCTTATAGCACTAGAGGGAATAATTCAACTTCTATGTTACTACCCATTTTGCCCAGCACCCTATCTGGTTGGACACAGCCTGGCTTGCTAAATTTTGACACATCTAGATGAACAGAGATCTGAATATCCTTCTCTTCCCTGGACATGCAAAACCTTTGTGATTACATGTATATTAAAAAGTTTTTAAAAGCTAGGTCCCATTCTCTGGCCCTGAGACCAAGTAGATTAGTCACTTCTATACTTCCAAAAACAGGCTGACTGAATCCAACCTGATTATTGCTACTGGTTGCTGGTCTGTACTTCCTCCTGATTCTGCCTAGTTATGTCCCAGGAACTGCTCTAACAATTTCACAGCATAGATGATCAAGGTTCAGAGCTTGTGCCCATCCTTGCTTATGCCTGTTTGATCTACATTGTGTGTTGCTTTTTATGAGCAGAAAAGTACACTTGATTGAAGTCAAATTGTCATCAATCCTAAATAATGGCTTCTGCTACCTGGATGTAGTCATGTAACTTACACAACTTTTGGACAACCAGGCAAATAAAAATTTAAATATATTAGTGGTTAATGTTAGGGTTTTTATTTGTTTGCTTCTTTGGTTTTGTAGATATCTGTGAAGATCAGATAAAAAATGGTTCCTGTGTATTGTTTAGCTCCTCTGGAAACAAAATCCTTTTTCTTCTGGGTGCACTTAATGAAAGTCAAGGATACGAGCTGCCAGAAAACTGAAACACTGCTTACAGAATAGGTATGCCCTTTCTTCCTTCCTTATGTAGTCCCAGTTAAGGAGATTTTGTTTCATCTTTCTTTGTTCTGTGATTAAGAACAGTGATATTTTTGAACTAAGGCTTGTCATGTTCTAGTAGAGACCCTTTGTTAGGCTGTTATGAAGGCCCAGTTTGGAGTCCTTGTTCCAGTTGCATATTTGAGATTTTTAAATGGTTATTTTTACAACTGTAAGTCCTTTAAAATGGATTACTAATAATCCTTTTGTAGTGGGTCTGTCTGAGCTGATTTTCCCCATACAGCCCTCATGCTGCAGTACTGGGAGCCAGAGGGTGTTGATAACACACCCGTGTTATGACTAGCAGTGCTCACACAGCACCAAAGGTATGGGGGGGCAAGATCTGGGAGGGGATACAACCCGGACAGCTGACCCGAGCTGACCAATAGGATATTCCATACCATATGATGTCAGCTCAACTATAAAGGGAGGAGGACCGGGGGGATTCGTTGGGAAGACACTTGTCCTCCGAGCAACCGCTCCAGGTTCTGGAGCCCTGCTTCCCAGGACAGGCCCGACACCGCCTGCAGATGGGAAGTAGAGAGTAACAGCTTTGCTTGCTTTTGCTTTGCGCGCGCAAGGCCTTGCTTTCTCTGCTGTTTATTACATATATGTTTATATCATAACCCACGGGTTCTTCTTTTCCATCTTATTCTCTCCCCGCTTGCCTTGCTGACGGAGGTTTGGGGCGGGGGGGAGTGATAGAGGGACTAGGGGTGGGCACCTGGCACCCAGCCAAGGTAAACCCACCACACCTTTAATGCAAAATTTTGCATTTGCTTGAAATTTTTCTGGATGGAGTATATTTCTTCTTATCCCAGTTTCACTTGAAGATAGAACCTGCAGTAAAAGCCCTCTTGCATGCTGTCTTAGAGATCATTTCTCTTGACTTGCTTGGTTGCACAACATCGCTGAAGCCATTGGAGCACTTGTGTATGAGAGAGCCCATTTAGGTTTACTGTGGCAGGTAAGTAAAGGTTGCGACAGGCTTAGGCTTGAGGGCCCCAGGTGCCAAAGTATTAATATGGTGTATAATTTGGCAGGTGGCCCCCACTTGTTCCTTGTACCAGGATTCCTGTCTGCTACTTTATAGCACTGAATTAAATGTATATGTAGCTGTCTTTAATGCAGTGCAGCAGTGGGAAATGCTGGTAGCCAACAACATGAGGCAACATCTCTCTGCAGACCTCTCCCAGTGCACGGACCTTAGTTTGGGAACCACTGAACAAGGCAATGGTCACAAAGCACTCTGAAGAGGTAATTGCTATGTCATTGCTAAATATTATTATTATTTTGCTAGCCAGAAAAACCCAAAAGATAATGATATGATACACAATACATCATACTATACCGGAACACATACTTGTCCTTGGTTTTGGCTACAGTTAGTGTTGGCTCTGTTGTGGATATACAGGGCAATATCAGAAATGCTGGTTAAATGTTGTTTGTGTACTGCACCCCTCCCTTAAGCACCAACCCCTAACATATCACAAGCCAGCAAGTTAGCATACAAATGTCTAATAATCAGTTATTTTGTGGGTTGTGTATGGCCTTGCTGAAAGCGAGTCCAATCCCACACAGGCAATGCTAATCCTTGCAAATACAGTCAAAATCTATCTGGAGATAAGGGCAGGAGCAGTCAGTACCAGTTCAGGGTTTTATGGTTATTTAAATTCCCAACAAAGGATCTGCAATCCCAGTGCTGCAATTACCTTCACATGAATGGAATTCAGTAATAATGCCTCATTCTTAAAGGATACTTCCCAGCAGTGCATCCTGAGTGGCTTTACAAAGGGAGACACATATCTTCAACCTTTTTTGCACATTGGAAAAAACAACGTACACAGAGATGCAATAGTACAAAATGAAAACCCAGTAGTCCAGACAGGAATAAATTCCACGCAACCTGAGCATGATGTGCTCTTCTTCAATGCATTGGGGAAGCTTTGAAGGTACATGCATCAGTGGAGTCACAGCTTCTGCCTTCAAATCCACCATAAAACCCGTTGTACTCATAATAATTTTCTTCTGTACATCATATGGCTCATTTATGCCACCAAGAATTGCTCTTCAATCAGCAACTGTGAATGTACTTTACGTAATCTTTTCAAAATCTGCCTATGGAAGAAAATATTTATAGTTACAGAGACTGTGAAAGTGGAGAAACCTGAGCTATGTCTTCCCTTACTCTTAGTCCCTGATTCTTCCCATATATGAATAAGCTCATACATGAGGAGTCACAAGCACTTTATCAGGGTATTTCATACTTCAAGCTAAGTCAGTGTATAAATGAGGAATATTATTCTTATAATTGTGCTTACAACAGCATTCAAGTATTTCTGAAGTGACTCAGAAAGTTAGGGGTACAAGATCTACCAGAATTTGGAAGCTACATTCATTAAGGCTTTTTATCTATGTGCAAAAAAACCACCCACAATTGAGTACAAGGTGGAATAGCACGAACTGTTTATTGAAATGATGTTGTTTTGGGCGAATGGAGTAGATATGGTTTGTTTTGTCAAAAAGATACTAAATAGTAACTTCTGAAAACCACATTCCCCTCTCCTGCCCCACCCCAATGTTATTAGGTTTTCTTCCAATTGTCATTGTAATGTCTGAATGCTCAGTCTGGCTAAAAAAATCCATGTAGTCTTGGCTAGAGTTTTTAATGGAAGCTGGGTGGCTCAGACTCCAGTGAAATCTAAGCTCTTATTAAAGTACTTAAAATGTAATCTTTTCTAGACTTGGAAGCATGAGCTCTAACCCATTTCCCATGAAACTGGGAAGTGTCAGCTTGTCTCGCACTTTTGCAGTGTCATCTAGTCATCTCATGTCTCTCCTCTGCCCAGTACTGCAGATACAATTTTTTGGTGATGGTCATCCTTCCACATCTGACTGTATCTGTATTAGCTACATGGATCAACTCATCCCACTCACAGCTGCCAGTTCACTCCATTAACTCCTCTTCCCCAGCTCTTCCCATACAACATCTGGAGGTTACTGCTACATCTAACCTGTTCCCCTGAGCTGTTTCAAAATGGAGTGACATTTTCAAGGAAAATGAACACTGTAGGCTTAAGAGATGTACCTAGATGCTTTTTGCAAATCCCTGATTGAAATAAGGCACAGGGTATTTACAGTGATGCTGTCAGCACAACTGTGGAGTAATGGACTGGGGGCAGCAATTTTTTTGCCTGCACAAAATCAGCTGGAAGTCACCTTTCCCCTGATACTTCACTAGCCTGGTTGTCCATGTATCTCATGTGTATATAGTATATATATGTAGTTTACATACATATATGTGTGTGTATCTTATATATATAAGATATATATGTGTGTATATATATACACATATAAAAATATATATATTATTGTTTTTTCAGTACATCGGTCAGGAAAGTTTGTCACAATGGAATTGTCTTTTCTTGGTGAAAGGGAAAAAAATAAAATCGAAAGAGTTCAAAATTACCAGGCAGAATGGAAAATCTTTTCAGAAGACAGAACAAGTGTAAGCCCCCAAATAAAAAAGTGTATTGCCAGGAAAAATTACCTTTGAGCCAATGTAACAATCACAACAACATGCAAAAAACAGTAAGAAAAAAATACAGAGAGAATAGAAGAAAGTCTCTAAAGACTCAGAAAGATTAAGGGTAGAAATAGAACTGACAAGCTAATGCTGTTTTGTAAACCTCTGATTTGAATAAATCCAAGGTAAAATTGCTAAAAACCTGCAGATGTTTTAGCATCAATTCATTAACCTCTCTTTCCACGTACTCTTACAAAAGATACAGAACTGAACCTTGCTCCATAAATAACATTAATATCCTCACTTGCAGGGAGCATCTTAGGAAGACACAGACAAAGAACAAAGCTGAAGTAAGATTCAGTCTCTGTAGGCAGCTAATGCATGGGACTTTACAAGAGTCACCTTGCAGTGAGCTTTGAAAGAAGGGTAGCCAATGTTCAAACCTCACACCCGAAGAAGTCCATTGCAAAAGGGGAAAAGATCCTCAAATCCCACCGGGCTCATACCCAGCTGGACATTGCAGATCTCTCCACAGGCATCTGAGTTTCTGTCCCGGTGGGCACTGAGGAATTGGTCTGGTAGCAGGGAAAAAAGTGGCAACATTAGGAAATAAATTAAGAGCATTTCTTATCATGGTGTGCTCCCTTCTCACAGAAAGGCTGCAGAGAGTTTGCCAAGCATCGTTATTGGCATGTTAATCTGACCAGCACAATCAGGCCTGCAAGATCCTGTATGCTCTGGAGGGTGTGTTTAAGCCTCTCCCTGCATAGACTATGAGTCTGGCCAAGCCAAATCTGACCTATCCCCAGTATATTCCTTTTTTAATTTTTTGGTGTGTTGTGAAGCCTCCCCTGAGGAGCCACACAGAGGCTCAAAAGGGATACAGAAATACTAAGGGAATCTCCTGGAGGAACAGAAAGACTCAGGAAAATGTATTCCTCAGGCACCAGCCAGAGCCAGTGAAGCCCGGCATGTAATGTCTATACCCATAGACACCTGACCTTCAGCAATGACTCTTCCAGAATTTCTGGCTTCTTCCAAGATAAAGCAAATGCCTGCTCCCAAAGTAAATGAGGGAAAAGACAGCCATTGAAACTTGCCCATAGGGGAGAATACAAGGTTCAGTATTTATCTTTAGTCTGAAGAATTGTATCCTTATCTAAAACTCTTCTGAAGGGTCTAACCCTTTTGTGTCTGCACAACTGGTCGGAAAGCTCATCATCTGTTTTTTCATGAAAATCTCAGGGATTCTTGCTTCTCTCAAGCCTGCATATAACATGATGTTTCCTCACAACACTTTACCCTTGCATGTGTTGAATGCCTCAAAACCTCAATAGCTACTATTGGTTTGGGGTAAAGTTTTTCATGCTGAGGGATAGAAAACCTCCAGTTTTCAACCTGAATTATCTCCCCACCAAATCCAAACTTCCCTCAGCCTTCAGCCTTTAAGCCATTTGCTAAGCGCAACTTGCTTGCATCAATGCCCAGTTCATCCAGATTGTTGTTAATTTCTGTTTGCTTTTTTTTTCCAGGCTGGTTTAGATTCTCCCCTTCTCTTAACTGTATAAACAGACTCTTTTGCCTTTATGTTTTTGTTGGCAAGTGGTGTGGAAATCTCACACACCCAGCTGCCTCTGAACAAGCCTCCAGGACAGGTTGCCGTTGCCACTGGTATTTCACTGTCAGTGGCAAGTACTATGGCAATACTTGAGGGACAGTAAATAATTAATTTGACATAAAACTTTATTCCACTAGTTGCTTGACATTCTGGTCCCTGTTAAATGCCTGTGTTTGTGCTCTGGTAGATGAA
Source organism: Brachypteracias leptosomus (assembly GCA_013401335.1). Taxonomy (NCBI): domain Eukaryota; kingdom Metazoa; phylum Chordata; class Aves; order Coraciiformes; family Brachypteraciidae; genus Brachypteracias; species Brachypteracias leptosomus. The sequence continues at coordinate 41,066 of VYZX01029448.1, read as the reverse complement.
GGCCCTGCAGAATTCTATATTTTCCTTGGAGTCATATTTAGGAGGGATATCTGGCTCATAGGATGATCCAGGCTTGTTTTCCAAAGTTAACTTTATGTCATTTGGAAGATATTGTTCAAAAAATTACTGGTCTGAAAGAGAGCCTGAGAATGATTAAATACTTTAAATAAAAGAAGATAAATAATGTGAGAAGCTACCACTAGCTTAAGTTTTACTATTCATTATATTTCATGTTGGATGATTTAATTAATGAACTTGTCTGCAGCCTGCTCCATACAGAAAACGTCATGTGTTTCATTATTTATTTACTCACTGGTGTGGTTTCTTTGTTTTCATTTTTTGTTTTGTTTAATTTTCTTCTGTACCCCCAGCCCACTGAAGGCAAAGCATGAGGTTCAAAAGGCTGTTTATATTAAAAAACAACAACAAAGCAACAGACCAAAACCACAGTCTTGTGCTGAACTATAGCTAGCAGTTAATAATAGATAAACAAGGTCTAATAAAATAAAAGGCTTCATGGCCGCTTGCCCAAAACACAGAATGAGTCAGATTTGGAGGATTGGAAAGGCTGAGTTGTTTATTCTCCTGAGCACACCTCTGGGGTTAATATAGTCACTCAGGAAAGGAAGTCACAGACCAAGTTTTATAAAGAAGGTCATCCCACAGGATTCTTGAATCAGTCAGGCAAAAGCAGAACTGATTACCAAGAATTCAAAAGTTATGTATTTCTGTTAAATGACTTTGTATTTACTCTTAAATCAAAAAGTATTTTCAGAAGCAGCTAAGAGGTGTCTTAATTACAAATAGGTACTCTGTTAAAATAAATTAAAGGTGATTTAACTAAATCAGTCTAGGATTTGTATGGGAAAAGTGAATCAGATATTGTATAATAACTTTTTATAATTATATAATAACTTATTCTGGAATAATTTCCATCAGAAATACTATTCTGAAACAAAAGCCTCTTTATTTCAAAGTCATTTGGATGCTGTTGAAGTAGAGGGTTCTTGTCACATTCCTAAGTGCCAAAAAGCACTTTAAAACCTTACTTCGTAGTGTGCAAGAGATGTGATTTGAGAGAATTGGTTTATTGCTGAAGATCCAAGAGAGATTGCAAATATCATTCTTTATTTGCTTGCTAACAGTTAATTGTCTGTACAAGTATAAAAATAATGAAAAATGTGCTTTATTTTAATAGCTGTGGCTACATGGAATTGACATTGAGATGCAAACTCACACTCTTAGTCTTTAATATTGAGCCTAAATTGCCTCACTTCTAACATAAAAAATTATGACAAAAGAGTCACAGAGAGGCACATCCATTACAGGGAGCACCTTAAACCGTGTCCACCAACATAATTAAACTAGTTCTGAAACTGTGCATAAGAGTGGTTGCTGCTGTGATAGGAAATATGTGGTCTATTCACACTGCTCCTGACTCGTTCTTACTTCCACTGACTTGTTCTTCAACCTTGGACCTCATATCTCAGTCTTCCTGTTTCATAAAAATTTACTTAACTGTATGAAATAGTTTAAATTTTCTACAGAAGAGACATTGCATTAGGATAGGTAATCTATATTATAAGACCTTCTGCTAGTAATAGCCTAGCCAACTGTTCTGAGCGTACTATATTTTTTTCTTATTATTGCACGGGGATGTTGGGAGGAAGAAAAGTGTTTCTTAGCCCTGCTTGTCTCAGCATTTCTGTTTCAGCGCTACCTTGAAACAAAACAAAGGTGGCTGCGAGCCCAAGGATAAACGAAGCCAGATACAGATCATGGGTGGTAGGTCAAGTCATGTCAAAGACCTGATAATAATAAATGTAGGAGAGAAGGAAGAGAATTTAACCTCCTCTAAAATACTTTACAATCTAACACTAGGCATATATACATTTGTGTCTGCAATGTGAACTATTGGGAACCACGTTCACATCACCTCTATCCACAGCTTCCTGTGATTGATGTATTTATGGGGATTGTTTCTGAATTATATAAACCACCATAGAAATTAGAGAGGAAAGAAGATAAAGGACATGTCCTGTCCTTTTCCATCAGATGATCTTTCCACTCTCATATTATGAAGGTACTGCCTTTCTTTTAATTCACTTGTTTTTTTCATGTGTAGATGTCAAGATACAGATTTTTTCAGACAACAACATGCTGAATTCATTGAAAAGTGATACTGTGTAATGCAGAATCTATATTTAAAATTGGAAGCCCTAGGCTGTATATGAGGGAGAAATATCTTACATGTTGGCTTTGGAACAAATGTACACTCAGTCTGCCCTCATGCCTCAAGACTTCATGTGTCTTTGAAGTCATAAAAAATAACAGTCAAAATGACCACTGCCATCTTTTGCAGTGGCATCAGAACTAATCAAGCAAATTGAATGAAATAATATAATTGTAGTAAAAGATTGGAATATATTCTTCTGGAAAACTACCAGGTGAAGCAGGGAAGGAAAAATCTGAGAGGAAGAGGGAGAAAGAGACATATCTTATGCCTTATTCAGTGCATCATGACAAAAAGCAACATTCAGAGACCAAGATAGTTAATCTAAGTTCATTAATTTGTAAGAAGAGATACCACTTATTGAAATAAGAGGAAAGTAAATGTGCTTTGGACAAACAACACTGGTTTTGACCCTGCTGAAATCAATAGCAAAACTCTCATTGTCTTCTGTGGGCTTGCATTTCATACAAATCCTCTTCTAAGTCTGCTAGCGTGCCAACCACTTGGGCATGCAAAGAATGCTGAATTAGCAGCCTGTCTTTTAGCATTACAAAACTTATAGTCTTGCTGAAAGCAGAGGGCAGGTAAGATGAGAGGAAATGGCAAGTAATTTTGGGGGAAGAACTGGTTAGAGGCAAATAAGCAGAAGAGAAGGCAAAGTGGAAGAGGAATATTAAGTTATGATTTATGGCAGTACCATAAGTAGGTAAGCAGCTCATGATGATGGGAAAAAAGTAACTGGCAATATACAAAGTGTTCACTGGAAACAGAAATGTCAAGTATATGTTCAAGTGAGCTATTAATGAAAGTGTTAAAAGTCAGCACCTACAGCATCTGGTATTCGTGGTTTAAAACCAGTTTATCCATGGTGTTTCTTTCATTATGTCAAGTTAGAAAAATGTCAAAGTGAGATTTCTCAGATGGCCCTTGCAGAAGTGAGCTTTGCCATACAAATAGTCATCCAGGCTTCAGATTAGAAGATGAGGAGGCTGGTGGAAATTGTTGTGAGCCACATAAAAAATTGTGGCAATGTTCATCAGTTTTAAAAGTGAAGTCAAGCATCAAAATGCAAGCAGATCTTTTCTGAGTCCTTTATCTTCATATGCTTTAACAGCTCATAAATACTAGCCTCTACATGTGAATCCTCTGTGGAGGGGAGGCTTGGGGATGATGAGGAGAAGTGAAATGAATGCACCTCAGTAATTCACAATAATCTTTGGGATCAGAGAAATGGCTGTGATGGAGATGCCACAGTTCCCAAACCAAGGGGTAATTCTGCCTGTTACTGCCTCTCAACCAGAGTCAAGTTGCCTAAGAGAGCCAGATCTTTTCTGTGTAAAGCTACAGTGCTGGCAAAGTTTCTGTAATTCTGGATTAAATTTTCCCAGGAAATTTCACTGATGTGGACAAGTTCCCAAAGCACAAAGATCACACATAAAAATATCCTCTGAAAAGTTAAGACTGGACAAAAGAAGAGAGAATAAAGACGAGATGCTTTCATTTGTCCTAAATGTACTCAAACATGTCTACTAGATTTATTTGGTTTGTTCTGGGGGCTTTGGGGGAGGGAAGGGGGGCAGAAAATGCAATATTTCATCTGTCCAGAAAAGACCAACTACAACTCAAGTGACAAGTAGGAAGACCCTACTTATAGCAGGTGTTGGGATGAACTAGGAACTTCTGGATTTCCTGTTTTTCTCCCATCATTACTACTGATTATTCAGCTCCTCTTGGTAGGAGCTCTGTAACAAATATAATGCCAGATTGCACAATGCGCAAAATTATCTCAATAAGCTCAGAGGAAACAAGACATAGAAAAGACGTTAAAACTCCAGTCCCAGCTGGTGCTGTATCTACACTCCAATGGTAGCACTATGATAGGAAAGAAAAAAGAATTATTCGCATGAAAAGTCCTTTATTTACATAAATGCTTGGAGAGTTCTGAAATTATGACATTTATTGCCAGTTCTGGAACCTGACCGTATACCAATAGGCAGAAAGTCACAGAAGCTGGACACTGGGAGTGGAGTCAGATATGTTTCATCAGGGGGAAAAAAAAAGAAAAAAAAAAAATCTCTGCAGCCCCCAAAAGTTAAACAATCTGAAAGACTAAAGGAAAAAGAAAAATATTCATAGAATAGTAGAAAAAGAAGCTAAAAGGGAACATGAGATGATGTTTACTCCGTTCTCTTGCCCAGGTGAGTATCACTTATGCCTGATTCTCATCTACAACATGTACAGTCTGCTTTTTGAGACCATAAGCATCAGCTTCTCTTACAATCTTTAGTGCTTCAGTGTTCCTACTACTAGAGATGTTTTTCAGGTGTCAAACCTAAATCTTTCCTGCTACAGTTCAAACTCATCATTTCTGTTCCTTCCTTTGTTGGAATACAAGACCAATGTTTTCCTGTGCACCAACGTTTTAAGAGTGTGAACATCATTACAGCGTTCCTCTTCAATTTTTACCTAGTATCACAGATATAAAGTAAACAAAATTCTGTCAACTTTGGAGTTAATTTATAATCTAATCATATTAATTTAAATGATCTATAAGCAATTTCAGGTATTTCACTGAGAAGGTATGGCAGTTCTTTTTTTCCTGATGGTTTTACATTCACATTTTCCCTATTGAAAAATATTACAAGAATAACAAATCCTCTCTCCTTGTAGTTTGAAAGACCTACACAAACAGAAGAAAGAAATGACTAACTGATTATTCATTTCAAAAAAACAGTTCAGCTGACTCATTAAGTACTTTTGAGATGTTGAAATCCGGGGAAAACTCTTTAAAAGCTTTTACATCATGTAATTGTTTCAAGTGGGCTTCATACAGTGACTTCCCAGATCTCATGCACAAGCCTGGACAGCTGTAGCCCTATTGCCTCCAAGCCTGCCTGTGTTGCAATGGGGGGGGCCTGGTCACTGCCAGGCATAGGAGATGGAGGTGTCCTTTGACAGTTCAAGCTGGAAATGCATAGGGCAGGAGTAGGAAATTTTGAACTTTGCAGCAGAGTCTCTGGGCCACAGGAAAACAGTGTTGCCACTGTGGTATTTAAATTTTCCGAGTCTCATGTATTACTTTGGTACCATATGAATTACTAAAATCTCCATTTCAGGCCTTTAAGAATCTATTTTCAAAACCTGCTTTCCACCTCCAGGTCCATATGTACCAATAGTGCAAAGCAAACATGTGTGTGGCATTTTACACTGTTCTGTGATTCTGTTTCTAGCATCCTCATTCCTAGGTCTTTATAGGATGCTTTTGCCACAAGTTTTCTGTTTCCCTTAAGAAGCAAACGTTGAACAACCCACATTGGAAGGAATCTCAAGAGATCATCTGGTCCAAACTTTAAATAACATTTTCTCCCTTTACAATTTAGCAGTATTTATCTACCATTTTGCAAATTGTCAAATGATTACATAAATCCTAAAAATGCCCAAAACAGATTCTTGAAGGCTTTGTGGCATTTTAAACAGGTAGTGGAAAATTTGTGGTAGCTTGGCTACCTACTACTGTGCAAAAGGCAGTGACAATTAGAACTTTACTGATTGCTGCAGAAAAAAATGGCCAAAAAGCTTTGAAGTCCTCCAGCTCCTGGTCCCATTAACCCAGTTGGCAGTATGTTAACACAGCAATCAGTTAAGAACAGATTCCGGCGAGTGCAAGAGTTTTTGTGATGATACAGTAATAGTGCTTATGAGCTCTCAAAAATACTTGTCTTTATAAATTGTTTCACTAAATGCCTCTAATTTCCCTACCTGAGTTTGAGCAGGAATACATTTTTGCACACAAACTGTGTTGTCTCATATAACAGGTCAGATCTACATCATAGAAGAGAGGGCTTCATTTGGGAAAAGTCTTTCCTGCTGTACTGTGTCCTGCCTAGGAACACCTTGCAATGAAGTGGTCAAGAGGATGTTCCTCTGTTAATCTCCCCAGCCTTTATGTTTGTCTGAGCTTCCACTAGACCTCCTGTAGGCAGTTAATAATTGCTGTCGCTTAATTTCCTTGGTTAGACTCTTCCAGTGAAGCACACAACAGAGGTGACCATGTCTTTACTTGACATCTAAGGAAAAACAATGTTAGGAGATCTTCTGTGTTCATTTAGGGGTTTACAATCTGATACCCTTGTCAGGACCATATCTGAACATATCCTAAGTTCAGCCTAAAACTCAAACATGAGCCAACAGATGCACAAAAATTTACATGGATTTAGTTGAACTGAGGTAACTGTCCATACAGACTTGCTACCAAGGTAAGATATTTCATAGTTTCTTTTATTAGTTTCTAATGCAGGGAAGGTCTGATTTAGGCTGAGTAAAAGCCAGGTTTAAACTGAAGCAGGACAGGAAATCCACAGACTATGACACCATAAAACACCAAAAGGCCATGTCATCTGACTGGACTCACATGTTTTCAACAGCAAAATCACATCTTCTGGAAAAGTCACCCAGGATTCATGCTAATACTACAAAAAAGGAGAATATTCTACTTCCTTGGGTTGTACTTAGGCTGAACACTCTGTTAAAACATGTGTCTTATTTTGCCATATCAGCATCTTAAGGAGCCATGACCTTAGTCTTCCATGTCCTTGCCTACTCCCTGGAACTCCCACCATGTTACCCACAGCCCTGGACACTGTTTCATCCCTGAGGACTGTCAACCCCTACCTCAGTGACTCTGCAGCAGAGCTGGTCTCCAGTTCCACTTAGTCCTGCCCTGCCCAGGCATGGGTCCTACAGAGCTGGGGACACCCGCAGGCACACATCCTAGCCCAGCCACAGCCTGTTCCCATACTAGGGAGGTGCTCAATGCCCTGGGCTGGGGCTGCTCCAGTGCCCTGAGCTGCCCTGCTCCTGTCTGGGTGTGGAACATGCCCTGGCTGCCACACCGTGCCCTGACAGACCCCCATGGGCAGTTCCTCCGGACCTGCAGGGTTCTGACATCGGTAGATTCAAGAACAGTACTGGGCATTTTTTTCCCCAGGAAGATAACTCCATGCTAGTTAAATCGCTTCTCTATCTTCTGTTTGATTTTCTAAGTATATTGTATCGTTTACTTTTCTCCTTGCAAGATAATTTCATGAGCATTCAGCTCAAATTCATTTATGCACATTCTCCAGTTCTGAAAAGACTTTTCAAATCTGTCAATACACAAGGACACCTCTGCTTTCCTACAAACTGCATCCATATCAGAAATAGAGATAATATTACCTCTTTGTTCATCTTTGCAGGTAAGAATCCAAGGTCTTTTTGGAAATGGCTTCACCCAGAGGCTCGTATTTGCCTGTTAGACCAATGTAATAAATGCCCGCCCTGACATTCATGTAGGCCTGAAAGCCATATTGTTACTGAAAAAAGGTATATTTTTCTATGGAGACAAGGTCCAGACCTCTGTTTTCAAGTTCCTTTTATTTGGATGATGCTTTTGTTAACTTTAATGGTAACAGCCTGAGGCTCCTAGACCTGGCAAACACAACTAGCTTTTCATCTTCATAAAAATGAACTGAGATTGTTCACTGAATTTTCCATTGTTTATCAGCCCTAGTAAATATTTGTGGGTCTCCCTATTCATAGACTATTTCATATTTGCAAAGGAGTCTTTCCAAAAAAAAAGAAAGAGGAAAAAAACAGGGAGAAATAAAATATCTGGAATGCCAGTGGCAGCAGCAGTTAGGGCAGTGAATGGAAGACGACTATAAAGTTCACTGTGGTGGGTCCATTGCGTCTTCCTATCCCATTCACGTCTTTTCTGTATCAAGGACAACATTGACAATTTAAACAAAGCCTTTACCTTGCAGCTTTATTTGCATACAGGGTTGGATGAACTTTACTTCTGTAACAGTTTAAAGCAGCCAAGAAACAGGAAGACGATCCCAACCATTGCAGATATTGTTTAAAGACTCAGATCCACTTTTTATTGGTCTTGACCTTCTGAAGTGCTGGGGCCTGGGCTGTGGGCCCCAAGTTGGACTTAACCTATGGATGAGTGACAACCTAGCAGAATGTTTTGTTTCCCAAGCCTCAGAGGCAGAACCTGGCCCATCTGAGTGAGGTCCTGCCTTCCCCAGGTGGTTGTATTTGGAGTGGTGGATGAGGCCAGGATTATATCAATCAGGAACTAATCAGTTTGAGGATAAGTTCTGTCAAAGAGAGTTTCTGTTGGGGCTGGTTGCAGCAGCTTCTTGGGGCTGGTTGCAGCTTGCTGAGCTTTCTCTGTGGTGTATTCCCCTTGGCTGTTGTGAAGATGAATGTATAGTGAGAGGGTGTTGCTGAGTTCAATGTTGGCCTGTGGAAGAAGAGAGCTAGCAGCGCACCTTCCCATCATGTAAAGAAGAGCTGAGTTGTTTCAAGAGCATGCTCTCATTTAGTATGAAGACTCCCAGATCTGCTGTTCATAGTCTTCCAGTCTCCTTTGGAGAGTTATAAGCACTGATACTGTCTTTGCTGTCTTTAGCAAGTTCATTGTTCTATGCAAAACAGATGCTTTTGCTTCATGAGATCCCACCTGGAGTACTGCATCCAGCTCTGGAGCCCCCAGCACAAGAACAACAGGGAGTTATTGGAGCAGGTCCAGAGGAGGGCCACAAAGATGATCAGAGAGCTGGAACATCTCTCCTATGAGGACAGGCTGAGAGAGTTGTGGTTGTTCAAACTGGAGAAGAGAATACTCTGAGGAGAATTTATTGTGGCCTTCCAGTATCTGAAGGGGGCCTGCAAGAAAGCTGGGGAGGGACTTTTCACGAGGGCTTGTAATGATAGGACAAGGGGTAATAACTTCAAACTAAAGGGACTTAGATTAGATGTAAGAAGGAAGTTCTTGACTATGAGGATGGTGAGACACTGGAACAGGTTGCCCAGGGAAGCTGTGGATGCTCCATCACTAGATATGTTCAAGAATAGGTTGGATGTGGCTTTGAACAGCCTGGTCTAGGGGAAGGTGTCCCTGCACATGGCAGGTTGGGGTTGGAACTAGATGATCTTTAAGGTCCTGTCCAACCCAAAGCAATTTATTATTCCATCTGAATTAGGTAACTTTATGCTTTTTTTTTTCAAAAATAGTTCAAACAGAACATTTTCAGCTAATCTCCACACTTTGAAAAAACACATGCTTTTAAAAATTCTTTTCTGGCAAATACATATAAACTTTGGGTAAATTTTCCCCATTCCTTTTTTGTCTGGGAAAATTTTGGGGATTTGTTTTATTCTGCACTCCTACTTATAAGATGCCTCCAATGGCAGGGTTCATAAGAGGTTATAAAGCTAAATTCGTTATACCAGTCATCTTAAATCTTGGGAAACTAAATTATTACAACTAAAATTTGTTTTAATTAATTTTAATAAAAATTAATCCCACTTATAGAAAACAAAACTGCTAAAACAAAACCAAACAGAATGAGCTAGAAAGACCTTTCAAGAGGTAAAAATAGAAACCATTATTACTTTTTTCCTCTAAGTCTTCTATTGCTAAACAAAACATCCATGATGTGCTGTCCAGCACTGGTCCACACTGTAAGTGTTAGCACACCACTGCTACCAACTGCTTGGTAGTTTAGATGGTTTAGGTTTATGCTACAGATTGGAAGGTCTTATTACATTTTTGCTTCTCATATTGTTCAAGTTGAATTCAGCACAATTTTGCTAGATGGAAGTGCTGTTTTCAGCTTGCTTTTACTGAACAGAAAGAAAAAGTAGGGGATCCATGTGAGAAAAAAATAAAGTACTCAAAGGATATCACAAGTGTCAATCCTAGTGCACTCAGAATTAGCATCATGTCTCGACCATGGGACTGAGCCACGTCCTGTGTATACATGAACAATTACATGGTTTTACATGACAACACACATGTTGCTTTTTGGAATTCTGGTTTTATCCACTGCACAGACAGTAGGGCAGAAGAAAACTTCTTAAAAATTTATGTGTACATTATATTTTTATGTAATATAAATAATATTTATATAAATATATATATTTTAAAGCACTCCTTTGGGACTCAGAGAAATTAAGTTATCTTTCTGGCACTTCCACAAATGTCCTGTTCAAGGCTATAATAATGTCAATGTTTGAGGATGTCAGAATAACAGGTTGCATATCAATCTCAACCATATCATTTCCTGTTTTCTACAGTCTTTACATGGTACTAATGCTTGGCATTTTTGTATGATTTTGAGGCAGGTGAGAAGGAGGGAGGAATATTGGGAAACAGGATTTTGGCAATAGGTGTGCAAACTCAAATTCAGGAAGGTAAAAATAAGAAGCCCTGAGTACTACTGCAGGTCAAAATGGGAGTAAGCCACATGCATCTTAGTCATACTGTACCTTTTCAATGTATGAATCATATCTAAGTTTCACCCTTAGCTGCATATTCTGTCTACTTGGGAATATAAATTATTGTCACAGCTTATGTTGGCTTAATATATTTTGGTTACTTATGAGGAAAAGAGTCCTTTTAAAGAAGCCGAGGTAATATTACCCTTGTTCATTACATTCTCCTCCAGTCTCTTTCCCAAGATGATAATATTTGTAATAGAACAGTTGTCATTCTGAGTTTTTCATTACCTCCCTTGAGATAGCTGTCAATGCAAACAGCCAAAATCACGTAGCAGAAACTGCATTGCTGTTCTCCAAGACATCCCAAGCTACCAGCATGTGGTTCTCATTTGGAAAGACTGAGAAGGAGTAGTGTTCTCATAATAACTCCAAACAAAAAAAATTTACTTGAAACTGAAGAGTACTTTGAGACGTAATGTCCTCAAAAATAATTTTTTTCATTTTTAATCCAGAAGTGGTACAAAAAGATGCATTTATTTGCCAGCCTTACTATCTGTCAAGATATAGAGAAAGATCATCTATATGACCTCAATTGAGGAAGCACAGCTGAAAATGGGAGCATTTGCATCAGTGTATCATGGTATCGGGTTGAATACATATCCTGACTGAAAGTGAAGTGTGTTTAAAGGTTGATAAATTTTAAAGTGTCTACACAAAACATCATTGTCGTGGTTTAAGGTTTTGGGAGGGACAGGTGCAGCAGCTACTCCACTCCTCTTCCTGTCACACTCTATAAAAGGAGACAGGAAGTTACACTCTCCCTTTCCTCTCTGGGATTGCTGCTGGCACTGGGATTGCTCATTGGAACTGAGGAAGGAAAAGTGAAAGAGCTGTATTGATAAAGCTATGAGAGGTCGGCATTCAGCTCTTGGGGTGCTGCTGGGGTACTTGATACTGCACTTTTACAAAGACCCGACCTAGAGATTGTAGATGAAGGACATGAAAACAAGCCTCCCACTTCTGTGTGGTGGGAGCTCTGACTTTTCATGTGATTCAGGAGGATCCAGCAGCATCCGAGACTTGGTTTTGTATATATTTGTATATACACCTCCTCTTAATATCTCTGTATATTCCCCTTCCCTTAATATCTTTTTGTTCCCTGTTAAAATTGTAATCTTAACTTCTAACTTTGTGTAAGGCTTTTGTCTTCCTTCCCCGGGAGGGAAGAGGGTAAGGGAGAGAGAGGTGAAATAAATTCTGCTCCATGGGGCTTGCCCTGAGCCTTAAATGGAGACAATCATAAATGTTACCATTCCATTATGATTTTTTGTTATTTGCCTTTAGTAGTTATACACAAAATATCAGCCATAATTCTGAAATTCCACAACGTTAGTGTTTAGTATAAATGTGAATTCTGTTAAACACAACTCTGCTACAGCATATCATAAACACAAGGTTTATGTGTCTAGTCCTTTTCTAGAATAACAAATATACATGGTCTGAGTTAAAATGGTTTATTGGCCAGCTTCATCATCTGAAAGATTCAGGTCCCAGACCTAGCTTATCTTTGGTTTCCTAAGTTATAGGTCTCGGAAAGCAGAAATGATCTGACAAAGCAAGAAGGTAGAGAAGTTTATACCATAGATAACTTACCCTTAATAGAAAAAACCACATTGGCTCTGAAGTCTCTTAAGAAATTTTAGCTAAATAAGGGGAAGTGTAGATCAAGACAGAAATCATGTGAATTAGATCCAGGACATGCTACTCTCTTAAGCTTATGGCACTGGAATGTATGAGATGGTCTTGTTAGACATGATATTGTGATTTTCTGATAGCAGAAGACAGAGTCAGTGAAATATTTGTAGAGTAAAAAGAAACATTTATAATATGTGGCAAACAGTTCAGAATCTTATGAAAAAAAAATGAAAGGTCTGTCTTGAGGTAAGCCATAATATTTTTTAAAGGAGCCAAATTTTCTGCTTTAAAAAAGTTGGAAGCTCAAAAAAGGCTAACTTTTATGAAGAAAGTTTGTGTTTCTGAGTAGATATATCCTTCTGCATTGAAATTAAGTTCAGAGTTAATAACTTTTTTCATTTAAAAAAAAATTTAAATCTGCCTTGAATAACTTAATAAATTTTTCTTTTTTCCTTTCTCAGTGAAATTTCCCCCAGTTGGGACAAATAAGGAAAAGAAAGTTTAAAAAATATCAATTATTTTCCTATAAAAGAAAATTGTTTCCCATGCCACTTCTCTTCTTCCATATTTTTATTTTAATTTGGATGCTTTTAAATTCTTTGATTATTCTGAAAAAGGAAGACTTCCAAATTGCACAGAGATCAGAGTTTGAAGTGACCATGTTGTTACTTTTGTTAGCAATGTTGTTGATTACTCAACTGATTAATCCCTTTTGGCATTAGTATAGATTATTTCCCAGGACCACAGCTTGAGATGTGGAATCAGACAAAATCATATATGCTCTATGACAGCAGGTGGGAAACTTATTTTTCTTGTCTGGAGTTCCTAAAAGCAAGGACAAAAAGTAGTTCCCAAAAGCTTTCCTGAACGTGCTGAGGCAGGGTGCAGATTCGAGGACATCCCACACAACTGAGATTATCTAGTCAACCACCCAAAGTCTAATCTGCAGACATCAGACTTGTAGAGGTGTATGGGGAGTTAGGCACAAAAAAGGAAAACAAGACAGGTGGTGGGAATTAGAACAGATCTGTACGTACTCTGCCTATTCAGTAATTGAATTAACCAAACCAAAGCTCTAAACACTATGGAACAGCTGTGTAAGAAAGAAATTATTTTGAACATGAGAAAGTCTAGAATTTCACCCTTTAAATGGATTCAGTGCAATTTTTCCTAGTTGTTCATGTCATTTTGCTGTTCAGGAATGTTATAAATTATGATGAAGGTGCTAATAAAACTGTGGAGCGGTATCTCCATAAGAATGGACGTGTGAGCAAATCCAGACTGTGGCGCCAGCAAGGCCACACAAGGACAGCCACGTGCAGCATGTGAAGCGGCAGTGATGCAGCAAGAAAAAAGAGGCAGAAGGCGGAACTAAGGGTGGCACATTGACAGCAGTGCCTGGCCAATCAGGAGATGTTGTTTAGCGCGTGGCAGAGTTTGTTGCACCAATCAGAGTTGTGCTTCCAGCACGTGGTCAGCGCTGGGGGGTATATAACGAGCGAGATTCGGGAGAATAAATGGCAATGCTTGGATTACATTAGTCCGTGTACACGTTGTCCATTGATCTCCCGCATAAAACGTAGGTTTATTGTCAAGTTATCTCTCAGTGTCTCGATGAAATGTACAGTCATGACTTTATCATGTTTCTGACACTTCATGAGAGTGTCATCCTAATGGCATAGAAAGTTGGGCACAGAAGGCACCTTCACACTACTAGGCAGGTATTCAGAGGAGAAATCTGGGCAGAAGGAGGAAGAAGTACATGTAACTGTAAAAAAGAATTACAGTAATGATAAAAACCCAACCGTCTGCATAGGTTCCACTGGGAGGTAGAATAGGATGGAGTGGGAGTGGCAGCAGGAATTTCTGCCAGATGTGAAAAGCAGAGAGAGTACAATGCTGGCTCACTGCAGGATGCCTGTTTTCCTCCTACCAGTTTTGAATGACTGCAAGGAAAGAGTATACTCAAGAATATCTCTCCCTTGAGTGCCTGTTTTCCTGACAAGTATGAAATATAGGAAGGAGGGCTTGGCTATACCTTCAAAATGTGAAGAAGAATTAGTCACAAAGCTTGAGTGTAATCTCACTGCTAGAAAAGAGGATTTCATCCAACAGTTATCATGAAAATTTTCTACTTATTTTGCTTTGAGGTTTCAAGAAGACAGACAAAATATCAAAGTAAGTCTCAAGGACTGTAAAAATAAAACTTTTTTATTATTGTTTTCTTGCCCAGTAAAATGTTTGAGGTGTTTTTCCCCTATCTTTTCCTATATTTTTTTCTCTAGTGTGATTCCTCCTTTCTTTTGTCTTAATAGTTAAAACAACAAAGGAGAAGATAATTCAGTTTCCAGTCAGAAAGACTTTTTACATCACCTCTGCTCCCAGAAAACTTCAGATTAGAAAATAATGCTCCATTTTATTGTTTGTAGCATTTCAAGCAGAGGAAAACAACTCCCTAAGAAGGCAATGCTCTGGCTAGAACAAGAGGAGCCAGATTGTCTGACTCTTCCCAATATGTAGAGAAGCCCTCACAGGCTTGTGCTGTGATGTCATTGCCTTGAAGGAGGGACTAGGAAAGCAATTGCAATCTTTTCCCTCTCTCACACTCCTGCCACCCATTGAGTGGAGTTAAGTTACGTGTCTTCAAAGAGAAAAGGTTCAGACAGAAGGACCATAAATCTATCTAAAATTGTTCTCATGGTAGTAGATTGTTAGCCTACTGGCACGCCACTGGGTTTGGCTTTGTTTGGAATTCTACAAAAAAATAAATCAGGCCTTTCATTTAGATGCTTTGTGCCTTCAAGTCTCAATATTTTCATCCAAGATGTTTAGAATGTGATTTTTGCAGATCACATAATCAGATAGTACTAATAACAATACCACTTAATTGGCTTTTCTTTTGGCTAGAGCATATTACTCTAGTCCTAATGATTATAACAAAATATAATATGTGTCAATTGCTACACAAGAACAGAATTAAAGAACCTTAATATCTTGTTCCTGTTTAGGTATGATGTTGCTTATTCTGACACAAGTTTGTGAGGTTGGAGTTCAATGTCCTCCCAGTTAAACTAAACCTCGTGTAACTTCACCAGAGCAGTGTTTGCAAGTGACTGGCTTTCTCCTTTGAGAGCAAACAAGGAGCAGTATTTCTCTCATACTCAAAGTCTGGATTCGACTCCTTGTGGACCTGGTTTCTGTGGTTGTATCAAACCTGAGTCTGACTGTAGTGAAAAATGTCAGGTTCTGTGCTATATGTGAATCACAGACCTAAGATTAAACTGAGTCTCTGTTCCTTATACAAGTATATTGTATCTCCATAGCAACATAACAATTCTTGGCAGATTAGTAATAAAGAAAAAACCACACTGTGCAGAAATCTCTCTCCAAATGTGCCTTGGGAGAAGATCTGGTAGTTAAGATCAAACACACAATGGGAAAAGATTACCATCAGTATAATACCAACCCAGCTGGCATCTTTTCTTTGAGAAAATGCTATGCTCTTCAAAGCACAAATGCAAACAAGCTCCTGAGCAATTAGTTTACTGTATTTCCAAATAATTTTCATATCAGATTACAAACAGAACACCAACAAAAGAGTTAGGGGCAACTGTTCAACACAAGGTATGGAAAAAAAGTATGGGGATCTTGGAAAGAATCATTTTGCTCATCATCCTTCTGTCTTGACAGAAGAAAGCTAGCATGAAATTTCTTGAAGTTTATTTTGTCTGGGAAATAATAATTGTACTGCATTCTCCTTAAGCTGTGTATACTGCTCCCAAAGCAAATCTATTTAAGAAATTAGGAAAACCACATACAAAATCTTTTAATTAGAATCTGTCCAAGATTGAAGGTGATATTTTCTAGCTTCACTTAATTATTGTAATGCAAAAAACACAGGCAAGTGGGGAAGAAGTTAAATTGTACAAAAGAAAGCCAGGCTTCCATTTCATGGTGTCAGACTTACTCTTCACGCAAATTCCATGCCTATATATTCTTCGCTGCTGTACAGAACGTAGCTATTCTTTTCACTGAATTCTGCTGAGGTGATACAGGGCTTAATTTGTTTTAAAATGTATTTGGATTTTTGAGGTATTGCAGAATGGCATATGTTAAACATGGTTTGGAAGTGCATATAAAAACATATCCTCATTTTACATGCACTTAACTTTATTAAGACTGAGCAAAATTTGGGAGTGAGGTAGACCCACCTCTTCATAGACTCTAGTTAAATTGTGCCAGGTAATGTCATGTCAGAATTTGGTCCACTGTATGTTGAGACGCTCAGTACATTTAGTTAGTTATATTACAAAATCATAAGAAAAGCACCTTGTGTGTAATGCAGAACAGACACCACCCTTCCTCCTGCCCTCTATCTTGGGGAATGCTGAACCATGCCATCAAATTACGTTTGAGATCTGACCAGACCCGTCTAACAGAGATAAATGGGTCTTGTTGTGAATTAAACTTGGTTCTCCCCTTCCTCTGAGTCAAGCTTCTTGCCCTTCTATTCTTAAACCTGGCAGTTTTGTGGGATAAATTGCCCTTAGTGCTCAATGATGGAAGGGAGCTTGGAAAAGAAAAGGAGAGATGAAAGCATGATGTATTTGTGGCAAAAAAAAAAGCCCTCATTAGGCGACTCAAGCACTAAAGTAGGTTGATTTCAAAGTGTTATAGAATACCCACCTTTGAAATTGGCATGTCCTTGTCCAGGTGACAAATCTCTTGCTATGAATTGATTTGAAATTGCTCTAGTCTCCTTTCTTTCTCTAACAAAGTATGTTCTCAGTCCTTACTGAAGGGACAAACATTAACTGCAGATGTTGTCATTTAAGAGAAATGACTAATTGCTATGCAGGGGCTTCTCTCTTCACTCAAAAAGGTGTTTCTAGAATGGATACCAGGCATAAGAACTATCCTTAGCAGTCATGGAGGGTTGAGATTTCTTCTTCACAAATTGGATGAGATACAGAAGAGTGATCAGGTGCTCCAATTAAAACTAAAAGAAACCTAGCTCAGTAGGAGGTAAATCATGGTAAGGCTTAGCTGAATAGCTGAGTTCTGCTGCCTTCCAGTGTGTAGAAGACAATGGGTCATTTCAAGTGAAAAAGTTTCTCATGTCACTGGTAGTACCTTTAACCAAAATTATGGTGGCATTGGGTGAACTTAGTTTAGCAGACTCCCTTCACCCTGGTTTCACAGCTACTAGGAAAGGTAACTGTGGCAACAATGTTCTGAAAATGCTATCATAGTCTAAATTCTCATTGATTTTTCAGGTTTGAGGGATGGTAGGAAAACAGTAATTTCCACCAGCCCAACAAAATGTGAGAAGAGATTTTTATCTAGATCTGTTTACAGATTAAGACACCAGAAGTAAATATGGAAGCTGCTTGTGAGGTGCTGTAGCTGAAGCACACAAACACCACATCCAGCCAACTCCCTGATGAGTTCATTTCATAATTAACAGAAGCATGATTAGAAGCTAGATGTCATTCCCACTGAAACCAGTGATAATTTTCTCTACCAAGCAAGACAATTAGCCCAAGATTAAGGCACTTAGCACACAAGCTGAGACTTGGTTCTCTACAGGACTAGGTGGAAGAGATATGTTTAAGTCCTTATTAAAACCTTATGGATTCTCATGACATCAAAGTTACTTACCTTCTGTCAACCCTGAAATCCTTAAGCCTCAGACAATCATTCTGACCCTCCTGGATGTAACACAACATAAATGTGAACAAAAGGCTTGGCTCCATGAAAGTCAGGAACATTAGGTATCTCCTGCTCCTCATATAGTTGTTCACAGTATGATAGTAACAATATAATGCTGCTGAGGAGCCTAAAGCCTCTCCTATGAAGCCCTGTGATGTAACCCCACTGCTACCATGGGAGGAGAACAGGTTATTCCATCAAACAGATATAAGGATGTCTCTTTAGATGATTTATATAGAAAGTACATATCTAGGACACATTCATCTTTGGGGTTTTAACACTGAAGAAACACATACTAGTGACAGTTTCTCTATTTTTAAGGTTAAAAAAAGAGAAACATGAAGGCTTCAAAATAACTGTGCAATAGGTTTGTAGTTGCACTGAACAATGCCAGGAAGGAATGTTTTGCTAGCTCAGATTGATCATTGTATATTAGATGATGAGGAAGGAAAAAAGAAAAGCAGAAAATAAACTGTTTGGTTTTTCTTTTTTTAGTTGAAAAGTAAGACATTGTATGTCAATATTGGTGAGTAAAAAATATGTGGCCACTTGAACACTACATCATTGCTCCTAGCCAAAGACAAATAACAAAGTTTTTCTTTAGAACAACATATTTATTCCAGAGTTGCTAAGTAATCATTACAAACACCTTTGTAATTCTGAGGTTTTAAAATAGTAAGTTCCTAAGCAGCTTGAACACAGATTGAATTCTGAAGAACTGCTGTGTTACTGTCCCTCCACAGCACTAAAATCAGTAATCTCAGATATAGTGCACAAGCCAGCTCTCATTTATTAGTCCTGTTTGGGAAATTATGCTTAATATTAATAAAAGAAACAATAATCTAAACCAAAACAGACTTCTGGTTTCACTTTACACAATAAAAATCCTTTGTGAGCTAGTGATAGTGTATTTTATAGACATTGGGGCAGCAGTGGGGGGACAGATGCTTCATCTGGAAGAAAGCTTTGAAAGATGCTATGATCAGCACTCTCTGGCTAGCTAAGCTTTGATATTTTGCTATAAAATCAATCAGCAAATGTGAGTTATGCTTTGCAACAAGGAATTCATATTTGTGGTGCTAGGTACCACAACAAGAGACCTGATATTTTTAGAGGGTGCTCACTCACGCCTTTTGTAGAAATGGTTAGAAAACCTGAGCATCACAGCATGTCTTTAGATAGTTGCTTTAAGGTATTTTAAGTTTGAAAATTTTTATTCCTTCCTATGAATTGTTAGTCAGGTCTTCTAAACAAGTGTGATGTGTTTATGTGTATTGGGAATAAATTTTGAACTCCTCAGACAATATCAGGACAAAGGAGTGAGGATCTTCTAAATATTGTTTCCAGAAGTCCCTTTAAAGCTGTATCTTACTATATACCACGCAGTTTAATCACACATGTCAAACCATCAGAAATCAGGTCCCTATCCGTTGCTCATAGAAGTACTTTTTTTTTTTTTTTAAAGCCTTCTTCCAGTATTTATCTGGTTCTATGTCTATTTACATAATTACCTTCATGAAACTTGTTTAAACTTCTCCATCCATGTCAGGACCTCTTTGTATTCCTGGAAAATGCATCAACAAGTTAATATAAGATGTGGGGTAAGATTGCCAGCTAGACATACATAGGTGAGTCCAGACATAGGATTTCAACTATTCAAATCTGCAAGTCCTTCTCAGAGTGTCTCTCTTAGCAAGTGCTTCAGTAAATCTCTGTTCAGTTTGCTGAGTTCTCAGAGTAGGTCCAGGGCAACTTTGCTTACTGGCAGGGAGCAGAGGAACAAGAAAAGGTTCTTTGGCCAACTCAGCCTCTGTCAGTCAATGGGTCCTGGTCCAGTCTCTCAACATAGTTACATCTCATTGTGCAAAGGCACATAAAATGAAAAGCAAACCTAAAACTCAGTATCAGTCAACACAAGAATGGCTACTATTTGTTTTTCCTAGTTTTAGCTTTCAGTTAACAAGAAAAAAAATGCCATTGGTCTTTGGTAACAACCAAATGACACAATATTGTGCAAACATTTGGAGGCCTGTAACCAGTGGAGTGCCCCAAGGGTCAGTACTGGGGCCAGTATTATTCAATATATTCATCAATGACTTAGATGAGGGAGTTGAGTGTACTATCAGCAAATTTGCTGATGACACCAAGCTGGGAGGAGTGGCTGACACACCAGAGGGCTGTGCTGCCATCCAGAGAGACCTGGACAGGCTGGAGAGTTGGGCGGGNTAACCTCATCTAGGTGATCCTGCTCCGGCGGGGGGATTGGACTAGATGATCTTTTGAGGTCCCTTCCAATCCCTGACATTCTGTGAACATTTAATCTTTATTCACTGCAGGGAGGATGAAATAAATATGAAATCTAGCATTCCTGAAACTGAATGCTGGGGGCAGTATTTCCCTGATACAATGTCTTATTTTTCAACTAAAAAAAAACTCCCGTAATGTAAAAAATAAGAAACTTCAGTAAAGATTGGCAGATCCAAGTCCTACAAGTTAATCTCATCTCTAATTAAAAGTTAAGTTGATGAGTTCATTTTAAATGAGTGGTATTAAAGGTACTTTACCTTTCTTTATATTGCACATCTATTTTGAAATTCCCAATCTGTGAAAGCCAAGAAGAATCACAAAATCCACAGTCTGACTTTCTGCCACAGGGATCTACATAGACCCTCACTCAGTCACTACTACTCCAGGCTCAGCATTCTGGCTGAGTCAGTGAATATCTTCAGGGATACACCGACCTTGATTTGAGACGTGAAATTCTGTCCCCACAGAAGCATATGGAAAGTCTTCCCCACACCCTGTCTATATAATTACTACCTAAACATTTGGCTATGAAAAACTTTCAGCAAATATGAAGAAATACAGAGTAACCTGGTGAGATTTGCTTTGCACATCTCTGTGTTTGGAATCTGCAGTGATGTTGTTTGATGAAGTGATTGGTCTCTAGAGCTCTGAGTAATTCTTCTTTTCATTACATGTGACCAGAGATAGATTCAAAATGACAAACAAACACACTGTAATTTAGGCAGTCAGCAGTGCTGCTACAGATACAGATCAGCAAATTTATTAGGCTGCAGTATCAGTTAATTTGCAAATTGAGAGAAATTAAATTTTCCAGTAGACTTCATGGCAGAACTGATTCTTTTCCAAGATGCAAGAATAAACATTAGCAGATGAAAATGAGTTGCAGTGCATTCATGTGTAGTATTATCTATACTACCAGTATTCTTTGGCTACAGCAGTAGACAAACTGCAATCTCTATTTGCTTATCTTCCATGGACTGTTTCTAAGAAATCCACAAAACAGTCAAGAAATATCTACTTGTCAAGTCAAGTCAATACCTTGTATTGACGCAACTAGAGAAAGCACCTCCTTTGAATAAAATCAGATTTACAAACTGAAAAAGGTTGGGAACTACTATTTTAGGAGTCTGTTGTTCTGTTCCCTGCATTAACAAATCAATGGGGCAGTTGACTCCTGAAACAGAATACAAGCTGAGAAAAATGGAAGAGAATTTGATGTAGATCTAACAAAGAAATTTCAAAAATACCCACATAAAAGGATTATGAAGAAATAGCATTTTTCTTAATAATGCTCCAATGAAATTAAATTTTATTCACTATTTTTCCATGAAGAATTGTACTGCCTTAATCCATATTTGAGTTATTCATCTGGTAAATTATACGGAATTACTTATGATAAATGTCAAAAATGTATAACATGCTTTTACACCTGCTGGTGCAAGGATATTAGACTATTACCTAGTAAATCCCTTGTGTAGTGTTGAAAATGTTGGATTTATTTATACTATTTCCCATGCTTAGTGGCCCTAGTGCCTGTAGTAGGTAGAAGTTTCTATATGTTTAGAAATGCAGATTGTAGCCATAAATTAGAAGAATAATAGATTAACACTGAGGATGTCAGTCCATTACCCAGAGGAGTAGAATTGGCAGGCATAACTTTCAAACCTGCAAAGAAAATGCATTTTCACCCCAAAGCCTCTGCTTCACTTACCTTTTTTTCCATGTATTGCTTACACTCATAATCATGTCTGAAATAATTTCTAGTGTTTTACACAACATCTCAGCTTTCATTTCAGTTCATGACCCGGAAAGTTTTCTAGATCTTGCTGCTATACATCTTGCATTTCAGTTGTACCCAGATCACAGGAGGGAAATATAACCAAACATGAACCCCCCATGTGATGTATGTGCTGTTAGGCAGAGAAAAACCCAAAACTTGTTTCAAGTTAGCCGAGACATAAGTTAATAATCTTTTACCATTATTTTTTGGAAATATTTTTCTCTCTTCCAGTGGCCAACACTCTTCATCAAACATGACCAGAACTTGTGCACAGTTTTCTGTGGGCAAGTTTGCTATTCTTCACAAACTTCTCCATAACTCTATGCAGCCAAAATCTTTATGAAGAAGCCTTAAGACTCTACTTTTACTGAGAATTTCAGTATGAAGCTATTTTCAGAGTAACTAACTAAACTAAACCTGAAATCTGTTCTAAAACAACCCTTATTAATTTTTCTTCAGAACCAGTGCCCAAGTCTTTCTAGAACGCATGCAACTCAGTTCGTGATGCAAACTGCAGATTTACCACATTCCTGGAAACATATGTGTATAGCCTAGGCTGACAACCTTGTTTTGTTCCCAAAAAACTTGTAAAAGGGTAGTAAAACTCAACTAGGATATAGTAACACTGCATATAATTCCTGTGGCTCTATTCAGCAAGACAGATTTTGTCCACTATTAGAAAGAGTGGATAAACCTCATTTTTTGATTGACCCTTAAATTTAGATTATATACTTGCTCCTAACTCAAATTTCTTAAGATCCCTCACTCTAAAACATATTATTTGCTGACTTTTCACAATATACAGATCAGTATTTTTTCCTTCTAATAATGGTCTAAACCATAACATCAGTACAGATGTCTGGATTACACATTAGACACTTCGATCCTAGCTTCACCCATGAGAAAAAATAAAGTTTAATTAAAAAATATATATCTGTTCCATAAAATCAGCATTGCCTTGTTCTTGGAATCTCCATCTTGGATTCACATACTCCTCATTACTCAGAAAGTCAGCCAATAAGCACAGATACATTCCTTTGCATTTAGGGCCAACTATGCCTGTGTCTGAGGTCTTAGTGTGAATTAAAGTTGAACTAATGGTTGCACTAACTTGGTCTTTTGCCAGTACTATTTCTCCTCCCTGCTTATGGAAGCCAGTCCTTGCAAACTTCTGCAATACATACTAGGTTCCACCTGTTTCACCCGTTTGTTCATGCCCATACTTTTATTAAGCCTGATGGAAAGGCTGCTCTGAGTCCGGCACCATTTGTAGGGATGGCTCATGCTCAGGCTTGTCCTGAGTCTCACTCAGTGTCTGAGCCCACAAAGCCATGATCTGAAGCAATGGCATTGGAGCCCTGCTTTGAAATGGACACAAGCACCACATTTAAACCTGGCACCTAACCCTACATGCATTTATCCCATCCAGCAGCACCCTTGTAGGAGGTTTTTAAGGCAAAGAGCATAAGGAGAAACTTCACAGTGAATGGAGTATCACAGAATAACACACAGCACTGTAGGCTGAGGTGGAAGGAGAAATAGTAGCAGCACTTTGCAGACAGGTTAGCTCAGAGCCTGCACTTGTTTCACTTGCAGCTCCTGTTGTGCTCATTCAGCCATCACCACTTCATGCTGCCTTCAGTTGCCTGATCACACAGGCTAATGCTGAATTCAGCAACATCGCCTCAGAAGTCTTCTTTCAAACAATCCTGCCATAGGTTCCTGTAGGCCCAGCTCCTCTGCTGCCCACTGTGGTGCCAGCATTACCTGCCAGACACAACAAACAGAGATTGCTCCCTCAGTGGCCCTTCACATGGAAGAACACCATCAAGAGAGCTCAGCAAGATGCAACCAGCCCCACCAGAAGCCACACCCAACAGGAAGCTCCTCTGACTCATCAGCTCATGGTTGATATAGCCCTGGCCTCTCCCACCACCCCAACCACAACCACCTGTGTGAGGGCAGAGCCACAAAAACACAGGTGGGCCAGGTTCTGCCTCTGCAATCTGAAGCCAGTGTGGGAAACAAAACATTCTGCTAGGATGTGACTCACCCACAGGTCAACTCCAGCTCAAGGCCCACAACTCAGGTCCCAGCACTTCAGCTCCTGGTTCCAGGGAACTGTACATCCTAGTATGCATCTTAACTCACCCTCTGTGAAAGCATTTGTCTGTTGACTCTCACAGGAATGAGGCGTGATAAAGTAATGTTTCTATTTCTCTTTCAAATCTGGCTTACTCTTTAAATTCACACCGTGCTCAGAGTCTCAGGCTCTGATCTTGAACACTGGCTTAATGCTCCTGGAGAACCAGAGCACAGCTGATGTGCACAGTGTTTTAGAGAAAGGTAGGGATCCTTATGTGGAAACAGAAATCTGCCTGCATGTCAGGTTATCTGAATAAACATAGGTTTTGCTATTAACCACAGTGTAGACTGTTTATTGGAGGCAATTTACAAAGGATATTAGACAAAAGGCATTATCTTTATATGCAGAAATATCTGTATGCATTTTCTTCTAGAAAATGTACCATATCTCTCTATCTATTAAACATTGTTCTTAAAAAACTGAGTTGAAAGTTCACCAAAAAGCAAGCCTATGAATAGCACAAGAAGCCGTTTTACAACAAACATGCAGTTTTGCCTTTGCACTTCCACCTGGATCATTTTTATTCCATTCCTTGCTATCTTCAAAACAAAGGCTGTCGGCCACACCCAATTATCTCGTAACTTTGTGATATACTACAATCACATGGGGATGAGGATGAAAATGGTAACTCCCTTATATTATGACAAACAAACAATGGGAAACTTTTGAGAAACCCTGTAGCACGACAGAACCGTATCATTGATCAGCATGAGCTGAATTTTGCTCATGGAAATGTTTGTAAAAGGTGATAAATATTAATAAACCTTGTGATACAATGAATTCCTTTGCAGAATTTAATTTTGCTTTTCCTAAAATAGATGGATTTTTTTTGTTTTAATTTTTCTTATTTTAAAAGCTGCAGGTAATGAATTGTGATAGAAGCTAAATACGATCTAAATGCATGAAGAATAAAATGTGAAAATACCATCAGCAAAGCACTGTAACCAATGTACTGATGCTGCATGATCTGTCCTGTTAGGTCTCTCTCAATTGTGTTTTCTATTGTCAAGAAGAAGATTGGCAACACTATTCAATATAGAGAGTAATTAGTACAAGTGTGGTGTTTCATAGTGTGAAAGACTGTTTCAAGCCCATGAGAAAAAAAAAAAACAAACAAGAAAATAATAAAATAAAATATACACTAAAAGTTACAATCAACCAAGGTTCCTAAAGCACCTATTACTGTCTTCTGTCCTTTGACAAGTCCTATATACTAGCAATGCAAACTAAAGAAAGACCTACAAGGGAAAATATCTCTGAAATTTACTGTATCATTTCTATTGCTCAGGCCCCGATGACCAATTTATGAAGCAAAATCTGTGGAAAGTGATGTTGAAAATTAAAAGGAAAAAAAAGAGGAGGCAGGATATATGATGATATTCATTTATTTTATTTATTCTTGTTTAAAACAATGCTCAATGCTTATGACTGAACAGCTGTGACATTTGCACCATCTCTTCACAGAGAGGCCTGGCTCATAATGGTGCCTTGATTCCTGTTTCTTACTGTGAGAGTACACTAAGCTCTGGGAAGCTGCATGTCATAAATTTCAGGAGATAAAGAATCTTTCTTTCTATTTTAAAATAGAGTCTCCTAAGTTTAAAACAATCTTTCACCTCCTTCTCCCACCTCCCGCCCCACACAGACACAGACACAGACACACACTCCACGTATGCCTCAAGCAACCAGTAAATCTGTGCCAATTGTTATTTTCTTGCATTTTATAGCTGTATTGTCTGGCTCAATGTGCAAGCCTTCAGGCCAGAAATTGTCCTGAGGACCACATTATAGACTGGCTGGGCTGCTTACTGCCAGGACATGGGTTCTGGGTGGTTAAAAGTCTCTGGACTTTAAGCAGTGCAGGAGGCACTGGTTGTAAGACAGGTTATCTGGGCACCCTCAGGGTCATCCTCCTGTTCACCTGGTTCCTCTGCCCCATCCTCCTCCAAGTTGTGCATGGGCATGTAGCTGGCTGTCTCCTGTACCAGCTGCAGCCGGGTGAAGCCCCTTCCCAGCCTCTCCTGAGAGCTGCCCCAGCCTATGCCAGTTTGCTGTTTCTATTAGGACAGCATGAAATGAACTTATTCCTTTATCTTCTCTACTGCACCACTGAAAATCTGAAGCATGAAGCATCCATGTCTTGTCATCAGCTATTTTCCAAGTCTTATCCCAATGACTATTCAAGTTAAAGTTCTTGTCATCAGGTCATTGCAACATCTGTTACTTTGGAAATAGTTCCTGTCTGAACTGGTGATATTTACTGTGGGCTCCAAAGTATTTTTGAACATATTTCTTGCACTCTCTTTCTCTGCCTTTTTCTCTCTTGCACACAGATACGAACTTTTAGATTAAAGAATAAAGATTTTGAGAAGTATTTAAATAATTAGCTTTTACCCACCCCAAGAGTGAACATAAAGGCAACCACAAAAAAAAGACAATGAGAAGCCAGCACTCTCTTATAATCCTTTGCCATCCATGTGTTGATTAAAGAAAACATTAAACTGCAGGGTATCAGCCAAGCCTGTAGAGGATCTATTAGTACAATGAATGAAATAAAAAAATAAAAAAAAAATAAATCTAATTATACTTTGCTTGCATCTTTCCTGAAAAAGAAATACAAAAGGAAATTTATCTTTGTTGTGGTTCAGATTTCCTCATCCTGCTCAAATCTGCTCTTAATTTAGAAATGTGCTGGTTTCTGCTTTCACGTTTTCATTAAATGTTTCTTAGACTTCCTGGATATAAAGGAAACCTTGGGATTGGCCATGAAAACAAATGTCTCTTGGAACAAAGCACTGGAGCCACTGGGATACAGAGGACCAAATTCAGACCTTATGCATGGACAGGGAAGCAATCCAAGGGCATGCTGGACCTCTTGTATAAGCCAGAAAGTGATGTTGTGTGAGACAGATGCTGTACCCAGGAAGAGGAAATCTGGGGTCTCCTTTTCACCTATGTTCCTTCTGTTCTTTTTCTCTCCTGGGTCCCTCAGACTTTTCCTCCTCATGGAAGTCTTACAGGTAGTTCTGTTTCTTTCTGTCTTTACTGTTTCTATCCTTGCTCTGTTTCCTTTCCTCTTTCCTCTGTCATTTCTCCCCTTTTATTCTCTCCTCCCATTTCTACCTGCTACCTCTCCTTCTTTACTTGTTCTGTCTATTCATCTGCTCCTCCTTCAACTGCCCAGGAGGGTTTAGCACAATGCTCTGGCCACCCTCCTCAGTTCTCCTGTGATCTCTCCATGATCTTTCTTTCATTCCTCTCTTTCTGTTTCTATCCATCTTTTTCAGTTCTCTCTCTCTTTTTTCTGTAGTTTTTTCTAAACTGTATATTCTTTTTCTTCCACTTCAGTACCTCACGCTTTGTATATTTTGTCTTGCAAGATATTTATTGAAACCTGTATAAAGCAGCAACAATACAATTCAGGCTTCTGGGATAATAGCGAGAGATGAGCCAAAGAACAAGCTTCTTTCCTCAATGCTAAGTGCTCAACACAAAAAAATATGTTACAGACTGAGAGAAGCTCACCTCCCATCTGCAGAGCATTAAAGAGCTGATGTGTGCAGACACTGCTCCATCATATGGTGCTGAGCAGAAAGAGGAATTCTTAGGTGGGAGTTAACTGAACATGCACATCTGTTGAGGGGTCACAGTGTTTCTCAAATACTTAGCTGAGATGCTCACTGACTCCCACTCAATTGAAGCATGATGTTCTGTCACTCTGAGTATGGACTTGATGAATTAAACAAGATAGGGTTTGTCATTGATGATACAGAGTAGGAGTTTTCAGTGGATCACAGCACGAGGGTAAAACAATCAGAGCTATGGAGTAATATCTTGCAATTTACAGTGTCTGTCATCATGGTTTTTCTTGTGTTCTTTGTGCTGGGTGTTTGTCCCACTGATATCCAAGCCTGGGGTCTCAGAAGACTGAACCCAGGCTGTGGTTTTGGGAAGACTACATGGGGACCGACACACCAACAGAACTAGAGCTTCTCCTCAGGTAGTGATCAAAGTGGTGTTTGGCATGCATCAACCTTTGAGTGAAATGACTGTTAAAAGATAGAGATATGCTAGGATATTATTTTAGGTTTGAGGGTATTTGTATACAGTCCCATGGCAGGCTTGCTTTGCAAGCTGGAAAAGTGCCCTATATATTTCTGCAGGTCACTAATTCACACTGGTTCCATTGTGCTGCACAGATACAAGCTAGTATAAATATCCTGCCCTAAATGGCAGTTTTCTTCATGTTCTGTGTGCATATGGTGCTAAATCCATCCATTCATCAAGCTCCAGATTTGTTAAGTGAAAATGTAGCATTTCTTTGCCTCATATAGGTATAGCAAAGTACTCAAAGACTGTAAAATGAGACTCAGATGAAGTATGGCTAGTTACTGTTCAGAAATTTGACTTCTCTCAAACAAATATAATTGAAAAAAAAAAACCCCTAAACTTGAGAGAACAAGAGTGCTACTACTTCTCACAATTTTTAATTTTGGAATAAAACTGCTGTCAAAATGCTCCTTTTCAGTGTTTACACTTCATGCTTTTTAGATAAAGGAAAAGAAGTTTCAACACAAAAATAAGCACTAAACCAAAAGTACTTTTAAAAGTGAAATTTTATGGAAACCCTCACATGATATCAGTCAGTCATGGTTTAGTGAAAACATTGTTTCTCAATGGAACAATGGAAACTTCATTCGCCACTGTTTTTTTTCTTCCTCCCTTTCTTTCNTTTTCCTCCTGACTGACTACTTAGAACAGATATAGGCATCTTCATGGATGTGCTTCAGGTACTGAGTGGGCTTTGTAAATCTTTAGAAACTTTCATTTGTGGATTTTGTAGCCTTCCACCTACAACCTCATAGACTGTGATAATCTTTTATGAGTGATTTTCTTCATAAAGTACCTATTTAGCCATGAATGGATTCCATACCTGTGCAAAGAAGGATTCTGTCTTTGATAAGAAGAAAACAATCCTATGCATTGAATTGATGCCAAGAGTAAAGGGATTTGCTAGGGAAAGGATGCCTCATGTGACTCTATTTTATGGAAAAGGTTGCTAACATGCACAGAATGGACTCTCA
The DNA here is from genome assembly GCA_013401335.1 of Brachypteracias leptosomus. Taxonomy (NCBI): domain Eukaryota; kingdom Metazoa; phylum Chordata; class Aves; order Coraciiformes; family Brachypteraciidae; genus Brachypteracias; species Brachypteracias leptosomus. Next base: position 11,838 of record VYZX01029448.1, on the reverse strand, counting down.
TTTCACTATCTTCTGTTCCAATAGGCTTTATATTCCAGCAGTGATATTAGTTAGAGGACAAAGTCTGTGATGAAATAGGGAACGTAAACATAGGAAAGACAAAATATTTCATGTATTTCTATTGCTCACCTAGATAAAAACAGACAGACCTCTCCCTTTCACCCACCTCACTGGTAGTTCCAGAGAAGTGTGTTGCTCTGAATGCTTTCCATATGAACTTTTGTTTAAGAAAAAAAAGAATATGTATTATTTATGCTCTTTAAACAAAGGGTATATTTTCACTTATAAAATTTGGACTGAAACAATTAAATGGGACAAAGTGTACAGTTTGTATCAGTAATTTACTATAATCATTCTAATGTTTCAGACATCAACAAACTTAGTTGGTTGCTATTTACTGTCAAGGTAATTTCTCCAACATGACATTAATTTGCCACCCTAAAGAAAACAAAAGTAGTAAACCCTTCACTTTCTGCATTAGGGGCTCTTTCACACTGGTTTCTATAACCTAGTTGTATAATATGCTAGTGTAAATCTTTAAAAGGGAGAACCAAAATATCTTTGCCAGGGAAGATTTCTTAACCTCTTTTATTACTACTATAAAAGGAAAATTTATTGGTACTGTAAAAGGAAAATATTAATTAAATCTATCAAATACTGGATACACTTAAATGTCTTTAATAATGCAATCCATATTGTTTATGCTTCCAGCTCTCAAGGAATGCCTGCTTTCATCATTGGTTTATGGCACTTACAAAGGGCAAAAACTGGTCCAAATGAGAAAAGTATAGTGTATTCTTTGATTTATATGCAGTGAGTATTTAAGTCTTGTCTCTTACACTCATATGAACTGATGTTTTTTTCCTCTCATCATCTGAAACAACATTAGCAAGAAAAATTGTCATTTTGAGCAGTCATGTAGGTCCCAGTTATGAAAAATGAGTACCTGAAAGCTAGGCATCTTGTTGGACTGGGAGAAGATTGAGAATTAAGTGATTTTGGTAAAACTGGAACTGTGAAGTTGGCCTGTTTCTAGAGCTGGGAACAGTATGAGGAAGTTATCCAAAGTGTTGACAAAATATGGAACATTTCTCACTGAGTGGCCTGTTGACTAATGGATGTTGCAACAGGCTATACAAATCACTGAACACATACGCGTTTTAAAAATTTAATAGTCTTCTACTTACAACTCTATAAAAGCTCTAAATAAATCTGTCCAGCAATAGCTGGAACTAGAACAAATGTTGGTCAATGAGAAGCAGAATATAAGTTGTGCTTTCAATACGAACAGAATTAAAATTGAAACTAAATTGTTGCACATGGAATAGCATAAAAACTAGAACTAATTAATTACTGTGGAACTAAGTAAACACTAGTACTGTACCATGAGCCTAAGGGCCTATCCACATGGATTCCTTTTTAGTATAAAGTTCATGCTTTATCGAAGTTTAACTATCCTGTGGATATATGAGATACAGGAACCCAAGGTGAACTTAGCAGGCTTTCAAATGTGTTCAAGTCAGATATCTGGACTAATCGGAACTATGAGAACTCCATACTGCTTATAGCCAAGTGGTGTAATGGCTGGAAATTAAAGGAACCATAAATGTGATGACACAGAAATATGTGCAAAGATTAAATAGCACATGTTTCAGTCATTGTAGAGTCATTAAATGACTCTATGTTATAGAAGTCTTTGGATACCTAAGAGAATGCCTACAGCACATACTTGTGTTTTGATAAGAATTTAAGGCTACTTATTACATAAGTGGCTAGGCTAAATTTGCCTCCTCACACACCATCCCAGTTTAAATAGGCTGTCATTTCAAACCATGGATATTGCAAAAATATTTGATTGACTAGATTTTTATTCTCTCCAAGGGCCACAGTGATGAAATTAGATGCTTCTTACAACATGCTGCTATTAACCATACTGGGCTTACCTAACTAGGTGCTCACCTAACTAGGTGCTCTCATTTGCCTCTCTCTCCTCATCATTTCCAGCCAGGTTGAAAATTGCCCAGAAGCTCACACTCACAGCAAGGGGAAAAGGTTTAATTATCTAAGAAATATTGAACTTTGTTGAGAAGTGTTGTGGTTTAAGGTTTGGGGAAAGGGAGGGATAGGTAGTGCAGCTATTCCACTCCCCTTCCTGCCACACTCTATAAAAGGACACAGGAAGTTCTGCTCACCCCTTCCTTGCTGGGATTGCTGCCGGGACTGCACCTCTGCGTGGCTGGCTACAACTCCACGTGGCTTGGGAGGAATCCAGCAACATCCGAGGATCGTTGTTGTATATATTTGTATATATATCTTCTCTTGATACCTCTGTATATTCCCCTTCCTTTAATATCTCTTTTGTTGTTCCCTGTTAAAAGTTGTAATCTTGATTTCCAACTTTGTGTGAGGCCTTTCTTCCTCCCCTGGGAGGGGGGGGGGAGGGAAGAAGGGTGAAACAAATTCTGCTCTGTGGGGGATCGCCCTGAGCCTTAAATGGAAAGAAGATGCAAGAAACCAAGCTGAAGCTATATGGAGATAGGAGCAGCAAAGGATCTGGACTCAAAATCACTATTTTGAGAAAGGAATGGTGTAAATAAAGCATGAACAACCTTAGGAGAAAATTCAATAAAGGGGCAAAAGAAGAAAAGAAGATGGACACAATGTGAGGTCACGAGGTTTCTTGTAAACTCAATGCTGTGGGGAAGTCACTGCTGTGTGTGCCTGCTTCCAAACATGTCTATCTGTATTGCAGAAGAAAAACCACCAGTACAGTTTGATAACATACTGATCTTTAATCTATAAAGAAGATTAAATTCAAAGTTTAACAGTATAAAAGAGTAACAAATACTTTTTAAAACAAAAATACAGGATAACACAGTTGCATCTTGGTTCCTCCTGCTGACAAAGCTTAAGAGTAAATTCTGGGGTACAATTCCACAGTGTACAGTGTTTCCTATCACTTCAGCCTATGTTGAAATTGAAATAAAACATTTTTATTTGTAAAAAAGCTTTTCCAGGTATAAGCTTAAGCCAGGGTGCTATTAGGATTACCTAGTCACATGTCAGATCCCACACGTTATTTAAACAAACCAGAATGAAATCACTGTTGCAAAATTCCTACCTTTTCATGTCAGTTCCTAGATGCCAGCAGTCCATCTACCACTGCATCAATCAACTCAGCTGCTTGTAACTCACAGTTGTTCAAGAACTGAAACATTTTTACCTGGGTCCCCTGCTCTAAATTCACATCCAAAAGTTCTTATTCCCCTCAGGCTCACACATTGAAAGAAAAAGCGTCAGGAGAAAAAATGACAAGGAAGGTATGAAAACTTGTGAGAACTTCTTTCAGGCAGCAAGGAAAAAGCCTCAGGCAGAGGTGATGTGAGTAGCCCTTCCTGACAGCAACTGTTCATAATTTGTTCAGCTTTACCTCTAGTGGACCCTGAGGCAAATCAAGGAGTTGATGAGGGCAGCCAGGTGTAGGGAAAGAAAAGGTTGAACAATCAGTTTAGCCTTCCCTGCCTCTCTATAGTTAGATTTACAATTCTGACCCATATACACTCTGCTCCTGCTTTGCACTCACCACAGAAAAATGCTTTTAGGCCCAGGCTGAACCAGACTGGAGTGACATTGCAATCTACCTTACTCCTTGTTGGTTTGCTGTATTAATAACCCAAGTGAAAACAAGTGGGAAAAACTCCAGAACTTACAATGGAAGGCACCTCAAAAATGGATAAAAGGATACTTTCTTCTACAAATATCTCAAATGTAGAATAACTGTTTTGAATCCATTAGTGGTTGCATTCTCATTGCATGATCTTTGAAAAGCATAATACTAACAATAAAAACAAAATGAAATAAAATATTGCTACCGATGAAAAATCTGTTCAGTTAGAAAATGCAAAACAAAGTAAAGAGCAATTTACACTCTTCCCTCAGTCCTGCAAACATGAAACATCCAACATTGCTTGGGCAAGATTGAGAATACAGTAGACTTTTCAGCATAACTCTATTTAAATGACAGTATTGATTAAGAAAAATAAGGCATACTATTGAAACCAAAAATACATAGAATCAGGTTTCTATGCTACTGTTTGCCAAAAAGCTATTTAAAAAAAAAAGTTTAAATGCAAACTTTTACATCTCCAACATGTTTTACATATTTCAGACAACAAAACAATACACATACATTGTATGTGATAATTTTTCAAAACTAGCCATTACATTTTCACAGATTAAAAAAAAAAGTCTGTTTAAATATTTCATTTCTACAAAGTGAATTTACATTTTTAAGTACAAAGTGCAAACACTACAGTTGTTTTTATTGCCTTTTGGTGAGGAAACCTCCCACATGTCAAAGAGATCTGCCTTGGATCAGTAAGCTGTTTACCCTTGCTTCTTAGAAACTTGCTGAAAGAAAGTTGGAAAAATTTGCATTATTAATGATGTTCTTCAAGTAATAAAGTGTAAACATTTTTCTCTATATCCACATGCCACTATCAGAACAAGAGTTCTGCACAAATATATATGAAGAATAAAAAAAATCTCTGCCCCGTAGTCCTTCATGGCATCTACAAACAAGGGTATGAGTAACATCTTTACTATTTCTTAGCTGTGGCCTCTTAAAATCTATACCTGTCAAACACACTGTTTTAGCAACTGCCTGGGCAAGTCCCTCGTGCAATATACCTTTCTATGGCATGTGATGTATAAGGAATGGGCTGCTGGCCAAAGTCTTATGAACAATCTACAGTTTCCTTGTAGAAATTTTTGATAGGCTGCAAAAGACCCTCTGGGTCTCATCGACAGCATGTGTGCATGTATGTGCATGTTCACTGGACAGAGTGGAGCTGAACAAGGGAAATATAACTGGCCACTACCCCAGTTCTGTCAGATCCATCACGTATTTGACCTCTTTTAGAGCAACTACGGCTGAGACTCAGTTATCATGTTAGTATATATATCTATACCTGCTTTCTTTCAGTAGCTTGTACATGTACAGATATGCACATAGGTAAAAACCAAATATTCAGGAA
>VYZX01029447.1:31879-57165 GCA_013401335.1 Brachypteracias leptosomus | reverse complement strand
AAGGTAAACCCACAACAATGGTCATCCTCTTGACTACCATGACTCCTAGGTCTTTTTTCCCAGAACTACTCTCCAACAGATCAGCCCCAACCTGTACTGATACATGGCATTGTTCTTCCCCACATACAGTACTTTACGCTTGCCCTTGTTGAACTGCATTAAATTTCTCCCCGCCCAGCTTTCCAGCCTGTCCAGGTCTCGCTGGATGGCAGCACAGCCTTCTGACGTGTCAGCCACTCCTCCCAGTTTTGTATCATCCGCAAACTTGCTGAGGGGATACTCTATCCCTTCGTCCAGGTCATTGATGAATATATTGAACAGCACTGGACCCAGGACCGACCCCTGGGGGACACCAGTAACCACAGGCCTCCAACTAGACTCTCCTCCACTGACCACAACTCTCTGGGCTCTGTCCTTCAGCCAGAGACAAATAATTATAAACACTAAATCATAACTTTTTTGTTTCAAAAAGATTTGTTAGTTATTAAAAATTATCAATTCTGGGTACTTTTTATAGCATTTAACTTTTATTATCTTTTTTTATTTTCTAGCATTTCTCTTTTTCCAAGTCTGTGACCAACTACATGTTCGTATGTATTCATTAAAACGTCAGCATATTAAAACAGATTTTATTATACTGTGGCTTTGATAAAGACATATCTTTCTTTAAATTACATACCAATAAGTACTTGTTAATATTGTGAATATAGAACCTTACAGAATATTGCTGATCCTGTCATTCTTACGAATAAGTGGTAAATAATCTAAGTAATAGAATAATATTTAATATACAACGTGAAAACATATTATGGAGCTGTCAAAACAGTTAGCATTCTGACAAACTGGTTAATTTTCCCATGAAAATATTTTAGAAAACTTCCATGCATTAAGGCCTGATATATATTAATTTTCAGGAAAATTATTATGCAGTATTCTGAATTTTTCCAAGAATATTCTTTTATTCTTTCAAAGTGAATTTACCTTTCAAATTTTAATATAAGAATTCAAAACACTGGCTTTGCATTCCTTCCTGCCTGTAATTATGATTTTTTTTTTTTTCCTTTTCAGGATCAAAAATACATTTTCTGAAAAGGTATGATGCAGACACACATTCTTGTGCTACATAAAGATTAAACCCCAAAACCTTAACTTTAAAACCCAAAAATGGTCTAGAGTAAGGGAACCACATGTGATCACAATTTTGTTGCACTTGAAGTACTTCGCTTCTCTCCTGCTTCTGCTGTTTATAAAAGGAAAGCAATGAAAGTAGAATGACAGATTTGGGTACTGTTTTTAAAAATGGTGGAAGGAGCCTGTTTATCAGTGCTTAGATAGGATATTACTCAACGATGTGAGAAAACACAGATTTCAGGACTGTTAAGGAGCTCTATTCATCATTCTGTTGAGTTTTCCAGAACAGACAGACTCTTACCTCATTGGTGAATTTTGCCATTCATTGAATCAAAATTTCAAACAGCTCATGTTTAACTGTTGTCTGGGTATGTGTAATATTAACCTGGGATATACAAAAATCTTTTCCAGATTCCTGAGTGAATCAAAAGAGAGCAAATGTCTTCCTGCATGTGTTGGACCAGCACAGGGCGGGTATATACACACCTCCACCCAACATAGAGTAGAAAATAGCCAAACAATGAACAAAAAGAGCTTTGGACAGAGCAATGGGCTTGAGCTAACTTCTCACTTTGTGTATTCCTTCCTGGCCACTGGAGATGCCAAGTGTCATAACTCTGAGCATATTATACAGATGGTAATGAGAATCACATTCACATTGTGATTCAGCTGTATATTAAAATTGCTATACTCTGCAAAGTGTAGTTTGTCCTGGAATCGTGATTTACGTGTAATGTTGTCTTGCTCTAAGTCAAAATGTAACATCATATAACTTCAAATAAGTACATTTGTTATTAAACACTAAACTTTCCACACCTGGAATATCTAAAAGATGGCCAGAGAGAACTGGACTCCAACAGGAACAAATAGTCTCCTATGCTTGACTTAAATATCCATTTATTTACTAATACCAAATCAACTTTCAAGATCTAGATTATTTCCTTCCAGCAAGGAAAGACAAACAATTTCAAATTGTGACTAAAGGGTTATTTTTAATACACAAATAAGATACAAGTGCTTATTTCTAGCCTTACTGTGCTCTTCCAATGGTGTCAACTAACAAAATCTTTACTAATCAATATATCAAACGAACTAAATAACAAAGCCAGAAGTTCATAGACCACAAAACAAAGAACCCAAGTGAAAAAAAGCTCAATATTGAAATGTGACCCTGCAACCTTTATTTGGTTCTGCAGCTGTGTGGCAAAGGGGATTTCATTCTCCCCTGTCTCCTCACTGAACAGGTGATATTACGACAGGTCATTTTCAGTAAATTATTTTCAGTATTAGAATTCATCAGGTTAACTGTGGTGCTAACTGCGACAGGGCTTGTTCTCTAAGTAGTGCTACTTTGTCCAACATGTCATATCAGAGTAAGTTAAAGCCCTGTAAGGAGGTTTTTTTGCTGAGGCAAAGCATACATTAAAATGATGAATTGTTGGGAATCCTGATCAGAGAGAGGTAAATTTGTATTTCTTGCCTGAATAAATTTTACTGTCTTACATTTGGTTTGTTGATTACAGAAGCATGCATTTGGTGACAAAACAGGCCTACTCAAGCAGGTGGATGCTCAACCAGCTCTCAATCACTGTCACAACTCAGGGGTAGCTGTGTTTTTTTCAAGGAACTATTGTTTGCAGAAATAAATCACAGCAACACAAAAAAAAAATAGGTGAAATGACATGCTATCTTTTTAAAAATTTTATCTGCATATAAACTGGATTTGACATCTTAAAAATTAATTTTTCTAATAGCTACTTCTAGTTGTGGAGTAAGTCATCTCATTATCTGCTGGCCTCTGGCACTAATATCCAGATTGTTTTACAAAACCTTAGAACCCCTACTGTGGAGAAGCTAAATATTACAAATAATAAGCTACTACAGAATTCTTCAAAAATAGATGTGTTTTGTGCTAGGAATTTCTGAGGATGATTATAATCAGATATATTGAATTAACTTTAAAAATACTAAATAACTTGGGTTGTCAGAAAGGATTATAGATGTTTTCTTAAGCTGTCATACCAAATCATTCCCAGCAGTCTGATTATCTATGGCCTGATTATCTAAGGTTTAATGTATATCCTTGGGAAGTGGAATTGGAACTTTATAATATAAAACTCAACCAACCACATAGTAAAAAACCCCTCTTCTAGACTCTTCCCCAACTAAAAATACATATTGTCCCTCTGATAATAACCTACAGGACGATAACAATATTTCAACACCAGATCCTGCTTGAAGGCCATCCCTAATATTTATTTTCTGTAGTCTTTCTCTGAAAATATAGCCACACACTGGCCTCCGCATAAGGTCAGTCTGAAGAAATACAGTACCTAGCAACATCCTTTGTCTGGAATTTTAATTCCTATGTTTTCAAATGCGTTTACTAATGCCAAGCATGAAAGAAGATGAGAAGCAACTATGTACAAGGGAAAAGAAAAAGCTTGAGGAGCTCCACTGAGGCCTCAAAATCATGCCTAAGGGTAGAATCAATCTTTATGTTAACAGAAATGTTGGGGCAACAATTGTCTCTGTCAGAACCATCATTCTCTCAGATAACAACAGGGTGACAGCAATCACTGAGAGTTTTCACTTGGGCAATCTGCATAAATGCACAGACAACTTGTTCAGGCCTCACTCCTCACAATCTACTGACTGCTACTGGCCAGCACGCTCAGCTGCCATGCAGCAAGCAAGGCAGAACCAGATCCTTGAGAGCAACGTACCCCTTCTCAAAGCAGATCCAAATACAGGGACATGAACCAAAGCCATCTTCCTTTTATTTCCCTTTTTGTTTTTTTTTGGTTTTTTTTAGTAGAAACTAAAACCTATTCAATCTTTAAAAATATATTGCATATTCATTACACTAAATAAATACAGTAATTTGATTTTCCAGTCATTTAATGCAGACTTTCATCAATATGGTGCAAGGCAGAACAAAAACCGCGTGATGAAGAAGTAAAAATAAAACCCCAAAGCTTACATACTGTTGAGCTTCATCAAAATTATCACATCAAAGAATCTGACTTCAGTCACAAACATCATAGCTCCATTAATCAGTGGCTTAAGTACATAAATCTGCATTTTGGGAGGTATAACTCCAGATGAAACTTTTCCAGAAGTTTGAGATTTAACATCCACGTTTGTCACAGAAATAACTTAAAGAAAAATAGTGAGAATGAGGGAATACTACTTTCAAACACTTTCACAACACATCAAATGAAAAGTTCTTTGATATTGAAGTTAATGTAATGCAGATCTTTAGAGTGGAGGAAACATGGCTTAACACCCTAGGAAACAACATGCATGGACTTCTAGCACTACACCTACACTGACAAAAGAGATACTCCTAAAAATCTCTTAAGCCACAATCTGTAAACAAAGAATGAACAACTGAGGAGACCATAATCACTTTTAGAGTCCATTAGGACATAAATTGCCTTTCTAATTAACACTACTCACAAACAGATCTTGAAAATATCGTGCATACTTCTGCGAAAAGGATTATGTAAATAATATGTATTTGCAAAATTGTTAACTGTGCCAAAATTTCTATTTATTCAGTGGAGCAGTCTAGCAGGTCTATCCAGTAAATAATGTAACTTAAGGCCAAGCTCTTAAGCTTTTTCTTATAAATAATGTATACAATAAAAGAAAGAATATGTGTAACTAACATCTGACCAGAGAAATAATACATATTTTCAGATGACTAGTGTATCTGTGTACCTACAGGATGTAGCAGATTATTTATATATATATATATATATATATATATATGAGATAACTCTTGCAGGTAAACACTGCATATTTTATGACTTTCAATTAGTGGAGTGATACCACAGTTAAACTGAGATCAGCTTGTAATTTAACAGACATTTTTGAGTGCTCTAAAAATCAACATGCATCTTCGTCTTGAAAGTTACTATCCTTGAATGGTGTAGAAACTAAATTTAGTGCTAAAATAGATAGTATTTTTGTCACCAGATTTTTATCATTTTACCTCTGTAAAAGATTAGTTCTCTAGATTCCCTCTCAGATCAACAGAGTTTAGCTTCTGCAGAGCATCCATGATGAATAGGTTTACCTTGTCCAACAGCAATGCTGTTGTACTGACATAGTCTAAAGATGTGATCATGACATAGTTTTAAGGGGACAGGATGCCCATAGACTGCTGTAGACAGATAAAGAGAAGATAGGCTTGAAGACACAGAAGCTCTTCCTCAGGTCTGAAATAAAAACTGCAATCTTCATAGGTACATGGAAGTTGACAATGATGAATCTATTTTGATACCCTTGGACTGCCTAAAAGGGGTAGGTATACATTATCACAAATTATATTAGCAGTGGAAAGGTTATTGACGAAAATGACAGCTGATGAGGTCCTAAGTAGGTGATTAGTTGTAGCCACATAAAACTTTAAACATTTATCCATATTTGATGCATTTAAGCTATCACAGACACAACAGGCTACATAACAGTCACCCAGGCTACAGCTGTGGTCAATAGAGATAAACTGGTAGGATAAATTACTCTGTCAAAGTGGCCCAATTTTTTCAATTTGAAAAACTGGTTTTAGATCAATCCTATCCTTAATAAGTGTTTCCTGAAATACTACATATTCCCTGTCTGATTCATGCCTACTGACCCATCAAGGCTGGCCACAGATATATCTCATACATCCTCCATACAGGGAAACTACTATTTGAAAAAGTGATAGGAATTATTTATACAGAGCATCTTCAGACTATGTGACGCATTGTAGCAATTATCTCTGTGAACACTACAGGAGGGTCTCATTCATCGTAATGGCCCAACATATAAAACACAATGTTTGGGTTAATGGCATCTCACTGAAGGCATCCTATGCACATGTGGGCTTGGATCCACTGCATCTATTACCAGTCTATCTCCAGTCTACTTAGAGAGATATTGTCCCCAGCCTAAAAAAACAACTTGAAAAACTACAATGTCTTAATTAATTTGATGCTAATTTCTTACTATTCAATATAAGGCATAAGGCACTTCTTACAAAGCATATGGTACAGTAGAAAGATAATCCTCTAAAAAGCTTCAATTACCAGCACATCAATAAAATAAGTTGATGACACTTGCTGACCTTTCTACAGACTTTCTCATTAAAATATCTCCCATGTTAGTGTAAGCATTTTATTATTAGATGGGATGTACTAGATGGTATTCCAACAACAAATTAAATGTGCAGGGTTATATTTTTTGTAATAATATCCCTCTTTGTTTCACTCCAGCATAGTCTGCTCTTTAAGTATAGCCCTTAGCTATCAGCATTTTTTTTCCTTCATAAAACCACAATGATCTTTTCAGAGTATAAATGCCAGCTCCATGTAGCAGAGAAAGAATGGAAGCATAGGACAAATTCGATGAATTCTAAATGGTCCTTCAGGAAGCCTGTCTGAACTCAGTGTGAACACAGAACTTCTGGGTCTCAGTTCACAGCTTCAATCACTGAAGCATCATTTCTATTAAAAAAAAAAAAAAACAAGCAGTGAGAATGTTACAAAAAGATGATTTATCCAATCAAAGTTTGATACATGCTCAACAGTGAGCCTGCACTGGTAGTCTGGAGAGTGACAAGGCTTTGAAGGTGCAGCCCTTGTTTAGCCTCAGTATTACTGTCTATCCCATGATCAGCCTGACTTCACACAAGTGCACAGCTGCTCTCTGGAAAGCAGGGACCCACTGGCATTGAATTCCAACATACAAAATGGACATGATCTTTTCACCAAAAAGGACTATGAGGCTTCTACAGCGTTGATGTGAAACACACCAAACCAACAGGATTAGGAAATACAGATGTCCTCTGGCACACTTTTCAATGACAGGTATGCTTACATCATGTTCACCTGAAGTATTTCTTTGGCTGGTCTTACTGCTCACCTTATGGGTAACTAAAATTCAGTGCTGGCTTAAACACTTTCTAAAAAAATTATCTACAATTAGTTCTATCTCTTAGTAAATGTATGAAACCCTTTTGGGAATTATCTAGATGAAGTGTGTTAAATAAATATGAAGTATCATTACTAAACCAGTGGTGGTGTTTGTTGAAAACAAATTAGAAAAATTCTAACTGGAAAGAAGCAATCTGTTTCTACGCACAATTAAAATAAATTTCTCCACTGCACTCCCGTGCCCGCCCCTCCTCAATATTCTATCTTCCTCTGAAGTTCCTTAACAAATGCTTATGAGAAGAACTTTACTTAGAAACAGAAAGTCTTTCATGCTTGGAAAGGCCTGACTTTGACCTGAGAGATTTCAAATCAATAGATATGTAAATGTATCCACTGATCTATCCTCCAGGATTGGACTAAGACAAATAGATGTTAAATGACCAAATCTGAAGCATGGTTCCAAATATTCTTTGTGTTTCTAGTGGTTCTGAACCTGCATTTTCTTATAAGGGCAAAGTTATTTGACATTTCAGTACCTTTGGTGTTGACCACCTCTTTTTTTTTTGTGCTAGAAATACTATGCTTCTGTTTAATGCAGCATCTTTTTTTCCTATAGTTTTCTCACTTAAAAGTTTCTATACTGTATCCTTGCAATCATATGGCAACTTCTACAAAACAAAAACTATTAGAGAAAGCAGTTGTCTTGAAGAAAGCATTTACTCTGGTTTAGTCTGTAAAAATCTCCCATGACTACACTGCAGACCCATCATAGACTATGTGTTAATGAGTTAACACCTTCAAGTAGAAGTGCACTTAGCTGAAAAGGGAAACAAACCAATGAATAGGACTTTCCCTTAAATGATTGCTTCATATCATCCTGCAATCAGTGTACTTCTCTGGGAAGCTGGGATCTCAAATAATAGAAAAAGGCTACTGAATGTTTAGTTGGGTGTATAATGCCTGTGACTTGATTGCTTGAGATGAAAGCAATGAAACATAGACTATCTCTCAGAGCAGAAAAAGGACAAAGGAAAAATTTAAGCTATTTTCTAAGACTAGAGATCATGGTAGCATTTTCTGAGATGCCTATATTCTGGAGGCCAGAGGAGTAACTGATGTAGGTTTATAATTATTATGAATTGAAGAACTTACAGAGTATGAAGAGCAGATATGGAAAGGATGGACTTCAGTTGAAATAAAAAGGAAGCTGAGTCATTGGCACTCAAGTATACCAGAGGATAGAAGAGTGATATAAACTAAGGGGAACACAGACTGGTACAGAAGAGTCAAATTTGGAGTAACACATGCTTCAGGGCAGAGGGCAATAAAACATCTTAAAGAAAAGAGAAGACAGAAAAACTAGTAACATTCAGGTAATAAACAGTGGAGAGCAATCTCACCAACTAAAGTTCAGTTTAAATACCAATTAAAACATCTGAGCAGACCAAGATCAAAAATCAGGGTGCTTCTACTCAGACATCAAAAGAGATAAAGAAATAACATGGAACGCTTGGCTGTAACTGACAATATTAACTGGGCAGGCATGTCTGGCACAACTGAAAGAAGGTAGTCCGCAGGAGACTTGTGATACCCAGGAATGAGTTACATTAAAATGGACTGCAAGATGTGCCTATGAAGAATTGCTAATGAATGTTCAAGAAAGTCCTGATACTAATAAAAGTTAAATGAATGAACATGCATCACAGAATTTCTACAGGTTGAAACTGAGTGGCTAAAAAAGGAAGAATATAGTTTAAGGACTACTCTGTCAGTCATCTGACTAAAATAAAAATAGTGTCTGAATTTATAAAAAAAGGTCATTGAGATGCAAAAGCAGAAAACACACATTAATGGGTGAATCCTCTTAGTGAACATATTCTTATATCAGGGATGACTGTGATGAATAAATTTTTAGATACCTTTAGTGACCATTTCTAATTCTGAGTGCGTAGGACTCCTCCTCATTGAAATACAAACTGTGATCATAATAAACTAAAACTGAAAAGAACCCATTGCCCTTTACTATTACATAATAAACATAAGAAACCCAAAGAACTATAGAAAAATGAAGATTTTTTTTTTTTTTTAGAGGAAATTCAAAGGAGGAGTAAGAGGGTAAAGCACTGGCATCAGTGGATTAAGTGTTTAAAGACAACTTGGAGTAAATGTATATAAGTTTTCACAATAACTGTACTTACACTTCAATCAAAGAGTCAAAAAGTTAAATGGCAAAATAGAATGTTATTTGAATTAATAACATACCCTTAAAACATGGATGCTTAAGTGATAAAAACATTATAGAATTCCTAAGCTACAATGTAGCCCAACCAAGATTTAGAGAAATGTCTTGCAAAAGATATAAAATTCGGTAAACACTTTTTCAAACATGTCTTGGCAAGAAGCCTCCTATAAAGTCTGTACAGTCATAGAATAATAAAAATGTAACATCTCTCAGGAAAGATACAGCTACTACAGAAAAAAATCACAGATCTTAGGGTAATTTGCACCCCATGTTCATTATACAAATGCTTAAGTAGATCTATCTTTGGAAAAGAGAAATTCAAGGAACTTTATCAAACTGAATTATCAATGGAAAATATGAGTGAGAAAATACTAAGACATAACCATAACTGGCAGTACTCCAATATTTCTGAAGAAGTTTAAATATTAATTGCAAGCCTACCAACTACCATTTACAAGCCAAAATTTAAGTCAGGCTCAGACCAAATATGTCAATGAATTTCCATCATTGGCAGAACATGAGGGAACACGAGAACTTATGGGAATTACAGGTCTCCTGGCTCAGTGAATAAGCATCCATACAGTTTTGGTGGAAGGAAGTATTACAAAGATATACTTCATTGATGGAAAGGATGATCATGAGAAAGATGAATAATCTGGTCAAAAACATTCATTTGGATTAACAGATCTTTTCACAATATCCCTTGTAACAGACTCTTAATGAAAGTAAACAAAGGATAAACAGAAATGTTCTTTCATGGATTACTGACTGATTTAAAGATAAGAAGCAAAGGACACAAATGAATAATCATTTTTCACAACGCATGGAGATTACTGGTAGACTCCCACAGTAGTTTGTGCTGGACTTATTGTTGTTCACGATAGTCATATAAGAACAGGAAGAGTTGAAAAATAAGATGACGAAGTTTGCTTACATCATAAAATTGTCCAATGTAAAACTAAAACCAATTTACTGAAAACACAATATTGAGAGGTTTGTTGATAAGATGTTAATAAAGCATATAACACACTCAGAAAATCTATGTATAAATGTGAAAGATGAGCTCCCAAGTAGATATTATCTCTGAGCTTAGAGATCCTATGTAGTTATTTGGAAACATCAAATTAATGATAGTTAAAAAGGCAAATTAAAGGCAACATTTATTTAAAAAGGTGTAAAGAACACAACAAAAACCCTTCATTTTGCTACTGCATCATTACAGCATTCTTTCTTAACTTGAGCAGCTGCATAAAATCTTGATTTTTCCATTTGGTAAAGTAAAATAAAAGCCAATGAAAACTGTGATAAGAATGATCAGAGGTTTAGTTTGGCATCTGTAGAGCGATAAATTAAAGTGGCTGTAATGTTTCGCACTGCAAGAGACAAGTTCAGAGCTGTGGGGCTACCTTGCATCTCATGATAAGTCTGTAAACAGAGGATTGCTGCAAGAGTGGAGGGGATATCGACAAAAGTATCATTCTGCACTTTTCTTGTTATAGGCTTTGCCTTATTATCTGCCACAAGCTACCACTGGACATAAGATTCTGATATAGACTGAGTTTGGTGTGATCCAGCATAATCAGGTCTGATGTTTTTATCATTGTCTTTGTAGCTAATGACTTGAAAAAGTTTCTATTTTGGTCACATTTAAACTAAAAAAATAAAGGTTCACAAGCTGCCCCAAACCAGTGCCAGTTGAGAACATATAGAGGCAAATGGATCAGGGCAAAACGGCTGACTTGATGGCAAGTGGAAAGTTAGCATTTGAAATCAGAAATAGATATGATCAACAAAACACAAAGGGCAAATGAGAGAAACAGGTACTGATGTACTCTTGTATGACCAGAAATGGAAGTGAGGATATAAAGCAAATTAGAAAATAAGTAATTCTAGGAGAAATAGGAGGAGTCGGGGGCCTTAAACCTAATACATGACAAGATTTTTCACCAGGCTAATATGATCACCAAGTTAAAACCAGATGGAGCATAAGAAAATTGACTTGGAGGTTCTGAGAATTGATGAAGACTGTTCCTTTTGAGATTCTAGCATTGTATTGTGATCAGGAAGCTGGAAAGAGCAAATGTCAGGCTGAAGGGGATGTAGCTGGAGTGGGAAAACAGAAAATCAAGCACATGCTCAAGGAGATAACTCACCAAATGGGAAAGAGAATCAGAACTAAATCATGGATACTGAAAAGAAGGGTATGTAGAGTTCATGGGAACCACAAGAAAGAGGTTGACAAAAGGACAATTTTGAGAAGGAGGAAAAATACAAAGTGGACTGTAAAGAGTGACAAGTGCATTATGATAGGTCACACTGACAAGTAATCAATTATCTTGAGAGCAATTACTGTGGAACTGCGTGATAGTGCAATGATTCAATTAAGCTGTGAAGTAATTATATGATGACTCAAGTACTGTATGAAGTAAATATGGAGAGAAATAAGATATTATGAATCAATAACAATATACAATCTATAATCAGTAATGAAGTGAAACAGTTATGTCAATAAGTACATATGCAATGAATCAATCATGGAATGAATCAATTATTGGAAACATAAAAATAGTCATAATTAATGTGTCTCATATATAAAGAATATAGCTACTAAAAAAACCCACGCTGAAAATATTAGTCTGGTCTTTGCTTTTCCACTCCCCTTCTTCAGACACAAGGAAGCACACTTAATCCTGCCCTTCCCTTCTTTTTGTTCTTTAGACAGCTTATTATCTTACACCTATGGCAGACTTTGTTCAGTTCTCAGCAATAGCTGGAGAAGCTTAAGAAGTCATCTAACTTTTGCTATCATGTCACAGTTGCTGTCAAGTATATACACTACTTCTGGAGACCTTTAAAGAACAGAGGCACAAGCCATAACGTCTGTAATCTGCAGGCAGGCTAGAGACAGACATCTCCTAGTACCATGGCATATACGTACAGTCACATATTGAAATTTACTTCCTTTCCTTTGGAGTAGGTACCCTGTGCCATTTGAGATGAACCATAGCATCCAAGACTGACACATGGGGCTTGCAGATAGGGCACAGAACACCTGGGAGACCATTCACTTCACCAGGTGGTGAGACTGGAGGCCAGGTAAGAAACAGGAGACTATCTTGGATGGCACAACATGACAGTGTATAGGAAACAGAATTATGTCCTAGGTGCCTGCTTTTGGGGTGGAAGTCACCATCTCCTCTCTGCTCCTCTCAACCCTCAGCATTGCACTATCTGTAAAGACTGGATATCCAGTAATATGAACTTGAGTATAGGGAGCCAAGCACTCCTACATTTGAATCTTTCCAGAGTTGCCAGACAGACCTCCCTTGAGTTGGAAGGGACCTTAAAGAGCATTTAGTTCTAACCCCCTTGCCATGGGCAGGGACACCTTCCACTAGACCAGGCTGCTCAAAGCCCCTTCCAACCTGGCCTTGAACACTTCCAGTGTTGGTGGGCAACCTGTTCCAGCGACTCATGACCACCACAGTGAATAACTTCTTCCTAATTTCTAATCTAAATCTACCCTCTTCCAGTTTAAAGACATTAACTCTCATTCTATCACTACAAGCCCTCATAAAAAGTCATAAATATGAATGATCAGAACAATAACTGTATGCTAGGTGAGTATCTACTGGCATTCTTTATAATGAACAGGCCTTTCCTTTGATCTTCTGGATTATACTATCTGATATGTCAGAAAAATAATAAAAAGCATGCAAGCAAACACACAGAAGACTAATGGGAATGAGTGTACAAATACAACATAGCAGCATGAAACAACATTCTAAGAGTTTAATATCCCAGTATGACTGGATCATCTCCAATCTCTGGAAAACTAAAACATGAAAACATAAATCCAAGAACAAGTATTGCTAATAAATCTAACAAAACTAGGAAAACGGGATATAAGTGGAGAGTAGCAAGTGCATGTGTATATTTAAAAAAAACTTACAAAAGTGATCTTGACAATTACAGGCTCATTAATCTTACCTTAATAGTTGTGAGGGTTTGGAAGAAATTTTGACAGAAAGTATTATTAAACCCGTAAAGGTAAAGGTAAAGGTAAAATGAGATGAAAAGCAACATAAGTTCACAAAGTTGTAAAGCTCTGTGCCAAACTAAATATGTATCTTTCTATGAAACAGGTTTTATGTGTTTGTTTTTTATTTTAAGATTGGAAAATGAAGACTTAATTCGTCTGGAGCTCAGTGGAGCTAACATACGGCAATGAAAGTGTAGAACTTGTATTACTATAATGAAAGCTCTTAAAAGCTAAAAAGAGAAAAAAATGAGTTATGCTAGAATAATAATTAGAATTCTGTAAGGATTGGCTTTGGGATTAATAACTCTTTTAATTCTTTAACTTTGGCTTTATAGATATTGAAATTTGTTAATTTGTACTTCCAAAGTTGGAAGGCATCATCAGTACAGATGACAATCTTGAAATTTGAAACAATAGAGCTTAAATTTTACAGTATTTAAGGGAAAGTAGAAGATTCTGCTATACACTGGTGGTTTATTTTACAGGTACAGCCAAAATTCATGCAGTAATTCATCACAGAAAGCCAATGAGATCCTACAACTTGTCCAATAAGCTATTCCACTACAGATGGAAATGTCATCATCATGTCATTTCGGTGTCTGCAAGGAATTGGAGTGTTACATATGAGTTTTTACTAGAATCACATTTAAAGACATAAACATGCTGCACAACTTATGGGGGAATGTCCTAAATAGTTCTTTTGGCTGGCTGCTCACACAGGGTAGTTTAATCTTCTCAGGTGTAGTTACCTCTGCTACTTCACATATAATAGCAAGATTGGTCCATCTATGTAGCACTGCAGTGGTAGGACGGACAAACCCTTGGAGAGTACCTTCATTTTCTCATAGGTCTATCATGGAATTTTTTGTTGGTGACTCATAGGTAAAATCCTGGCCTCACTGTGTTCCACACTACCAGAATTTTACTTACAGATTTAGGGCACGGAAGTATTATTTGTGTGTTTCCTCCCTTTGTGCAACACAAGAAATACAATTTTATCAAATGATTTCTATACACTCCCAAAAACTTTAGATTAAGACATAACACACACAGAAAGACATCCAATTTCTATGTAGTTGAGAATTCCTCATACCTCTAAATAACCTACAAAAGTGTTTTGTTAACCTCACTGTAAAAACATGTACCTTAGTTTTAGCCCAATTTTATCTAGCTTGAATCTGTCTAGCCTTAGTCTCTGTGCATTCCAACTTTGGACGCCTGCTAGATGTAAAAATCCTCTATAATAATATAAGTGCTTTCCATGTTAGTACTTGCAGACTATGTCCAAGTAACTTTGCAACCACCTTTTTGACAAAATGATCTGACTTAATTGTCTTTAGTCTGCCACCATAGGACAGGATTCCCAGATCTTATATCGCTCCTAAAGTTCTTTCTGAATTATTCTCAAAATATGGACATCAGAAATGGACATAGCACCTCAGTAATACTCTCATCATATATAGGTGCAATTACAACTGCTTGTGTGCAGGAATTACATTTGCTCTAAGAGCCACCACATCACACTGGAGCTCATGTCCAGTTGAAGAGCAGCCCTTATAACCCTTAGATTCTTGGACTGTTTTCCAAATGATAATCCTATAAATGGGCATAATCTTTGTCTCATGGTCATATGACCTTGTATTAATTTTTATTTAAACAGATCCTGGTCAGATTAGCCTGACCAGTTAATGTACCTTCCAGGTCACCTCACAGAAGTGATCTACTATAGCTATGTAACTAGTATACTTTCTTCCCTCACCAATGTCAGTGTTTAAAGATTTTTAAAATTGTAATTTTATCTCTTATCATCACTAAAGCATAATCTAGTGTTCTCCTGAGTGCTACCGACAGCTGTACGGTGGAACTGAAAACGCCTTTAACTCCTAAAATTCCAAAAGGATCATTAATTCATTCAGTGGAATACATATTAATAATTAACCCTTTAACATAAGAGTTACTGGCATAAAAAGTCACACAGCTGAAGAACAATTCCCACACTGGTAGCAGCATTCTTGCACCAGAAACAGGTAATTCTACTAATGAGTGGATTGTGGTTTTAGTTGTGAGTTAACATGCTGCAGATCCTGAAAGACTATTTCTTCTGGAATTGTCTTTCCTTGAAATGAGGATTCTTAGCTTGAGACTGAAGTCCTTACACATAGGTGAGCATGCAGACTAGTCAGCTCAAGGCTTTATATTTTCTTCAAAATCATATCCTTGGACCTTGCAAACTCTGTATGTCTGTACTATCTTTGGCACCATTAGCTTAGAAACCAGTCATTTCTTTTATCCACAGTATTTGCTGACATAACTTTTTAAAAAGCGCTATTTCCAGAAAATTACTTCTCTCTACCTTTTACCACTCAGATTTTTAAATAAAAAAACCTCTAATGCTCTTAAAGAGAGATTAAGGATGTCAAAATCACCCTGATCCAATGGTTTGAAGCCAAGAAAATCTTTTTATACTGCTAAAATACCAGAGGCATTGCACAAATGAGCATGAAAATGTTTAATCTAAATTGCTCTTCAATTCTGACTACTTAGCAGACTATTTTCAGCTTACGACATAAACATTCAGTGACACACCAGTAGAAAAATCTAGGACAAATCTTTCTTTTATTTTTAACTGTTTTTAGAAAGGTCATTTGTATTTAAGAAAAATGCAGTAAATGATGCTGCGAGACTGTGAGAAACTTTGGTACCATCATCTTCATGACTACCTCTCCTGCCAGAATTTAGTTTCTCTTCACTTTGACTATTTCTCTTTTATTAGCCATATTTATATTTAAACAGTAAACACTTTTTACAGAATCTTTCATAAACATTAGCGGCTTGTGCTTATAACTGGGGATTTGTTCTTGTCATCACTGCCATCTGCAGCAAAATGACCACTGACTTTAATAGATAAAAGGTTTAAGAGGATTTTAGTTGAACCCCATTAATTTCGTTGCATGGATAGGGACCTGTTGTGTTTAACATAAAATAAACACAAATGGAAGGAACATTTGCTATCCAGAAGAATTTGCAGTCTAATTATCCATTTACAAGTCCTTCCCTACAAAGTAACACTAAATTTATTTCATTTTAGATTTAAATTACTACTAGCATTGAATTGTTGGATGGGGAATTAAAATATTGATACCCTCATGCTAATTAATTCAGTATATATGAATTCACTGTATTGACACAAACCATAAAATCTGCGCCAGGGAAAGCATGGGAACATATTGGCCACGACTACATGACTTCAAGTCAGAGAACTCTGAGATTAAGAAGTAGAGGCAACTGCCTCAAGGCAAGTTCACAAAAAACCTATTAAATAACAGGAAAAAAAAATACCATGGATAAGAAGTGGAAGAAAATTTCCCAGATTGCAGCATTTTTGCTTTGATTCAGAATTACATCTATGATGATGATTTTTTCAGTGGCTTGCAGGATTTTCCCATGGTACCCTGTTTATTTGCTCATAGCTCCTGTCAGGTTAAACAAGCAAAAGGAGCAAAGATACAACCTGATATTTGCTCTATGCCTAGGTTTGTTGAAAACTGTATATACAGATAGAGGTTTCTATTTTCTTAAATAAAGTTTCTAGTGTTTTACACTAGAGAGAAATTCAAACTTTATCTTACAGAGGAAAACCTATTTTCTATGGGATATTTTACAATATAATTTCTGAAGCAGGGTTCAAGCATTATTTTTTTATTAAATGTGCCCCGTGTTTTGAGTACAAATCTGAAATAGAGATGTTTGGAAAACCAATGTTACACATGTGGAGCACTGCATGCACTGACCTATCAAATTATTTCTGTATGACAGAGAAAGAAATGAGTACATACTTTTATTCAGTCTTGTTACTTGCAGTAGGAGCTCTGTTAATGAAATGGGCTACTAATATTTTGTATTTTGATATGGACAAGACACACAAAACAACAGTCCTCTTCATAATAAGCATTCATATGCTTATCTCAAGACCAACAGATCTACCGAGCATTAGTGAAAAAACAGAGAGCACACAAAGAACCCAGAGATTCCATAAGTTTGGAGCTTAGCTTCCTTGTTCTGTAATGTGATTTATTTAGAACAGAGATGAGTGCAATAGAGGGACAGCCTTGAGGAAGCTTATTAGCTGCCAAAAATATTGAAAGACAGAGTACTCAACCTGACTGAACTAATTTTGGAAAATACGCTTTTAACAAAAAAGGCATGTATTAATTTATATCTTACTGTCTACATGTACTCACTCTAGGTCAAAAGAAAACATAGACTTATCTTTTACCATGTCTGAATGATTAGGATATATATTTTTCTTCACTAGATTACATTAATCAGGTATACATATATGCTGAAATATTTCAACCAACTAAACTCATCACAAAAAAGATTGAGTGTCCAAACGTCTCTAACACAAAATGAATCTTTTCAATTCAAAATGCTGCAACCCTTTGACTTTAATTGCATTACATACTTTCTGACTAATGACTTCCATTTCACTAAGGGACGCTTTCAAATCAAATCCAGCTATACATTTAGGTGCTTACAAATTCAGCTTTCATGACATCACAGATTAATTGAAATGTTTCAACAATAATTTTAAACTTTAAAGTCTTCCTCTTCTGGTTTTATACTATAATTGCCAGGGATTTTGCTATTTTGTCAAAAGCCTATTCTGTATCTGCTTTCAAGAAGTAGACAATAAAAACATAAGCACATATAGAGTAACACAAAAATATGAGCCAACAAACAGAGCATCTCTATTCTTGCTGTGTTATATGGGACTTATCAGATTGTCATTATGTAGAACTTCAAGCATCAGGAGAGACAGGCTTTGAATCCATCTTTTTTCAACATCTAGTCTTAATATGCACATTATTTCCCTGTCCATCTGTAATGCAGGATATATAAAAATTGGTGAACCAGCTCTGGTTTCATTCAGAAAAATGAATGATGAATGTATGATGCTCACACAAGATATTTACTTTTAAATGTATGGTGTTGAGATCCTGAATTGTAAATTGCAATGCAGATTACAGAGACAGTGGAGTACTGTATTTACAAATGCAGAATTTCAGGCGTAAATCTGCAATGGGGCTGAGCCCTAGGGGGTTCTTTTCATCTTTTTTGTGTCTTCTTTTCGGTTGCACTTGGATACACATGAGTGCTATGAAAAAGAAGGGGAAAAATGCAAACAATAGTAGTCATTCCTGTGCTAAAACAGCATGATTGAAGCTTTGAGAAAACAAAAATAAGGATATCTGTATTTTACATACATTTTATACTAGCTTTCTCAACCTTTTTCTCAATCCAATGAAAATCTGAAGCAATTGATTCTTAAAATATAAGTCAATAAGGGAGGACTTTTGTGAGATGACTTATAAAGATTTCTAGCCCACATTCTTGTAATCCAAAGTTATTACTTGTATCATCATACTGACAGGTTTATCTTAATAAGAAATGTTTTGTGGTAGGAGAATTTATGCTTTTATGCTCAATTACAGTTTTATGTTGGAGGTATTAGGTGGGCAATAAAAAGGGCCTACCTTACATCCAGTATTCATTTTTCAAATCCACAGTCATGAAGGTAAGCTATCCTTGGAAATGTATTTCTCTTCTCTTTATTAAGCAAACCATTTATATTAATTCTGCTTATCTCAAACCTTACCATTTTCAGATGGGAAAATGGTACGTCATAAATTACATATCCCTTCAAGAATGGCACTATCCCTAGATGCCTCCAGTTAGGACTGGATTCTGATTATGTGAAGTGTTGTATAAGCATAAAAGGAAATAGTCTCTGCTATAAAAGGTACACGAGCGAAGGTCAACAGAACATAAAACAGGAAAACTGAAAATCCAAGACTCTGTGCATGCCAGCAGATCTCATTTGGAAAAAAGCATAATTTTCTTTCTAAGCAAAATAAACACTATAGCATCCAACCATAATATACTAGCTGTAAATTTAAGAAATTATACAAAAGTAATAATAAACATCTGTAAGGTCCCTGTATCTGAATTTGAGAAAAGCAACTACACATCTTTCTTTCCCCATCCCTGATGATGCAGTAGTACTGTACATGCAACTAATACAGATGAATAATGTGAGACAAAGCTCAATGATCACAGTTTGCTGCAGGTTAAATAAAAAAGCCACAATAATTATGTTCATTACCATGATGGGTTAGTTAGAGTCCAGTAAAAGCTCTAAATGTCCTTTGTGATTTCAATTAAGTTGATACTAAGGATGCCTAAGGAGAAATTCAATGTTACCTTTTACTTCTGCACAGCACACTGAAATACTCTAATGCAATAGCTGCATAGCTCCATATTCTTTATCTCAAGTGACGATCTCTGCGTTACCTATGCCCTAGCATTTTAATTTATTGGGCTGATCTATAGGAATCACAGGGAGAAACTACTTACGTACTTACTACATTATGTAGACTAATTTTACCAGCTTTTGGATTTTGTCCAAAGCATTCATTAAGAGGAAACACAGAATTTTTCAGCAATGTGGTAATATATGTGGTCACTATGCCTTGACAAGACAGCCTAGTGAAACCTGAAGCCTGAAACGGGAACATTTAGTGGAATAGAGTAACTCAACCATTCATAACTCATCAGCAAATTATACTCTTAGATTCCTTAAAGATGTAGCCAGTAACCAGGCTGGATTAATGTAATAGTGAAGAAAAATATACTTAGAAAAATGTGTTGAGTTGAATGCTCACAGTGCTACAGCCTCATGATTCTTGTATGTCCTCATTCATCATGGGACATTCTTGCATGAAGAACTATAGGATACATTCTCATGGCTACAACAAGATGCTGTGGGGGAGAAAATCTACCTTCAGCATTCAAAAAGACCAAAATACAACAGCTCATGAAGTCAAACATGCACCAGACTGAACAATTATAGATGTACTTTGAAACCATGGGAAGGTTAATTAACAAATCCATTGTAGGAAGTATTATATTCTGTAGCCAAGAGGCCAGTATTAAAATCTGGGAATGATTATTACATGTTTTTCAATCCATATTTACCAGTCCAATTTTATATAGTGATTATTTGGCCACTGTATGATTCTACACGGGTTTTTTTCCTCAGATTTATTCCTGTGAAATAAAGCACTGTTTTGCATCAACATTTTTAGGAAATGGTATGGGGGGATCTGTACAGTCTGCTGTTGTTACCATGACCTGGATAACAGCAAGCAATGTTAGAAGAATGTGAGTGTAGTCAGTGTGTGTGAATAAACTCTCCAAAACTATCTCTGCTGAAAGGATGTTTGCCCTGAACCTGGTAACACTAAGAGGAAATTAAGAGTAACATTTTGCTTAAGGTGACCACCAGCTGGATTAAGCAGTAGCCAAGGCTTCCCAAGAGATTAAAAGAGGGTTTGGAAGGTTGAGTTAAAAAAGCATGAAAATTTCTGGCTGCGCAGAGACCTTGGTACCAGCAGCAGACAGGGAGTGCTTGGTATTCCCAGAAGTTGCCTCACTGGCAGTGCTACATCCACCTGAGCCTCACAGAGCATTGCCCTGTCAAATGCCACCTGTACCCTGCCCTCCAGCGAGAGACCTGGCAGCACCGGGTGCAACAAGGAGGGACTCCAGAGGTGGTTTCTCACCAGCATGTTGATAAGCAGATTGTAGGAGCAGCATAGGCACACAGGGGGAGTCGGCACTCACAGAAAAGGAGGTGCTTGTAACCCACCCTGCATAGGCCAGTGGGCTGCATACAGCCACCTGCGCGAAGTGTGTGTGTGTGGCCAGATGAGAGCTTCCTGGAAACAAGTACAGAATGGTGTTTAGCAAATTGTTCAGAATGTTTGCAGTCTCTTGGTGTCTCATGCTGTGGTTTATCTGTTGTATTGCTGACATTGATCCTGCAAGTATAGTTCACTGGCTGCCAGTTAATTACATGTTGTTAATAAATCAATAAAGCTCTTCAATCCTGATTCAATTTAAAGTATGTGTTTGGCAGTTGTTCCCTGCAATGAGGCTATTCCATTTTGCTGTCATTCCTATGAAAGCAAACATAATCTGTTGTAAGAAAGTCAAGCACCTGCCTTTCTTACTAAATCATGGCTCACTTCTGAAGCGGACATGAGCATCAGGGCCAGATGGTGTAATGCATCACTATCTACACAGTGGTGGATCACTGAGAAATGGGGAGGGGTATTGTGGGAAGTTTTCTGAAGGTGAAAAAACAATCCTATCTAGCCTGTATGTCTAAAGTTAGAAATAAATCATTGTCTGTACCCACTAACAATGAGTTCTGCAGAAAATCCTGCCCACGTAACAGAGCTGGAGTCACTTGTAGTCTTGGTTAGCTGCACAGGTGGTGTTCAGGAAAATTCACCTGGGGCATGTCCTTCACTTGACTTAAATAAACCATTGAAGTTGCCACTCATAATGGAAGCTTTACAAAGAACTTTATGCAAGTTCGAATATGCTTTCCTCATCTCAAACTCTTTTTTTTTCTATATTACTGTTTCTCCGACTACACAGCTGTTTAGGACATGTATTAATTACATATAAATACAGTGTGCAAAGTGTGAATTCATTGTGTATGAATTATATAGAATGGAAAATAAATAACCATAATATTCAATGTGTAATTAACTATGTTCTTTTTAGTTTATTTGTGTGCCACTAATATAATTAGAATTCCTACAAACTATATTGAGAATAATATAGTTAATGAGACAACAACACACAATTTGTATGCCTGGAATGTGAGTTATCTCTAGTATTTGGAGAAGAAAAGGAAATAAATTTTTTGACTTTTAAATCCATTATTATAATAATATATATTTTTAAAATACATTATTTTAAAATACAGGTAAAAATAGCACATATTATATAAGAAAATAGTAATGCCTCCCTCCCTGCTCTTCACAAAAATAGAAAGGGGCTGTACCAAAACTCACAACCAAAAATGTATTAGAAGTTTCAGTGGACTCGTCCAAGCAGCTATGCTAAGAAGCCTCAGGAGGGGCTCTACACTTCTTCTGGAAGCTGCTTTTAAGCTTAGGCTCTCAGCCTTAGCTTCTGCCTAAGTTATGCTTCTATGGTTTGGCAGTTGAGCCTCTCCTGTGGCCATGCACCCTCTAGATATGGACCCTGACTCTAGCCCATCAACTCAAATTCCTGGCTTGACCTGGGATTTTCCTCATTCACTGCGGCCTTCTCTGGTGATCTGATCTGCTGATTGAGCCCTGGTTACTGCCACTGAACCTGCTCTACCCTTCCTGTTTGGGTCCTGTGGCCCTGCTCCCTTGCCAGTGAGACCACAACTTCTGCGGGTCATGTTACCATTCTCAGCTCCCATCTTTCCTTGCCTTGGGGAGCAACCTGTCCTTGCTGCTCCCTGACAAGATATATTCAGAGCATGTTTATTAGACTGAGTTTTTTTCAGGGGACACAGGCAGAGCCATCTACCAGTTCATGAATTCCAAATGTCTGGGGAGAAAAACTTACAAAAGCACTTCCCAGAGCTCCCAAAAGAGCAGTTCATCTGAGCCTGTGCAGAAGCAAAAATGCTGATATCCACAGAAGTTTAAAGCAAAAAGCTAAGTGTCATTGATGCTGAGGGTTTTGATGAATTGTTCTTTTCAAATTAGGCACTCAAATATTTCCTTAAATAAACCTTAGGAATCCACATCTATTCCTGAGTTTAGGGCAATGTGGTTTATCCAAAGCCATGTAAGAAGAGAACTGAATCTGGGCATTCCAGTAACTCAGTCAGCAGCTTAATTTTTAAATCATCATTCTTAGCTATATGTTTTGTGGTGGGTGAGAGTAACAGTAGGAAAACTAATTGAAGCTGTGAGCTCTTGATCTAGAAAACCGGAAAAATTAAGCGATAGCAGGCTGTTCCTTTTTTCAGCAGGAGATAGATTACATTTACAGTAAAGTAGACTGTAAGATCCTGTCTCTGAGGAATCCTTTCCTTTGCCTCTCTGGGAAGATCTGCTTCATAGCAGAAAGTGAACACAAGTGAGCACTGCCCTTGAGCCTCCGAGCTGGAGAGCCCAGTACAGAGTACTGGGTACCATACATGGCCCAGTTCACTGGAAAGCCCAGTACAGAGTTTGGCAGTTTGTGAAAGACTGTTGCAAAGAGAGAGAACTAATCTGTTCTCCATGTCCCTTGGGTATAAAACAAGGTGTAAAGGAGCAAAATTGCAACAAGAAAGATTCAGGTTTGACATTAGGGAAAACCAACAGAAATGGCAAGGGTAGAGGAGCACTACTGGAATAGACAATCTCAAGTGACTGTCGAATCTCAATAGAGAGAAACATCAATGAAGATACACATTTGTAGAGTTAACTGAAGAGAGACAGAGCAGGGGAAAGGGAATTAGGTGACAATTTGAAGTCTCTTTCAGCTGTTTTTTATGATTCAACATCTCTTGATTCTTACATTGGAGCAGATAATGCTTAGGTGATGAGCATACACTGTCTGGGTTTCCTTTGGGAAAAAAGAAAGAGTTCTGGTGATAGAAGCTTGCTGATAATGCATTCAGCTGAGGAGCTTTTTATTCGAATATTCATTAAAAAGTTTCATATTCATGTATAACAGAAACACATATAGTGCTCTGTGTACGTAAATACATTCAAATGAGAACCAACAGAGAAAATCTTATACTTCCTTACTAGTACTCAGAGAAACCAGTCAGTAATCAAACCAAACAAAAAGAGTGGAAAGAAAACTCCCCTTCGCAAGTGACTCTTAAAGAAAATTACATTTTTCAGATGTTGATGTAGTAATAAAGAGAATATGAAAACATCCATTACTGATAAACTCTGCTTACCTAAAATCCCTGGTTCAGGCTTCCAAGCACACTGAAAGACTGGCCGTTGGCTACACAAAACTGTGACATAGTGACATGAAAGCACTTAACATCTGTTCTGGAAGTGTTGAATTAGGAACTATTTTTAACACCAGAATTACTAAAATCAGTTTCAACTGTCCAACGTATATTAATAATGCGTTATTTTCCTAGTTCACTGCTAAAAACAGAGTTATACATAAGGTGTACAAAACAAATGAAGATGTCATAAATGGAAAAATTGAGTTTTACACCAAGATGAGAAATGTTATCATAAAGGTATAAGAAAATGGAGATCAGTGGACATCTGAAGCTTTCCTTCATAATATATCTATAGGCTGCCATGAAAACAGCATGCACCGTGCTGACTCCATCAGACACTGAACACCATGGAAAAGCATGATCTGCACAGCCAGCTGCACTATCACTTTCTTACTTGGATTAGACTAAAACCTAGTGAAGGACTGTACACAGTTGTCTATATTTGACTGTTATTTTAAAGATTATAGGAAAACTGAATGGAGTTAATTTGTTCTTTGAGGCACAAAGAAACGAGCCTTGCAATTGGACAAGGTGTTAGGATTATTGATGCTGTGCAATGCTGAAGCTGGCAAATATTCTGTTTTTAATACACCTATCAATAGTGAGCCACTACGCATGCAAAGACCCATAAGCCTAGGTCATAGCTGGTACTTCTTACCATTCACAGCCAGCTACATTGCCTGGCTTTGTTATTGTCAACTTTCTGGAGTTTGCAATTCTGGCTTTAAGTCCTGAATCCCATGGGATTCAGAATCTCCAGGTTCCTAGGATAAAGTAGCCTGTGTACAAGATTCCTCACTGCATACATCCTGCTGGATATAGGACAGAGCAATACAACATAGCAAAAACATAAAAATAAATATATATATTTTTTTAAAAATAATGTTAAGCATAAATATGCATAACCTCCTTTACCTAAAAATAAACAAAGACATATCTTACTCAGATCTCAGATGGGAGACTGCTCTGACTCTGGATTATTTTTTTCCTCAAATAAACTTGTGGTGGGTTTACCCTGGCTGGGTGCCCGGTGCCCACCCCTAGTCCCTCTATCACTCCCCCCCCCACAAC
>VYZX01029447.1:0-20552 GCA_013401335.1 Brachypteracias leptosomus | reverse complement strand
CAAGCCAGCCTGCCAATGTGTGGAATTAATATTTCTATCTTGAACACATAAGTATGTGAATATAACTCCCTCTATTTCCAGTTTATAACTGCAGTATATAAAATAAGAAAGATCAATGCTGGGATTCCATAATTATTTCTGTTGTCATTGCTTTTAAAAGGATACTGAAAAAAGATGGAGAGAATGAGCTGTGTGGAATTTAGAAATTAGAAATAGCCTCCATTACAATTAGACAACAAAACTGCAATCTTTTTTTTTATCCACGCAGAATTTCAAATTGACTTAACTGTCAATAAATGGAGATAAGAATTAAGACATGTATTTTTTTGTATTTTTTTTTTTTTTTTTAAGGTCAATTACNGACAATTAACCACTGAAATAATTTACCAAGTACACAAGGTATACTCCATGGTTTGAAGCCCGTAAATTGTGACCAGGCATCTTTCTTGAAGAGCTGCTATAGTCCAGATTGAAGATTTGGGCATAAACCAGAAACTAGAAATCAGAATTCTTTGACCTCTATTCAACAGGTCAAACCTAATGATCACTAATGGTCCTAAGTTGGTGTTAAAATCTATGCATTTTAAATGTTTCTCCACATTACAATTTACTCTTTCTAATGTATCTCAGGATCCAGAGAGATGACTCTTCTCTTCTGCCTACTTTATCACTATCACTTATCACAAAGTCTTTTCTCTTTAAAGGAATTTAATTCAAGATACATTTCTCATAGTATGCAACTTAAGCTGATCCAGTAATTGAGTTGAATCAGCAGAGCAACTTCTACAGCCACACATGCTTAAAAAATATGTTTCACACATTTGGCCAATAGTAGGACATACACGTGCAGAAGCTGAGGACTGCCACCTGCTTTCTAAGACAAGTGAGAATGAACATCCACCTGAAGCACCTGACAAGGTCCACAGCTCCTGGCCCTGCAAGCCAGGAGCACTCTCCCACTGATGTTTCTTCTGCATAGCACAGGGGGGACCCTGACTAGCTCTAAACACAAGTACAGAATCTGTCTGCGCTTTGTCCACAGACTGAAAAATCTGGATAGTCAAGTTACTTTTTTTTAAAGGACAGGCAGATTGCTAAGAAAAACTAAGGCAACTGCCTGTAGTTTCCTATATTACTGGCCTGATTCCCTTGGTTCTGCCTCTAGCTAAATCACCTGGAGTAGAAGGTCAGGCCTAGTCCCAGCATATACATCCCAGTGGGTGAGTAGACCAGCAGAGCCCTTTCTGAACCTAGAGATGAGGTGTCCTTGCAACATTAAGGGTACATAATTAAACATTCACACAGGAAATGCCATAATTAAGGACATATAAATGTTTTTAGCTGCATCTGCTTATGTGTAGTATTTACAGGCTAGATAAGCTTTTTAATTATAAGATCACACCATCGTTCACATATCCATTAAATAACTCATATTGATTCTAATGTTTCATCCCTATGTTCCTGAAATTTATTTTATGTAGAACTGTAATTTATGTAATAGTTTTTATTTTATCATGTCTCTTGTATGCTATGGTGCACAGTTCAATTTTCCAAACAGTTCCATGGGATCAAACGTATGAAAAGAAACTCTTTGAGAAATATCAATATCTCGCAGAAATACCTGCAAGAACTAAAATTCCACTTAATACAGTAATTCAAATATCTAGACATCTGCTAAAATATTACTTCGGAATTCTTTTATAGCATAATCAGTAAGCATTAAGTTGCTCTCTGACTCACTTCAGACAACCAGCCTTTAAGTGTTGTAATGCAATACCATATCAATATCTGAAATGAAATTTGCTATGGACACTAGCAAGATTTCTATCTAATTGAGATGGGGTAATTGTCAAGTACTAATAACTACTAAAGCAGTGACTTGGTAGGACATTTTTCCACTTCCTGGAAATTGTATTTTTATCTGTTACATTTGTGTAATTCGAACAAGTGACACTTCTAAGAGTTGTTCCTGGCTAGATGAAAAAAAAAAAAAATCAAGTCAGAAAAAATAACTAAAAAGCTTGAAAAGAAAGAGTGTGTACTGAACAATCCAGTCCTTTCTACAAGTCAAAATAATTCCACTATTGACTTTTCTTACATGGTTTGTGTTGGAACAAGGGACAAAGTGGCAAATTCTAACCTATGTGTGTCATTTCCTCCATATGTAATTTCCATAAGGAAATAATATATACTGTCCCTGTTCTGATAACTCAGTTTCAGTACTACTATTCTAAAAATCCTAGATAAAACACCTCAGGGTATAACCACAACTCACAATGGGTCATAGGGCAAGTCGGTAGCACTGCAAAGAAACTTCTTTTGAATGGCAGAAACAGAAATGCTAATTGGGTATCATAACATAGTCACATGAATTTTAGTATCATAATACAATCTCATGAATTATAGAGCACTTCTACTCATTTATTTGGCACTACACAGTTCTTAATTTACTTCAGGGGGGTTAAAGTGATGGTTTTTTCTCCCTGAAACTAAAGACAGCATAACATATCATGAACAGATTTCCTCTTCAAAAATATTATTATTCCACTTGCTCACTGCTAACCTGTCCATGAGCAGGAATCCAATTTCCCCAGCTCTGGCCACTCAGCCTTTTTCATGCTCCCATATGCCTTTCAATCAGTTCCATGAAGGAAAATCAACCTCTTGTAACTACCTGTTCACTGACCCTAACAATACAGAATCATCGATTCACAGAATAATTTAGTTTGGATGTGATCTCTGGAGGTCGTGCAGCAAAACTCCCACCTCAAAGCAGAGCTAACTTCAAAGTCTGAACAGGTTGCCTGGGGCTTTGTCCATGGATGGAGATTCCACAACATCTCTGAGCAACCTGATCCAGAGCCTTGCCACCAACACTGGAGATTTTTGTCCTCTCTAGCTAACATAATTGGTTTCTGTGTTCTCACATAGCACAAGGCATCAGTTTCACAGTGCTTGGCCACACGGCCACTCCTTTCAGTTTGACTTTCAAAGTGTAGCTGAGTAACATAGATTTTAACCAGTGGTCTGGATGTTTAACTATGTCACCTGGAAGATCTATAGAATAATGTCACCAGACTAATTCCTTAGCAGATGAACAAATAAATCAGTAGTCTTTATAATTACACCCCTTCACTCTGAGTTATGATTTTTTCCAGCTCAAGGAACAGCTGCTCTTCCTTGGGTACTACCTTCTATTCTAGATGTTTACATTCTAGCGACCCTTCTCAAAGCAAAAATGTTCCTCCTATTTTACCAGCTGTTTTCCAAAATGATAGTCTACTTCTCAAGCTGTGCAGCGATCCAAAAAGGATTTCACTGAAGGCCCAGTTGTTGTAAGAGAAATATGAACTTACTAGTACTGAAAGATGAATGCTTGCATGACTGCCAGCATTTGCATGAAGTGACATCTGGTCAAGCTGTCCTCAATACACATAGACACACAGACATGTCATGGTGCAAAGCAAGATATCTGGGGGACTGCCAGGAAACCTTAAGGACAGAAACTCACTATAGGAAGCATGTTGTTCCAAAGATTACTTACTAGGGCACAAAACAACTCACTTTTTTAACAAAGATGTGAGTGGTTGCCAGGTAATACAAATTGAATGCATTAAAGTTACTTTAAAGTAATATTCCCATACAGCCAAGTCTTCAGGGAGTCATTTCGAAAAACCTACCATAGGCATAATGGGTGTATGCAATGTGCATTATTCCAGCTATTGATACCCAACTCTGTTCCATTAGTGCCAAAATTAATCTTCTTGTTATCATTCAGACTACAAAATAATAACATAATTTTTGAAAAATATGATGATTTCCAAGAAGCAAAAATACCTTCTCCAACAGACAACTTAAAAGTTAACTCTCAGTGGTATCAAAAACTCTTGTCTTCTTCATAAAGCGGTGTTTGGGTATCATCATAAAGAGAAACATTGAGGTCAGTACAAACACTCAAGAGAATTAAACACAGGAAGAGAAATTCCACTAAAATCAGTGGATTTGCTTGACTTTGTAACAAATAAGATCATGGCCCAGCAGCATGGAATCCTTGTATACCAGGAAAGCAGAATTTGACTTTCTGAATTGCTTGAGAGTGTTAAGACATAAGTATGAAGGGCTATATAAGGGACTCCAATAGATTACTTGGTGTCTTTTTCACATGTTGTCATTCAGTATTTAAAATGACTCTTGGTTCAATTACTTCACTCTCCCATTTACCAGCATAGAAGCAGTAAAATGGCTTTCTATTTGAATTCCAGCTGCAGTAATTGAACTAATTCATCAGTCTTAACAAAGCCAATAGCTTTGTCCTCCAATCTCTTTCCCCTCAAACCCATCAACCATATTAATATAAGTTAATATAGCTCAGAGATCATGAACTCTGAATATGTTTCTTTTTTTTTTCTTACTGTATAATTGGCATATTTTCTTTTCCACTTCTCTTTTTTTCTTTACTTTATATCCTTGTATCACTTTATAGTTACTAATGACTGCAGAGCAAATTATGAACTTTACAAAGTGCAAACTTCATTGGCACACTCAACAATTATTTCTAAGATTAATATGTTGGTTCAGTAATACTTTGTCACTCAAAATCCCTCTATTTATTGCCTCCCTCTCTACAGGGAAACCATTCTTAAGCATTATCCCTCACTGCATGTGTCAAGAACTATGAACTCCATTATTTAAGTCAGAGCAGATATCAATTATGTAAACAATCCTCTAAAACTAGGAAAGGAAATTATAAACTCCCCAAATCATTACAGTTTGCTACTTCGCTGCCTATTTGAGTAGGTAACATTTGTTTTCATAAATCTTCCGGAGAGTGGTTTTCACTTTCCTCTATTTGTCACATTGATCACCTCTCCATTGTGGAGCTTTGGGTGACCAGACTGTTCAACTTTACAGGGTTGAGGTTCTTTTAGATTCATCTTTTTTCCTTTGCTTGCTAGAAGAAACTGTCTTTCCTGCATGTGGAATTCATGCTTGTACAAGCAGTTCATGAAGACTACCTGGACAAAACATGATAAGAGATGCCACAACTGTGGTAAAGCTAAAACAACTTGTCTTTCTTCTGAATCTCAAGACAGCTGTCATATATTTATTATCTCACAGAAAAAAAACCAACCACACAAACCCAATAAATAGAAGACTTCAATTAAGCCATCTAAGAGCAGGTTCCATATTGACACCTGTGGTTGTGTCTGAACTTCAACAGTCAACTAACATTGGCACAGCTCCTTTCCCTGATCTCATTTCTATTCATTCCTAGAAGACATCTTCAAGAAGACAGTCCCAGCTATCAATCACATAATAACTCTGAACTGAAAGACTGTATAAAAAGCTTCTTAAATGATATTTTAATTATGACTGATAATGCAAATGCATTTCATTGTAAGCTAGCCAGGGTAACTCTAGTGTCTTTGGAAGTGGTTTAAGGTCTACATATGGTAAGTAACAGCCCTTGGCTCAGGCCCCAGACAATTCTTAGGTTGCTACAGTCATCAAAGCACTGCCTGCTGTATTATAAACTTTTCTGAGAGAATTAGGAGTGTATGAACTTTTCCATTGGCTCTTTTGATCTAAAATGAATTTCAGACTTTACAATAAGAATTAATTTGCCCTAGTTATTCCTCATACTATGTGCACAGAACACAACCATGGTAGAAGACCAACTTGCAGAACTGAAGATGCAATATAAACACGAGGCTGCTTCTGAAAGATCCTGAGCAGATGACCCGCAACTCATCTCCATGTTGGCTTTTCTGTTTGATCCTAGACCATCATATTACAAAATGGCACCATCCTTTGCTTTGCAGGCATCTGGGAGGTGAGCAAATGTGGTAATATAATTATTAAATGCTGTAAGTAGCTATTCATTCTAGTGATCTCCCCTTGCATTACATTAGGCATAGAGCAAAATGAAAATAGATAACAACAGTACACTGGTAATTAATATATTAAGGTGATTTTGAAGTGATTAAAATTTCACCGTGGCTAATTATCATATAGCCATATATATGTGTTTAACCATGCAAGTTATAGTTTCTGACTAATATTAAAAGGAATACTTTTTCAAATTAGAAAAGGTATCTGTTAACGATAAAATAGCTAAAGATAAGCTGGATGCCAAATACTTCTATGTATCTGACACAGTACAGAAATCCAGAGTTGATATTTGGCAGAGATCATTGCAGAGATGAAATTTTAAAGTGTCAAATTTGAGATCCAAATGAGGTAAGCATTTAAGCTGGTATTTAATTTGAAAGCATTTGACATTCATGGGCCTCAGGACTATGTTGACCTGTTTAGCAATGTTTTCCTGCATCTCTATTTTGCATCTGATTTACAGAAGATTAAATGAACAAAATCATAACAGGTCTTTTATTTATTTAATCACAGTAAAAAGAAGTATTTATGCACTCTGACACACTGCACATTTAATCCAGCACATGAGAAGATGACCGCAATAAGCATTGGGTCATGTCCCGTCTTTTCCTAGCTTGCTATTAAGTACCTACATTTATGTAGTAGAACAATTCCTTTCAGTAGGCTATTCTACAACTCAGATACTAAGTGCTTGCTGTTAATAACTTACCTAAACTTTTATTTCTTAGCTTCAGGCTACTGCTTGAGTTTAGAAAATGAATAATTATCTTTTTAGATTTTATATGCTCAACTCTCTGCTAGACTCTTTTAATTCAGCTTCTTTGGTCCCATGTTTGTCTTCTTGGAAAAAGCTTGTTTGAGTTTTGTCTGCATCCTTGGTGTTTTTTTCCATTTTCTTTTAGTCTTTCTAAACTGTGGATACCATGGAATCAATATAATGAAATGAATATACAGGTTTTTCTCTGTTTTATATCTTCATCTGACTCCTGTGTTTTTTTCTAGTATGAAAATGAAACATTTTAAATCTTAAAATATTTTAAATGCAAACTGTACTTTTCACTTTCAGGCACTAGAAACTGTTGCAAGCATAAATTAAAGATTAATTAAATTAATTTAATAGGAATTTTGAGTGTTCTGCATACATAGTTTATAATTGTAACAATTTTATAACAAGAATAAAGTGATCACATGGCTTGACTTTAATAGTTACCACCACATTAAGTATATTTCTAATTACACTATAGCTCCCAGAAAGAAGACCACAATCAATAAACATATGACCCAGAGTCTTTCAAATCTGCTGAACAATACTGAGAAAACAAAGAAACTACACCTGTCACAGGGGCTGGTCAACACTTTCCTTTTTACTGTTCCGTTCTCATCTTACAGTTTTGCTAAACCTCTACATATGTTGGCTTACGTACTCTGTATCTCATATCTGCTTTAGACTGAAGCATTCCAGAGCTGTGTGCTTTAGATGCTTTTTGACAACACTTCAAGAGCTGGTCTGCAATTCTGTATCACTCTTCTTTTAGTGATCAATTTAAGTCCTGGAATCTGATAGAGGGGTGTTGGGGGGGGGGAGGAAAAGGGAACACAGCTGCAATTAAAGCCAATGGAAGCTGTTCCTTGAATGCATGTGGCACCATATATAATGCTAGTTAGATTAGGGCCTGTTTTTACAGATGACTTCAATGTATCATCTAATTACCTACATCCAGAGGGTGCTGAAGTACATTTTAAAAAAAATTAAGTCCAGACAAAATGACATGTCCAAAAGGCAGAGGAACAAAATATAAAAGAGGATATTTTCTAACTGTTCCATGAAAGTATTACTCTTAGAAAATAATCCTGACCCATGAGACAGGACTCCCAGCATTTCCAAAGCTCAGAAGCATTCCCAGAAGAAATTCTAATGGAGACTGCATTTTTCTTGTTTGTTTACCTGTTTCTAAGCACTCCAAATCACGACAACTAAAAATGATACAAATTCAGAAACATGAGCCCAAATACTGGGAAAGCAGATGGGTTTCCAACATTTTCCTCAACTAATGAGTAATTTTATACTAGACTGACACTTTTCCTTCTTGAAAAATTCCTAATCAACTGTTTCTAATCTCTTTTTTCATGCCTAGATCTTAATCTTACAAATACACAGCTGCCTGTCTTTATATGAATGCTTTCAGCCAAGTGTGCGTTGGAAGAAAAAAATTCTTAATTTTTTACAAGAATAATATTATGTATTTTCTTGTTTTCTTTTATTGCTTCTTTTCATCTTGATCATTTCAGTTTTTAAACGCTCCTGTGCTGGCTTTCCTAGGTAACCACTGCAAACACCTGTTCACTTGTGTGTGCAGAAGAGCAAAACACTTCAGAAAAAAAAAATACTGCAGAGCAAATGCTGTTTGTATGATTTTTTTTTTTTGAAAGAACTGGGTAGTATACTTGAAATAAAATCAGGAAACTGAATATAAAAGAAGGTAATTAGACTGGATTTCCCC
Organism: Brachypteracias leptosomus; assembly: GCA_013401335.1. Classification (NCBI taxonomy): domain Eukaryota; kingdom Metazoa; phylum Chordata; class Aves; order Coraciiformes; family Brachypteraciidae; genus Brachypteracias; species Brachypteracias leptosomus. The sequence continues at coordinate 12,159 of VYZX01029447.1, read as the reverse complement.
TAAAATATTAAGGGGAAACAAGTGAAAAATGAAAGAAAAAAGTGACTAAGATGTACATTACTAGACTTTTATGATTCCAAAATGCAAAGGATTAGATTTAGCAAAAATAAAACTGACTCTATTTTCCTTTTTCTAATCTGGAGCTATTTTTCCTTAAGTTTATATTTTCCACTTGAGAAGATCCCGGGGTATGATTTCTTTCCTCTTGGGAAGAACAGAATTTTTTTTCTTCAGTGTCGTGATACTACAAAACACCTGCAATGTCAAAAGAAAAACTTTGTGTCTTTGATCTTAGAATCAGAGTAGACATACTGACTATAATACCAACATATGCTGCTTTTTCATCTTCTTTTATGTTCAGAGTAAACTTGCCTGGCTAGAGAAAGAAAGTTATGATCTCATGAGCTCCCTATTTTAACCAAGAGATCCAATATAGACACACAGTTTTAAAGGACAGAGCCTTGGGTATAAGAAACTGGCATACTATAGAGTTCTCTCTGGCCCTACAGTCTATTCAGAGAAAACTGGGAACACGTAAGTATTGGGTGAAAGGAGGAAGCTCACAGAACTCTGCAACATGATTAGTTAATAAGATCTGCTAAATGGAAAAAGATGGACTCCTCTCATTGCAAAGAAGCATAGAGTTGAATTCGCTAAGATAAAGGAAGGGCATTATGCTTCTGCAAACTTATTAAAATTTCTGGTTTATCATCAGTAATGATATAACTTAATATTTTGAAAGTTTAAAAAAAAAGAATTGGAAAAACAAAACATGAGAACTCAAGAAAATGTAAAAGTAATGTTAGCAAAGCCTTGAACACTGGAATTTCTATCNAAAACTGCTTCTTATCATAACCCACGGGTTCTTCTTTTCCATCTTACTCTCTCCCCGCTTGCCTTGCTGATGAAGGTTTGGGGGGTGTGTGTGGGGGAGTGATAGAGGGACTAGGGGTGGGCACCGGGCACCCAGCCAGGGTAAACCCACCACACAAGTCATGCTGTTATCACAGCTGTGCCATGAAATAGTCTGTGGTCACTATGGATGAAATAGGTAAGTGTCTATCACAATTCTTTCAGCATTTTAAGCAGTAAGGCTTACCTTTATGTGAGTCAAAGAATTAACACGTTCTTGTTTACAAGTATTTGTCAGAATTTGCTGTCATCAAGAAATATTTAATAAGAGTTATTCTCCCAACTTTATCTGTTCAGTTGCACCTCCATCCTTCCAAGGCCTCAGATACACATCAAAATAAGCCTGAATCACAGCTTACCTTCTATGATTAATTTTTTAGAGAAGTCACCTCACAGCACTCTGAAAAATTAATATGGCATTCTTTGGTACTATTTATAGTCATCAAAATTAAAGGTGTCAAGTTTGAGGAAACAAGCTATCTTCCTCCAATTGCTTTTCATGCAACTACAGAAATGAAGTAGCTGCAGTTCATTCATACTTACATGTAACCCACTAATGGCTTGTTACCTTTTCCTGTTCAGCTCTTGTTGTCAACACTAACTGGCTGAGATAGTTATAGTGGCTAAATAGAAACTGGATTCCACCATTGCAGTGGATAAAACCTACAAACACCTGAGCTTGAGTCAAGGTTCACTTCTCACTGTCAAGACTCTCTTGTCCGCCTTTGGACAGCTAAGGTCAGATAGAAGTCTGACCTGTAAATCAAACCATGAGATGGATATCTTATTGGTGCAGCTATGGAAATGATGAGAATCTGTCACAGCTGAGAGAAGACAGATGCTAAGATGATTTACTTCACACAGTGCCTTGCCTCGTTCTGTTTCATCTTTCTGTGATGCACTTCCACTTTTGGTCGCCAGCAAGACAAACACCACCTTTCTGGTTTACTGTAAGAAATGAACTATTTAGAAGCAGCTGAAGAATAAGCAGCTTTTTACAAGTTCTGCTCAGTGGTTGCATTGTAAATACCTATTACTGCTATTAGCAGAAGGGTAGCTATTAAAAATGTGGTGGTGTCTTAAGCTTCCTTAGTGCTCCCAGTCCTCTTGCATTAGGTGCTGAACAAATGAATAGCCAATATACACAATTCTTGTCCCAAACAGCTTATAACCAATGCAGATAAAACAATAATTCATAGGAAAACTAACAGGCAGACAAGTGGGCAATTAAGGCAGATGTGTCCCACTGTTCATGTAGTAAGTGTAGAGACTGGTTGAAGCCAATGGCAGAGAAAATGAAGAACAGGATGTACAAGCTACCCAGTGGAATAACCCCACATGTGAGAGCACAAATACACTTGATCTTCTGTTTCTGTGCAACCAAATGAAAACAAAAAATTCTTTTCAAACATTTTATGAGAAACATACTCCTTTTTTCAGTCCAAAAACTTATACCAGAACCTTCACCTTACACAAAAAAACTGAGTGATTGCAGAGAAAAGGATTTCCATAGATGTATGTGCTGTTGGAGACGGCCAGCAATCTCTGCAATTTACTGCTTCCTTAGAGTATACATTTTGTTGGATGAGCTTGTACCTGCGCCTCTCATCTATGCAACTGAGCTGCCTGCCACTGAACTGTACAGCCATACCAACCCTATAGAATCAGAGATGGAACCTATACAAGAAGTACTTCAAAGGGATTTCAATGATATAGATGCAAACTAGTTCTTGGTCCAAATAACAAAGACTTTATCAAGCTGTCAGTGTTGTCAGATCTATCAGAAAGCATCACTTAAATGCTATATTAAATTTTGTGGAACAAAATGCATGAGTTACTCCTCTATTACTTCCAGCTTTGGTGGCTTTTTAACTTAAAGTCTAGTGAACTACCTTCTGCATTACAGCACTGTCTATTTTCTTTCTCCACAATACAAATGGATGTTTTTCAGTTCATCCATAATTCACAATAATACAACAATGACAAAATTCTAATAAAAAGAAAAAAAAAATTAAAAAATTGTCTGTAATTAAGAATTAAGTCACAATGGCACAGATATTATTCTCAATGCAGTTCCAAATCACAAGCTGCAATTTTAGGAAGCCGAAATATTTTCAGAAGAAATGCTGTGTTTTATTGTTTCTTTCTTTAATTTTCTGTCTACCAGGTAAGTATGTTTGGTATAGTTTTCATCAGCTCTTTACCAAAACAACACAAAGCAACTCATCAATACAAAGTGAATATACTGGCTCTCTGAGGAGTATCTGGACTTAAAAGTAAAGAGATATTACACTTTAGAATTACAAGCTCTTCAGCATAGTCATCTATTTTCTAACTATAGTGATAAAGGAAAGTAAATCTCTATTTCAGATGATGTATTTTATATGACTGTATCACAAACTGCTATATTTGATAAGTATTAACAATCAAGCTAAACTATCTAACTGTATGTCTACTTTACATCTCCCTAGGCAGGAAGACTCATGCCCAAGAGGAGATGGGGGGCAACAAGCTCTCAAACAAGAATTCTCAGAAAGCACAACCATGGAAACAAAGATTTTTCCAAACTGACTTGAAGCACGTGTTTGGGGTCAATTCAATGAGCTAAAATAAAATTCTTTCTTTTGTGAGTACCCAGCAGTAGCTACACAGACCAATGATAAGAAGTTATTCTAGAACATTAATGGTATGACTGTTAAAGGTGCATTAAACTTCATTAAAAAATCATATATATGTTAAAGGAAAATTGTTTCCACCTATTGTGTCCAACTTTGTTTAAATTACTCTTCTAATTGTAAAAGATCTTTTTCAGTTTAAAGAAAGGGAATATTATTAACAGCAAGAATTACAGCAGCATCAGATGCAGCCCTTTACACCAGATTTGATATTATGGAACAGGAGAAAGCAATGCTGCACAACGTAGGATATGTTGTAGGCCTTGCAAAAACGTGTTTAAGTGTATTAAGTCTAAATGAAAACCCACTTGCACCTGTTGATAGCTGCAGTCCTAAAATCTTAACAGTTTTATCAGCTACATAGAACATTTTATTTTTGTATGGAAATATCCAAGATTATTCGCTCTGTTGTAATAAAACATACATGTAAACCATACGAAGTGCAAAATCAGTCTTGGCATATTCATAAGCTGTGAATCCTGTCCAGGAGGCCAGATGCCAATATAGGAAAAATCAATGATATTTCCAAGTAACATCAAGTGCATTTTGGTTTTTTGCTCGACGTTTACTGAACGTATTGCTACAATAATGAGACCAAAGATAACTGTAAATCTGACAGTAATTAAAACTGTGAAGCCAGAGTTTTCATTTACGTAAATCTACAGCAGCCTAGAGGCTTAAAAATACTCAATATAGTGAATAGGCATTAAAAATATTTTGTGTTTATCTTTTTCATTTTTTCCAAATGTTACGTTACTACCCTCATTATTGGTACGTTGATTTAACCTGATAGTCAGGTGGGCTGGGTCCTAGTGTTGCAATTCCCCAGCAGGTCCCTGTAGTGGCAGCAGCAGTAGTTAGGTGTTATGAGACAGCAGCAACTACAAACCCTGATTCAGCAATATGCAAAAGGAACTGGTCAGCTATTTCTCAACTTCTCAAGCAAGTATTCTGTACCTCCTCCAGACCAAAGGAGGTAAGCACTCTGTAAGCCCTGCTTCATCTGCTGGGCTTTGAAGACTTAAAATGAAGTAGTACAGTTAATAAAATAGTTTCTTAGGTCTTTTTTATGTGCTATGTCCCTTGTTTCCTCCTCTCTCTCAGTATTTTATTATGGGAAATCATTGTTTTTATCCAGATGAGTTATAAGTTAAAGAAGTAAGTCTTAGATAACCACAGTTATTACCATATTCAGAAGATGTTACACATCTGCTAAAAGAGCCATAACAACTTGCCATGAAAGCTCAATTCATTTAATCATGAATAAATTAGACTGGAAAAGACCTCTGGAAATCATCCAATCTGACCTCATGTAAATATATGTCTTTTCAGGATATATCTTCCTTTTCCTCTCACACTTGGGTGGCTTGTTAGACATGGAGAGAAGGAATACAAATGTTCCTCCCAGAAAAGCAGAAAGACTTGCTGGGCTTGAAGCCACTGTTCAGAGAGACGTCTGACACTGCAGCGTTACATAGCAGAGGAAAGGTCACAAAGACATTGTTGCCTTGCCCAGCCAGAGCCACAATTTATCTTAGAATATAAATGAACTTTATTAATAGAGACATAGTTTGAATTTGACAAGTTTCTTAGAGTTTAAAGCCCCTTTTAAAAAAGTGATAGGTTCTTTAATAGCTAACACTGGTTGGTGCTCTCCATTTTGCTTCTCGAAGGCAATTCTGCCAAACATTCATTTTTTCTACTAGCAAGCTACCAAAGGAGTGACTCCACAGTTGACTCAAAAGAGAATTTTATTACCTGACTAGGTTAGCCTCTTCATTTACGTTTACATGACTGCTGCAGAGAGGCTCCACTCAGGATTAGATTCATGTAATTCTGGCTGTTGTACAACACAGCTCTGCCCAAGACTCACAGCAATATAACTCTTAAAGAATGAGAGCCAAAACATGACTGTCTCAAACATATTCCGTTCTGAAGCCAAAAGAACTGTCTTAGAAACATGCAGTTCAAGGCCCAAACATGAAGTTATAATTTTAATAGCTCCAAAGAAAGACTCTGTCAATTTCCTATTTAAAAACACCTTTATAATAGCATACCTGTGCAGCAGAAAATATACAGTTCAATTTTAATTGCATTACTATTATTCCTATTATAGACATAATGAGCAAATGTGCAGGGACTGTATAAAGCATGTGAACTCTGTTTATCTAATCCGCCTCCAATGGGCTTTATTAAAGTCTTATAGCAAAGAGGGAGCATTGGAGAGTCTGCTCATGTTCCTCTTGCAAAGCAAATGGGCACAATGAAGACACTTGTGAATTATGGAGGAATTTGTTGCATCCTCTTTAATATAAACTATCCTTCCTCCAGAGACACTGTGAATCAGGAACAAAGGTGTCCAGAAATTTTTATTTAGGTGAGCGACTTCTCTGCACTTATTGTACATTGTTCTACTTTAAATCATTATTCCAGTCTTATGCTATTATGTCTTTATTAAATATTCATGTCTAAATTTGACTTTAATTTCATCTCCATTGTTCACTGTCACTCACTGAGATCTTCATCAAGCAACTGGCAAAGATTCAGGTGGATCAACAATGCAACATTAATGTCCATGAAAATACATTAAGTAACAAGTATTTTTCATTGTACTTTCAAGGCACTTTTTTTTATCCTGCTTCCCATTATTCTTATTATTCCTATTTCTGTGCTTAGGTTTTCATTCCACCGTATTGCCTCTTTTTTTTTGCCTCTGCTAAGCATTACCAAAACGCAGACACAAACTTAATTAAGTGACATGTCCCAAAAAGTTATTTTCTTAACCTGAAATAGCAGGCTGAGAGTATTATACTCAGAAACGGTTCCCTCCATAGAAGAGAATTATTGAATCATGAAATCATTTCCTTCACAGAAGCAAAGAAATGTTCCTAGAATTTTGAAAAAGTACAAGTTGCTTTCTCTATATAATACCTAAAGTTCAAGGTTAGCAGAAGGCCTAACAGAATTGATATGTATGCTTTGAAGCACTAATATATTTGTATCGATTCAGTCAATAAAAAACATTAATGGAATCAAAGACTCACATGACTAATTAAATCAATAAAACCAGTAATATTAATCCAGACTTGCATCAGTATCTAAAACCCAGTATCACCATCCAAGCCCAGACAGAAGTTCAGCTGACAATAAAATGTTTTTTCGCCAGCTCTACTCCTAGATGATTTGAACTACAATTACCTTTGCTTTCCTTTTTTTGCTTTTTCACAATTACAGTCAAGTGAACCGAAAACCAAAAGTACAACTGCTTCCCATCAATTAATATTTGTAACAATAAAATTATTTTCAGTATACTTCACCTTGAAAGTAATTAATGAAGTGAGGTTATTTTATTTATGCCAATGCACATTTTGATTTAGTGATGTTTGCACAGAGACTTATGTGGATTACTAAAAGTTGGCACTTGCAAACTACTTCACTCACCAATGAAAGTTGGCACTTTCCAACAGGAATCGAAAATATTAATTAATAAACAGTACATTTATTCAAATACTCACAGAAAACAACTGCCTACCTCAGTTATCACTATTAAACAGCAGCTTATTACCCCAAATCATATGTAAGGTGTATTGTAGATGAAGAACATTTCTTGTTTACAGCCAACTACAATGTCCCCACTTTTTCAGATATATCTTCTAGATCAAATAAATCTCTGTTAGGATTTAAGATTAAGGAGAAGCAAAAGTATTTGGATATTTTAAAAATTTATTATTCTCAAAGTCAAAAGAGCAAACATTTGCCACTGGAGGTTATGAAAATTAGTCCCTGACTACTACAAAACACAGAAGAATTCATAGTAACTTGCAAGAATATCATTCTCAGGTTTACTGTCCTGGCCAAATTCCAAAGATGTAATTGTTTTCTTGCTGCTTGAAATTCCCTTGGTAGTTTGTTTTGGATTATTTATTCTCCATATTCTGCACAACTCAAATATTTCTTATATTCTAGTTTCACTTCTAAAAAGATAGCTTTTTGGTCAGTAGTGTTCTAACAAATGTTACCCCTTCTTTTCTAATTTTAAATATTGATTTTTCTATTTTTAAATATTAATTAAAAGATTGGGTATAAATAATTTTTTATGCTACAGACATTGCATGCCTTTACCTATCTTTTATCCACCATGCTTAGCTTTACTGAAACGTATCTCAGGAACTATGGCAGTTTCAACTTCTTCAACTACTGCAAGCTTTTTGGTCTCTCAGAAATTGAAATAAATCATTAAGGCTCATATCAGAACAACTTATGCACTTTTGTCCTGTCTCCCTGCCATAGTGGTCCTCATTAAAGGTAGGAAAGGTAGCAAAATAATGGCCATTACTTTGCCTATGGCAAAATTCCCAATCATTTCACAGAGGTCAGGTTTTTGCCTACAGCTAAGATGTTCTACTAGACTGGAGAAAAGCTGGATCATGTGGAAATAATTATCTTAGAAAGTGGAAAAGTATGTGAAAAGAATACCTGAAAAGCTCCTGAAAACCTGACATAATAAAGTGTCATAGCAACAACTTCAATCCAGTCTCGAAGCTGTTTGCAGGGAAACACGAGAGTCATCAATGTCAACGACAGTACAACCGGTACAATACGAGCTACCTGTGCTGGCAGAATGTTGGTGCGCTGTCTCAGCTGTGAAATCAAATTCATTTTAGTGATGGACAAACTCATGTTTGCATGACTTTTTAAATAGCATCACTCTTCATTTTTGAAGTGCTTCACATGAAGCTGGGAGAAGCCTCACAATCACTACCAGTTGTTCTCGTGGGGGACTTCAACTTACCAGATGTTAGCTGGAAATACAATAGNTGCCCATCTACAAGAAGGACCAGAGAAGGATCCAGGGACTTATAGGGCTCTCAGTCCAACCTTGATGCCAGTGAAGGTTATAGAACAGATCATNGTTCCTGGAGTGTGTGGAAAATAAATTCGTAACGCAGCTGGTGAGAGAGCCAACTGGGAAGGCTCCTCACTGGACCTGTTCATGAACAGAGAAGGATTTGTGGGTGATGTGATGGTTTGAGGCCATCTTGGGCACAGCAATCACAAAATGATTGAATTTTCAGTTCTCCGAGAAGTAAGGGAGTGGAGTCAGCAGAACTGCTACCTTGGACTTCTGGAGGGCGGACTTTGTCCTGTTCAGGAGACTGATTGACAGAGATCCGTGGGAGGCTGTCCTGAAGGGCAAAGGAGTCCAGGAAGGCTGGACATACTTCAAGAAGAAAGTCTGAAAGGCACAGAAGCAGGCCATCCCTGTGTTAAAACACATTAGCAACAAAACTAGGACTANTTATCAATGATCTGTATGAGGGGACCAAGGGCACGTTCAGCAACTTTGCAGACAACACCAAGTTGGGCCGGTGTGTTGATCTGCTTGAGGGTCTATGGGATAGGGCGGGCTTTTCATCTTTTGTTAGGACGGTAAAATCTTTTCTTTATTTCTCTAGTATATTTTAGCTGGAAAGCTAAAACTATCAATTTCTGATTCTCAGATATTCTCAGACACTGCGTTAAATGCATTCCAACTCCAAACACTAACATGTATTCTCTCAGGTAGCTCTTGTAATCCTTATTTGCTGTGGAGCATTTATAGAATAAAAGCCTTCCAAGTTGAAGAGCTGAGTCTACATCCATAGCTATTTCTTCCCCTCCTGGTGCCCTACATGACCAAGCTAGCATGAAGTACAGAATATCGATTAGAAGTGTACTATAGATTCCTTGCATTGCAAGTTAAATTACCGTATACTGTATATTTTTAATTTCGCACATATAACAATAAACATGATTGATTCTTCAATTTCAGAGCATCGTTTTGGCAATTAAGAAAATAAATACCCTTTCTGTGTACAGCTTGCTTTTTTTCTAAGTATATGTCTGCAGTGTACTAGCTCATGTGTGACAGACAAACAACTACCCCTCTCCCTGTAGGCCTTATTCTGTTTTCTATTTCTTTCTTTTTTATTTATTTAGGACCTGCCATTCATTTTCACACCTGACAGTAAAAACCCCAGGACGTGGTTGTTGTGAAGAGGATTATCTTTCAGATCAATGCTGAAATTGATTCCAAACCACACTATTTATCAGCCTGCAGCTAAAGCACTAGGAGTCAGGAAATATCTCCTCTCCTTCAAATCCATTCTTATTCTGCTGTTGTGCTGTTGGGAAATCACAATACTATGGTCTCCATTAATATACACTTCTGCTATTCCTTGCGCATGTGGAATATCAATGTCAAACAGACAATGCAGTTGCATTATCAAATTCACTTTGAAAAGAAGCAGATTAAGAAAGCAACAGTGTAATTAATTTTTGCACTACTGCTGAATAGTTGCTGTTGCTAACAAGGAATAGAGCCTTACTATAACGTCTGACATTTTCGAATCTCTTTTCCATTTCACATAAAATACTTTGCATATTTCTATCAGTATGATATAATAATACAAGAAATACACATGAAATGTCTTTTTTCAAAACCACACTAACATGTTTGTTTTGCTTGTTTTTCATTGCTTGTAGACTGAAAGGAAAAAAAAAAAAAAAAGAAAAAGAAAAAGGTCCACTGCATTGCTATGACTAGGTATGCAAAATACAGAAAATTAAAATAGATTCACCAAATTATCTAGGAATGATCCAACAGTCATTCAGGTGCACAATGTCAAATCAGTTAAACTCTATTCTGTTTCTGTGATTAACAAACTTCATGATGAATTATTAGGGACAATCTGATCAATGACGAAAGTTAATGGGAGTCTTTCCCATTATTTCAGGAACTGTATTAAGCCTTTATTTGTTTGAGACTATAGTGACACTGTAAGTTCATTATGACATGACTTAAATTGGAGTTTAAAACCAGATGAAAGTACAGGACAAAGCCCGTGGTGAAGCTTAACCTAATGTAGTGCATAAGCCCCCCCAAAATAAAAATTATAGCGCAATTTACAATACATAACAACATACAAAATGTAGGAAAACTTAAAGTAATGTGAATGGTGAATATAAAGATGATAATAAGTATTTAGATAAAGAAACACTGGTTTCTTCTCACTTTTTTTTTTTTCTCCAGAGAAGAAAACTTGCAGTTAATGACTAAGAATCTAGAGTTCAATTAGCTCTGCCAAGCACTCAATGGCCGAATGGGGATGTTTTGAATACCACTAGAGCTGCAAAATTAAAATTGCTAAAATAAGATTTAATTAATGAAAGATTAATATTAAATAAATCAGGCTATGTTTAAAGTGAATATTAAATTCATATGTCTCAAATTGACAGACAATTAAATATCCACTGCCAAGATCCAGGAGGTATTTATAGGAGGCTAGTTTAATTCTTTCTGAGAGCAAAGACCTGTCTCATCAGTTTGTTGAAATAATGAAAGCAAAATAACAGTTAATTTTGATCATTCAAGTTATATTTAACATTTTTGTGGCATATTTAGTCTTTGGATTTGTTTCAATGTATCTCCTAATTAATCTTTAAGATATATGAAAGTTATTTTCACCAATTATCTCGTTATTATAGATGAGTTTTGATAACAAAAGATAACCATAAACAATCCTTTAAAAGGGTAACTGGTATAATTAATCCCTATCTTCTTGCATGAGCTTTAATATTTTTTGGAAGATTTAACTTTGAAGATGGCTCCCTAATGGAGCAACAGGACCATTGCAGTTATCCTCTGATGCTAGAGGTCACCCTTGTGGCTTACAACACTGCTGTGCACTCTTCATAATTTTATAAAAAATAATGTAAACAAAAAAAAGGACAAATTTGCCTAAATCAATTACTGAAACTTGCAGCAAAAACTTAATGACCTGCAGGGACACAAATATACTATGTGCATATACTTTTTACAATCTTCTATCAAGATTGATATTGAGCTTGGGAAAAACAGCAAACACTATGTAATAAAAATTCTTGAGCTATTTAGCAATCAAATCAGTTCATAAGGACACTGAGGGAATATGAAATCTCTTACTATTAGTTAACCCAGTAAATTTTTCAACATGATCACATTTTTATTTATATTAACATTATTTTTCTTTAGAATTTTAATTTAAATTACTCCAAACTTCCAAACAAAATGTGTAGAAAAGTAGACTTGGCAAGACAAGCTCTTCAACTTTGGGCTTTCCACCTTCCACTTCAGTTTCTCATATGTGTTATTAATCTCAAAACAGAAGGAAAAAGGAAGCCATACTGTTCACAAAATTCTATTTTTCCAGAAACACATGCATCACATGAAACCTAGAGCATTTTACTCATATTTAGGACAGAAAAGTACTCAGTAAGATGAAAGATTGCAATTTTTTATGATCTGTGTTGAATGCACAAGCACTTATTTTAAATATGATCAATACAAACCAAAATTCCTAATAACACTCTGTGTTATTCATGAATTATTTTGACTTTTTCATAGAAAAATGAAAAGAACAATGTTTTCAGAGTTCACAGAAATCCATTTATATCAATGAAAAGAAAATCATATTTAAAGGATTTTTGTTTCTAGTAGAAGTGAAAAATTATACACCAGATTGCCTAATACTCAGTTTCGAGGATCAGCTGA
>VYZX01029446.1:0-14015 GCA_013401335.1 Brachypteracias leptosomus | reverse complement strand
GGTTGCACCCACGAATGGACGGTGTTGCGGGCCCGGCGCGGAGAGAGCGGCCCGCCCGTTTCCTGGTGGCCAGGCTCCGCGTCCCTGCCGGCGAAAGACAACACAAAGGGTAATTAGACGCCTCGTAATTTGAGTACAGTGGGTGCGGTGCCGTCCTGAGTGGCAGAGATTTCGGATCTTCCAGTGCAGCGGGTTGTCAAAGTCTTCCCTCCCCGTGGGAAGATGCTTTCCCCTGTGGGAGCTCCCAGTGGGGAGCCCGCTCGCCGCCACCCACCTGCTGCGGGAGGCCCCCAGCACCGCGGCCCCGCTACTTCGGGCACAGCACTCTCCTTGCAGGATGGGTTTACGAGGTGTAAATGCTGGATAAGGTTGAACTTCTGTTATAACTCATGTATTTGGTTTCCTGGAGAGATTCTTTTTTTTCTTGATTGTGGCTGGCTGCTTTAATTCCTTTCTAGACAAACACTTCCCCCTCTCCCCCCAAAACCCCACCCAACAACATGCAAAAAACCCCACAGTGTTTGCAGTTCTAGTAACATGCTTTCTTCGGATATATCTATTTTCCTATGTCTTATTTCTCAAAGCTAAAAAAAAAAAAAATAGAAAAAAACATATTGTGCTACATTTAATGACTGGTTTTAAGTTCCCCACTGTTTGCCTTCTATTATATGATATCTCACAGCTGGAAGTCCACAGAACCCTCCTTCTGTTATTAAAAGGAAGAAAGATGTAACCTGACAGCTAAGATTATTTCTGCACCCGAAGATGGGACTGAATATGTTTCGGAAGTAGCTTTAAACTAGTCAGCTTTAGTCAAATTAGCTGTTAGAAGTGGCAGCACACTACTCCATATGGTCAACAAAATCTGTCAGGGAATTGNCCATCTTCCCCGCCCGCCTCCCCTCTCTGCCTGGCCAATCCCTCCCCGGCGCCCTCGGGGTCCCGTCCGCCCTCCTCGCCCGGCGGGGCCGCTGCCACCGCGCCGGGCCTAGCGGACCCGTACCTGGGGTGCAGGAANAACACTTCCCCCTCTCCCCCCAAAACCCCACCCAACAACATGCAAAAAACCCCACAGTGTTTGCAGTTCTAGTAACATGCTTTCTTCGGATATATCTATTTTCCTATGTCTTATTTCTCAAAGCTAAAAAAAAAAAAAATAGAAAAAAACATATTGTGCTACATTTAATGACTGGTTTTAAGTTCCCCACTGTTTGCCTTCTATTATATGATATCTCACAGCTGGAAGTCCACAGAACCCTCCTTCTGTTATTAAAAGGAAGAAAGATGTAACCTGACAGCTAAGATTATTTCTGCACCCGAAGATGGGACTGAATATGTTTCGGAAGTAGCTTTAAACTAGTCAGCTTTAGTCAAATTAGCTGTTAGAAGTGGCAGCACACTACTCCATATGGTCAACAAAATCTGTCAGGGAATTGGGGTAGACATTCAGCTGCTGGTTTCCACTGAGGTCTGTGCTGCTATAGAGACGCTCTTACCAGTACCTGAGCTACCCAGTTTAAAACATTCATGTCTACATCAAATCCACCCACACTTCTGGACTCAGTTTAGACATAGAACTGTCTCTCAACTAATCCTGGTTGGAGCAAGACCGTTGGTAATTTTCACCTAAATTAACTGATTGGATTTAGAACTGTGTGAGAGCTTAATTTTAACACAATATGTTAACTCCTGTGAAAATGAAGGATATCTTTGTCCTCATGGGATTCTCATTTAAGACAGTCTGATTTTTTTTCATTTTCTAGTGTATGTAAAAGTGAAGATGAGGCCAGAAGGAAAGAGGACAGGATAAATGGTGAGAAATTAAAAGTTAATTCCACCTTGTTACCATTGCCAGTGCATCAGGGAGGGTAATACTGTTGTGTCTGGCAGAAAGCATGCTGCCAGATGAGTGCCTCTTCATGATGTGTCTCCTTCCCTTCTGAAGCAACCGGGAGATTACAAGGTTGTGAATTAGAGTCACTCTCTTAAATTAGATATATAGTAGAAATGCTTCTGCCTTTATTGTTAACACAAGTTGTACATATGTTGTATCAGTTACCACATAGGGGTGAAAGCCATAAAATTACAGAGTTTCAGGCAGTTTGTTCCTTTTTCAGGCCCTGACAGAGAGTTTGCTAGCCTAACGTAGCTGAATATATATATTTAACTAATGCTAGCCTGATGTATATTTAGCTGCTCTGATAAATCCTGCCTTGCCCTGTAGATCCTGCCTAGGATATACACAGGAGCAATCCCGGGAAAGCAAAATAAACTTCACAGCAAAACTTTGGTGGTCTGTTAATAGTTTCATCTAATACAAGAGCTTCAGCTTCTATAGCTGTGATGATGAAAGATCATGCCTCATACATCTAACATAACTATTGCAGCAGAGGCATACAATAGAGGTCACACCTACTGTACTTTGCACCTATTTTATCCACTGTAAGCTTATTTAGTGGCTCTTCAATGTCAGTGATCTTTATTCAGAGTAGATTGTGTTCTTATAATTTAATCCCTCTCTGTTTCAGTTTATACTAGCCAAAAATACACTCACCCAGTATTTTGGATATATTTTCCATGTTTTAAAGATATCAGCAAAAGTAAAGAGGGCTTTCAGTAAAATTCCTTTCTCAGTGTAGTCCAGCAACTAAGATTTCTTCCCCATGAAACTTTAATTGCTCATAGACAATTGATGCTTTTAGTCCTGCCTTCCTCATCTGCCCTAGTGGAAAAACGGGTGTTGTCCAAAAGATAAAATGAATTTGTCTGATTTAGAGTAAGTGTAGAAATTATTCAAAAATTCCCATGAGGAAGCCTTATGAAGTAGCAGCGTGGAGAAGCTATCTTCAGGATATGTGACATAACTGTATAGTGCGGGGAAAGTGATCCTCAAAGTAGGCAGGTTACAAATAATTTAGATTAAAGCCATATTTTATATTCCTCTTGAAAGCTAAGAGGCAGCAAGTGTAAAACTCTTAAGTACAGTCTTCATATGCTTCCAATGAAGCATATTTTTCTACCTAGCTAGAATTCTGGATTAAATTCACATTGTAATTGTATATAAAAAGGCTTTGTAGCAGACTGGTCTCAGGCTGAAAAAAACATAGTTTATGATTGCTATTTCCACACCAAAATAAATACTGGCAATTTCATGACAAGTTGTATATGAAAAATGATCATCTGTTGACTACTGTCAGTATAAAAATACTGAATTCATTACATTTTTAAATACAAAAGTCAAAAGATAATGGGAAACTAAGGAGACATTTCCTGTTGACTTCAGTGGGTCTTATAAAGTTTGTATGTTTCCAATTTTCCCATTCATTGTTTCTTTACTTTTTATGTCAGATGAATGTCATCCAGCTGCATGCCTTCACTGAAAATAGGTAGCATACAGAAAATTATTAGTTTTACTCTGAGCTAATCACAAGGATGCATACACCCCCCTATGTGTGGTGGTAATTTTTTGTTATGGTGACTATAACTATAAAAAGATGTAGAAGTGCTACCATCTGTGTCGGGCAGTGATCTAGAACACAAGCAGAAAGAAGAGATCCTTTATTCTGTGTATTTTCCCTGGTTGAAACCAGTTCTGGTTTTAATCATGTTAGATGTGCATTGAGTCCTTAATTTTTAACAATAAGGTAGTTATTTTATTGCATCATATCTTTGATTTTTAACAGTGAAATAATTATCCCATTCCTTTGACTGAAGGAGAACTCTCTCCTCAGCTGAGAATATACCAGTACAGTGTGAGTGTAAGTCCGTTGTTGTTTAACTTTCTGTATGTGGACAACACAGGGATTAGAATATTACTGGCCAATTGGACAGGCTGTTCAAAGGCTAG
Source organism: Brachypteracias leptosomus (assembly GCA_013401335.1). NCBI lineage: Eukaryota > Metazoa > Chordata > Aves > Coraciiformes > Brachypteraciidae > Brachypteracias > Brachypteracias leptosomus. The sequence continues at coordinate 10,168 of VYZX01029446.1, read as the reverse complement.
AAATTGCTTTTTGATTACCTGAGGTGCAAGTCATCTCCACTTTAATGTGAACTTGCAATTAACCTGTGAATTTTTCCTATGTTACTGATAATATTAAACTCTCCACGTGTTCAATACAGCTTGTACACTGTGTAGCCTGTTGGTAACCAAAACAGGTGTTACTAAACCTTGAAGAAGTCTCACCCAAACTTATAATTTGTATTAATTATATCTCTCCATTATTATAACCTTTCTTAATTCATAGCTAATCATGTTTAGTGTCAACAACTTTACTATTTGTCAGGTCTCCATAGCTATAATTACCCAGGTCATCTGATAAAATCCTAGGAAAACACTGATTATTTTTTTTGAGACATGCATTGGCTATGAATATCACTATAACACAATGACTTCTCGTTGGCAAGCTTTAGTGAAAAAATGTCCTTTTTTGATCAATGGGTGTGGATTAGTGATTTCTACTGAAGTCATTACACTGGTAGTTGTATAATTATTTATTTTTCTGTTATGTTTTTGTCTCTCTAAAAAAAATAAAATGCGTTCGTCACAGATTATGTACAAGCCTTCTTAAAGGTTGTTCTCCCAACCACTGTTAAGTATTCCTGTTTCTTTTTTTCTTGTATTTACTTTTATTGCTTGTGAAAGGCTAGCTCCCTCTTACTCAGTTTGTGTTTAAAGTGTATCTTTAGGCTTTACCTAGTCTGAGAAAATGTACAACCTATGCTGTAAATTGACCTTGTAAAACATAGCTGAAGCTAACTTGATGACCAGAAAGACGTGTTTTCAGCTTACCAGAGCTGTGGCAAAGGCAACTATTGCCCAGATTCAACTCCCAGTAGTTAAATAGATTGCTCTTGCTTAAATGCAGGTTTGAATGATCTTTTCTCTTAGTTTGTGAGAGACATGTTTATATTTTGAGCAAAATTCTGATTAATGCAAGTTACAATTTCATACTAGAAAAGAACAAACAGGCAGAGATGGGAAGACTTCTTGTGTTCCAGTGCTGCCTTCTTCTGTGTGATCTGTGTGAAGGAGGATAGAGCAAAAGATAAAGATTCAGTGTATTCACATACCTGCATTTGACTTTTCACTCTAGCAGTAGCTCCTACACAAGTGTCTGTATAAATTATTTTTGCTCTTAGCATATATGGGATACAAAAAGCGGGTAAGAATGAGGGTGGCTTTAAGATGTTTGCAGTGGATGTTGGTTTTATCTTATATTCATTTTCCCACTTGGTTAAATCTTCACTTAACTGAAAAAAAAAAAAGTATTATTGTGATTTTCAGTGTTTCATTAGAGGAAAAAAAAATAGCATTTTTGCTACCAAAACTCTTTTTGGTTGAGAAGTTAAGCTCTAAGACTGTTTGAAAATACAAATTTCTAAGTTGTCTATGCATATACATTTTAAGTGTTTTGTTACAAGCTTTTTCTATAACTTTTCCTTATTTCTAGGCTTGACGCTAAAAGGTTAAGAATTGATATTGAAGGGCAGCAATTCATCTGGCAGTTACTAACTTCTGAATGTCTGTCCTTGCAAAGTAGGGTTTGTTTTTTTCCATGTCCCATATGCTGTGTATACTTTAAGATTGTATTGTTTTCAGTGGCATACAAGCAGTGAAGTCTTACCTGAAGCAAACAGAAGATACTTGCTCAGAAAAGCTGGAAATGAAAATTGTTATTAACCAGTATAAAGATTTGATAGCTCTTGTCCTGTCTCATTATCAATCTGTATTTAGAATGACAGACAAATTTGTTTAATGTTAATGTTTTTTCAGTCAATTTCTGCTCACAGCTGACTGGGAATCCAACACTTGATGTCCTCTGCAAAAACAGTGTGTTTCTCAGATCCTATTTTTCATGCCAAGTAAGATTGATTGGTTTAGACGTTATTCTAACTTTTGAGATAAATGGTGGAGGAGCATAACGTGATGCTGTTTCATGTCACTGTCAGAAAAAAATTACTGCAAGCCTTACTGGTTGGGATTCATTTGTTAGTAAGAATTCATGGAGGAGGTGTAAGTTTCAAAGTAGCCAATTTGAAAAAAAAAGGGGGGGATGGAGCAGAATTTACAAAATTGTAGATGGGTAATCCAAATTTCAGCAACTGAGAAGGCCCTAAAACAAAAACTGCAAAACACTGTAGCACCATAGGCCATAACAGGCAGATGATACTATGAGAGTCTGTAGGAGCCAGCACGGATTTGTTGACAACAAAGCGTATCAGACCAGTTACATCTTCTCTTACATCTGCTTCTTCCCTTCCACCCCCAAGACCTGTTACCCTGTCAGAGATATCTGCCTAGCACAGCTTTTAAACCGTCTCAAAGGAAGCTCTCACGGGGAATCCGGGGCGACATCAGTTAAACTGCTACTGAGAGGGTGCAAACTTGTACTTGGTGAGAGCTTCACGTGATCTAGTTCCAAAATAAAAGGATGAATCTGGGGTACCCACGGTACGCTTTGTCCCGAGCCTTTAGCTGTTTATTTTCGCTCTGACACAGGATTTTCCCACCAGCTGAGCTGGCAGTACCAGCCTGCAAGCATGTTGATAGCTGGGTGTAGAATTCAGAGGTGGGATGCCAGCGAATTGCGCTGGAGCTGAAGCAGGCGCAGCGGGACCAGAGCAGAGCTCCGCAGGCCGGGCTGCCAAGGCGTGGCGAGCTGCAGCGGGGCACCCAGGGGACAGCGGGGGGCTCTGCTGGCAGCGCTGGACGCTCTGCCCGCCGTGTACATACAAATAGGGGTTTAAAACTTTTTTTTAAAACAAGCAAAGTAACGTTTCCACTCCACCAGGCGTTGGCTTGGTGTTCTTGCCTGATTTTGAACATGATGTTTAAAGAAAGCACGGACCAACTGGAGAGCCAGCGGGGATGGAGGAGTGGCTGGCCAGAGGGCTCGATCCCCGAGGGAAGGCTACACGGATGGCGTGAACCATGAAGAAAGGCGGAGGTGAGAAGTTGGGGAACCCTCCCGCACACGGGTGTTCCCGGGAGCTGCAGAGGCGGCAGCTGATCTCGCGACTGCCCCCTCCTGAGCGCGCGCGGTAGTGGTGGCAAAAAATAGCTGCAGGGCAGGGTGGAGTTTGACATCAGGTGGCACGTCACGGCGGTGCGGGCTGCGCGCGCTCCGCTGCACCGAGTCTCAAGCTCAAACGCCGTTATGCAAACGCGCCGTCGTCCCGTCCCGCGGTTCGGGGTCCGTTCTCCTGTCAGCCCGCGACCCGACCGCTCTAACTCGCTTCACTGCGCTCCCCTGAAGCCTCCGCCGCCCCATCACTACGGTCCCCAGCGTGCAGTGCGGTGCGGGGGACGGGGCGAGGCCACCGCTTCCGCCGTGCCCTCGCCTCACCACGAAATTTGAACATCAGTCCCATGGTGCCCCGCGGGCTTCCGCTGATTGGCCGGGCCGGTGGGAGGTGCGTGGTTCAAAGTCGGCGGCGGAGCGCGCGCAGGGCTGGAGGGTGGCGACGGTAACTGAGGCGGCTGGCGAGAGCGTGGCCGGAGCGCCGCGCGTCCCGGAGCACCGCGGTCAGCGCTGCCCCGCTTCCCCCGGCAGGCTTCGCGTCGAGGCCCGCCATGGCCTCCCTCAGCTTCCAGGGCGGCGGTGGTGCTAAGAAGGAGGAGAAGGGCAAGAACATCCAGGTGGTGGTGCGGTGCAGGTAGGCGCGGCGGCCGGCCCCGGGCCAGCGTTGGAGGTCGGCCCACAGCACGGGCCTGCGGGGAGCCGGTGAGGTCCGTCCCCGTAAGCCCCTCTGGGACTTGGGCCTGAACCGTTTGCAGCGCTGTCCTATGGAGAGGCTGGCGGGCCGGGGCCGCCGTCGTGTGACGGGAGGTGATGGGGCGCCGTGCAGCCTGTGGCTCCGGGGGAAGGACACTGCGTGATGTCTCTCCGAGTATATCGGTACTAAAGAGCCCGCTGTTACAAACCGTACTCGTTACTGCACTTTAAAATGTCTGTCGGAGGCGCTATGTGGCGGCCCCGTGTAGCTAGCAGAGATAATCGGCACTTCCGCAAAAACTGCCCTGCTGTGAATAATCTCCTGCAGTTTAAAAAGGCAGAAAGTTGCAACTTGCTAACTTCATTCAGTGCATGCCCAGCATGAGGCAATAAAGAGCAGCTAGTTGAGAGTTGGTATGGCTGATACTCAAGACACACAAAAAACCCAAACTGAATTTTTATCTTCCATGAGCCTCTGTAGGAAGCTGCTACGATTTATCAGCTCATGAGGGTTTTGCTACACCCACCAGGATACGCACTTTCCTGTATCTTTTGTATAACTATAGTGATGCAGGCTTCGAATTCCGACCAAAAGCTGTGGGAGTCAACTTCTTAAGTAATAATGACCATCTACATTGGTTGATGAGATGAATTTATTTTTGGTATGATATGATGTATTTCATGTACAATAAAATTAGGTTCTCTTTGTAAGTTTGAGGTGGCTTTAAGTACTTGCTCCCTGATACAGGATTTTAGATGTTCTTAAAGTGTGGCTTGTTAAAACTATTATACTGCTAGTAGGTTAAGAATAATGTTCAAAAATACCTTTGGAAAGTTGGGGGTTTTGAGACAGAACTGCATATGTTAGCTTACATATTAATGTTATTAATGTCTTTTGAAATCATTATATCCTTAGGCTTGGAAGTTCTACTTTTACAGATGCACAATGAAAATGGAAATTAAAGTGATTTTATCTTATTTTTGCAACACAACTAAAAAGCTGCTGAAACAAATGTTATGGAATTGGGGAAAGTGTTGTAAATCAAGGCTATTGTGAAAGAAGAATAACTTTATTAAAGCAATTGCATTTGAAACACTGTTGAGCAATAATTTTCATCTGATCTCAATTGTTCCTGAATAGCTTCACTAAGTATCTATATATATGCATTAAATATAACATTCAATATGACAGTAGCATCAAGATTGTCCATGGTGTAGTGTTTTGCTTTTGTTGCGACTCATAAACTTAAAGTCCTGTGTCAAACTCTGGTCTCTATCCCCTAAAAACTTTCTACCTCACCCCTCTTGCACAGCTTTTCTTTTTTAATAGACCTTTCATGTATTTGAGCTATGTTCCTAATACTTACTCTTTCTCTTCGCTGTAGTGTTTTCCATATCTTACAGACACGTAGAAAGATGGAATTGCATTAATTTGCTTCCAGATTTGCTTCCAAAACTTGATGCATCTGAGTTTATAAAAAACATTTTCAAACACATTTACTTCGGTAAAACATGGATTTTGAAATTCAAAATGCATGCATTAGCATTGTTAATATACCTCATACGTAAGGGGATGAACGTATGATCAAGTGTCACCATGGCATGCCAGGTTGCTGCTTGGCTGGTGGCACATGGCGATGATCTGCGTGTGTGTTCCAGTCTAGCTGAATTGTTCCCCTGATCTCACAGTTGTGAGCTAGCATACTGTAAGGCTCCTGAATTTCACTGTTATATCATTAGAGAGCACAATATATCCATTGTTCAGCCTCCTGCTATCTTAGCAAAACAAAAGCTGTAACTTTCCCCTGTGAACAAGATTTTAGTGATCATCTGCTGTCACTAGTCAGTCTTGCACCAAAGTGACTAGTGATCTGTTTAGAATCTAACACTTTAGCCTCAGTGCTACGTTGAGGAAGAAATGCCAGCCATAAGAATCAGGAAACTTGAGATGCTGTGTGCTTGTGGTATTCTTATTTTTTCTTTCCATTTTTACATTCTAATATAAAGAAACAGCATCTTAAGTGCTTCTACTGTCAAAATATTTTAAAGATTACTGAGGTTGTAGAAGTTCTATTTTCAAGTTGACCGTTCAGGTTAACTCTACAGGTAGGACAGACATTCAGTGCAGTAGTGCTATGGAATGAGACATAAAATAGAGCCTCACGCTTTAGCTTTCAGCCTATGGTCATTTTCATGCTTTCTGGGAGAAACTGTTGCAAACACCCCTTCAAGGGAAACTGTGTGTACTAGGTTTAACTTAGTGATGAAATAAAATGCTATCAAATTTCTAAACTTCTATTACACTAGCTTAATCAGAGTAAAAAAGATATGTGAACTTTTTCCCCCAAAGCTGATGTTTTGTCCCTTTTATTAAATTCTATTCACAAGTCACAAATTCTATTCAAATGCATCAGCGTTATAAAGGTTCTTGTATCTCTGTCTACTGTTTCACTATTAGTAGGCTCTTCTAGTATTTCTGGTGCTTTAGGGTGTTTGTGTCATCAGTATGAGATGTAGGCTTCATTTCTTGTGCAAATGAAAAAATAAAAAACAGTTTTAAATTTAATTAGTTTGCTTCACTATTGCCTTGACTTTCATGTATAACTTTCTCCTTTTTTGAAGGCTCTTATTCATACAACTGTTTGGTCTGTTTAATCTTCCTCTCCCCTACAATTAACAGCATTTTCTAGTGCAAGTTAGCTGTGTGCACTTCTAAATGATCTTGAAAGTGTTTATGGATTTGTTGAAAAATACGTATGTAAGCAGACTAAAAGCTATAGGTACTTGAGTTGTCCCACAGTGAGTGGAAGGAGAAACAAGGTCTGAAAACTGCCAAATTGCAGCAGTTTTTCCTTAAACAATTATTAAACAAATTAAAATATTTGTTCCTTTTACATGATTATACTATTCTGGATCCTTCAACTGAGTGATTTTACTGCTGTGTCAGTTTATGTTGTCGTTATCAATTATATCAATTCAGTATTTTTAATTGTTGTCTTTTTAGGCCTTTTAATGCATCAGAACGTAAAGCAAGCTCCTATGCTGTTGTAGACTGTGATCAAACAAGAAAGGAAGTTAGTGTCCGCACTGGAGGAGTGACTGATAAGACATCAAGAAAGACTTACACCTTTGATATGGTGAGTGCTTGTCAAGTTGGGGAATTCTAGAAACAAGCTGGTAGATTTCTCTCATATGATCTGATTATGTACTGTGTGATGCTATACATTACTGTATGGATAAATGACATATGTTGTCTTTGCCTCAACAGGTTTTTGGAGCTCAAGCAAAGCAGATTGATGTATACCGGAGTGTTGTGTGTCCCATTTTGGATGAAGTTATTATGGGCTACAACTGTACAGTGTTTGCGTAAGTAAACCAATAATTATTATTAGGAAATTTTATTTGAATTTTAATTTCTTGTTTACATTTAAATTTTTTTATTCTCACAGTTATGGCCAAACTGGTACTGGTAAGACCTTCACAATGGAAGGGGAGCGATCACCCAATGAAGAATATACTTGGGAAGAGGTATGTATTCACTCCTGAGGTTTCCCATGTCTGTACTATAGTTTGCAGAAGGCAAAAACAGAAAAGTGAAAGTTGATGCCTTTCAAATCCTGAAACTAATTTTCCATAAATTCTTGTAAACTAACAAATGGTCTCAATTTACATGAAGAGCAAAACTTTACGTCTTTAATGCATTGTATAGAAGACTTTGCAATCTTTATATACAAGATGGTCTTTGACCAAGGTATTTTTGCTTATATCAAATCTGATTATTTATCTGAAATTTCATTCCCCACCCCCAAATCCTCCAGTACATTTATGTATTAAGTACTTCACTTTAATTTATAGGATCCACTAGCAGGTATAATACCGCGTACATTGCATCAAATATTTGAAAAACTCACAGAGAACGGGACTGAATTTTCTGTGAAAGTCTCTCTTCTGGAAATCTATAATGAGGAACTTTTTGATCTTCTGAATCCTACTCCTGATGTTGGAGAAAGACTGCAGATGTTTGATGACCCTCGAAACAAGGTTAGTGCTGTCTTACAAAATTAGCTATCTTAAGGCTTTCAGGATTGTTGAGATATGTATAATAAGCATGCATTATTTTCTGACAGAGGGGTGTAATTATTAAAGGCTTGGAAGAAATAACTGTACACAACAAAAATGAGGTCTACCAAATTCTGGAAAGGGGTGCAGCAAAAAGAACGACTGCAGCTACTTACATGAATGCATATTCCAGGTACAGTTCTTCCCCATTTCAGGAACTTTGTGTTGATTAAAGAGAATCTTACAGAAGAAGTAAAAGATGTTGAAGCTTGTGCAAATCTGGCATGATCTTGACGTTGTATATCTCAGTTCAGATTACCAAATGTGGGTTAGAAAGTCATAGAGCTTCTTCCTTATTGTATCCTGTGGAGTGATTCTAATAGGTGTATGAGGGAGCATTGTAAAATCTGGATGCTTCTCATCTTAAAAATGGGCAAGCTGTTTCTCTCTGCGTGATTTTTTTTACATAAGCTTTCCCTCTTGTTTAGAGTTTGCATACTTTATTTTTAATATATCCCTTATTAATATGCAGTGTCTAGTTGGAACAGTAGCCATCCCATTCCACCTAAGTCTAGCTGAGACATAAGTAGCAGAATGTTCTTAAGCTGGCATCTATCTAGAATATTGAAATTGGATTATAACTCAGTTAACTTTTTCTGTACTTTCTATGCCTATGGAAACAAAAGAAGTCTGACAGATAAGTAACTGAAATACATTTTATGTACTAGCATGAGATAAATATTCTCTGCAGTAGATATTGTACATCTTTAAAAAGAAGGCTGTAGTCCTTTCAAGTTTGGAAGATGTTTAGTTGATATACCTGTATTAAAGATGTGGGTTTTCTTTGTTCTAGCTATTATGAGTGATTGATTGTTTTGCCAATCCTGTTTACTAAGTAAAAACTGAGCGTAGGTCTGAAGTATCCTTTCTTCTCAGCAGCAGCAGAAAATGGTATACTAGCATTTGTTACTGAAGTTGAGATTTCAAAATACTGCAGAGATTTGGTTTTTACAGGTCAACACAAGACCCTCCTTTCAAACCCCAACTTCTGAAAATTTGCTAGCTGGATTGTGGAAGCTGGGGATAAGGTTTAGGGAATTTTTTTTGTATGACAGTCCAGGCTACATCATGTGACTGCAGCTCATAGTCAGAATCTAGTAGACACACCTTGGTTAAAGATAGCATTGTTTGTTACTGATTTCTCAATTTTGAACTGCAGATGTGATATCTATGTTATAGTGAACAAGTGATTATTCAGTGTTGTGAAAAGCAAGGAGAACATCCTGTCACTTTTATATTAAAGATACACAGACCACATCTGTCTCCTGGTGCAAGGGAATGGGTATTTGGCTACGGCAGATTAGAACACAGAGCTAATTTAATTTGAAATTGCAGGGAATTTAGATTGGCATTCTGAATTTACATTCTGCCTGAACTGGTTTATGCATGGTCAAACTGGTGTAATTTGATGTCTGTGGTTTTCTATATATGTCAGCTTCCTGTAGTAAAAACTTATAAAAGGAATAAGTTCAAGCTAAAGTCACCTTAAACTGTACTACTGTTTTGAATTGAACTTTCAAATTTTTAATGCTGAATTCAGCTACTTGCTGATTTTCTTAGACTGCATAAAGAAAACTAAATTTCATAATCTCATGTTCTGTAAAACTGTTCTTAGTGCATCAACTGAAAAAAACCCAAAATCTACAAGCCAGTTTTCTTGACATGTCTGTGAGTTGAGAACACACGAATATAAACAAAACCAAAGTATTTATTTTGGTTTTGGTTGAAATAAGATAAAATTTACCAGGATTGAATGAGGCAACTTCATCATTGATTTTAAGTACCGTGTTTATACGTATACTTGGTAGAATAACTTTGTGGATTCAAAATGTGTAAGTCCCAATCAATGGGACAAACATATTCCCTAAAAGGAGCACAGATACCTAATTTGCAGCAGTGCCACATAGCAAGCAGGTCATTTGGTTTTAATGTGATGTTGGTCTGAAACTGAATTCTTTTGTAGCCGTTCCCACTCTGTGTTTTCGATTACCATCCATATGAAAGAAACAACAGTAGATGGAGAAGAACTTGTTAAAATTGGGAAGCTAAACTTGGTAAGTATTTGAACTAAATGCCATTTATTACGTTTTTAAAATAATGAACTACAATAATCTGACCATGTTCTCTTGAGAATCTAAGATGTTATTTTTTCTGATATGGGGAAAAAATAATTGCTTTTCATAAAGTGATATGAACTATTTGTCACTCTGAGAAATGTTCAGGAGGCATTGGGGTGACAAATGGGACTGACAGCTCATAAGCTAGTTGGTATGTGTTGCATTCTGCAACACTATGGGACAAGCATTCTTCAGGGTGATTTGAGACAGAAGCACG
>VYZX01029445.1:2522-14600 GCA_013401335.1 Brachypteracias leptosomus | reverse complement strand
CCCAAACCTTAAACTACAACACTCACAGTCGGCATTGTTGGCCATTGTGATTTTATTAGATATATTTTGATATTTCAAAGCTTCAGTTTTCAGACTTAGGTAATTAATCACCTAAGCTTCAAATTAAGTTTCCACTAAAACTGTACATATAAAAAGTTGCATGTAGCTAGTAACCACTGATAGGAAGAAAAGTCTGATAATATGATTCCAAGGTAATTTTGAAAGTAGAAGACAAATGACAGTCCCTCCCCTCCTGCCCAGTACTTTGTATTTCTTTCTAAAATCTTAGGGCTTTGTAAAATTCCTTTTGGTTTTGCTTTTTTTTAAGGTTTGACTCACAGTTTTTAACACTTTGCATTGGAGGTACTGAGTAGATCTGACTTGTCTAAGGACTCCTAAACGTAGGCTGTACATCTGTTGTAGAAAAGCATTTATTTAATATGTACCACTTGAATGAACCAATCCTCATGCTCATCTGTTCTTTCTAGATGTAAAATTGTAATCCTTGCACAGTTCAAATGCAAGCTGAATTCCATGTGCATTCTGTATGGATTAAATGTCAGGATCATGGATACATTCATGTATTGTATACAGACTGTGGACAGTGACTTAGAGAATTTCATTGATAGGCACAGGGATCACAACTGGGATGAAGCATTATATAATTTTAACCCATTTTTTTATGTTATATTGTGATATACATTAATTTGAAGGTAAAGGGGTTTGATATAAGGGACCCATGAATAAAGAGGTGAATTTGTGGGCATAAGACTAGATTGAATTCAGGAACGGTGGCTGTATAATGAGCAGGCTGGATGTTTGGTGATGTGAGAAGGTTTTCCTGGGTGTGTGTGTTTATGTGCCTACATACAACGTATGCATTTTTAGCTTAAATCTAAACAGCTTGACTTGATACAGGATACCCTGTATCACGTGTTAATGAAGTGAAAATTTAGTTCAAGCTTGATATAACTTAAGACCCATTTCAGACAGCAGAAGGAGGTTTTCAGGACTCTGAAGGTCTATTGATTAAACTGGAGTGTAGAGTTTTTGTAGTTCTAAATGAGCAGTCCTTCATGGCTGATTCATTGCAGGTTTCTGCATTAGAAGTGAAAACAGGAGGTGACTGACATTCCCTAGACTTGATCCTTAGCAGAGCTGTGACAGACTACTCAGGGTGAAGCTCTGTTCACTGTACCCTGCTATATAGTTTTCGGTGAGGGTGAAGTATGAAAAATGAGATTTTAATGCTTCAGAGAGCATAGCAAAATTTCTGGAAAATAAAATAGTAAGAAAAGTCATCAAGGGAGTCCCTTGTTGGATCAGCATATTGCATTGGGAATATGGGTAAATTAGAATACTAAAATTATTTGTGGTATTTGCTATCTAGCGATGAATGTACATAGAGCCTAAGGCATGTAAGTATCTCTTAACAGACTGAGCAGAAATTAGTTGCTGGCTAGGAACCCTAACACAGAAATGCAGGAGCAATTTTAAGATTATACTTTTTGCCAATCTTGCTTGTAGGGTCTGTCCTGTATACCTAAACTGTTCTTGCAAAAGTAAGGACTATGTTCAATAGTTGAAAGCATTTATCCTTGAAGTGGAAACAAGTAGATTGTTTTATAATCTTGCTTCATACCAGCTTGCAGTATATCAATTTTTTGCTGTTAGATTTTTAAACCATAGATCACAAAGTACATCAGAATACATTTTAGTAACAGTTAATTTCAATTGTTAAGTTACATTTTTTAATGAACAAACTAAAATTAATGGTGTAATAAATGCATAAATAAATGAGATGACACATAATTTTCACGTGTTGATCCTGTGAAAATAATATTTTCTGTTCCCTTTGTTGGTTAGCCTAATGGAAATACTTTTTATTAAGCATTTAATTTAAATTAATGTTTCAAAATAGAACACATTGGAATAATGTACTTTACTGTACTTTAGCTATGCATTTATTCACAATTATTTAATAAAAGGGATTTGATATACTGATGTGTGAAATAGCTTCTGCTTTTCATGGATTCAGTTCGTAGTGTTCCTTAGTTAGGAACTGCTAAGCACGAAAAAAAGGCTTTACACATGTGCTGAAATGGAAGATAACTCCAAAGGCAGTTACTAGAGAATTCTAGAAATGATAAATGATCTTGAAGGTGATTGGAAATACTGTATTTAAAAAAAAAAAAAAGTTTTGACATAATACATAGCACCCCAAAAACTAATAAATTATAGTGCCTACGTTTTGGCTCAGGTTATTTGGGAGAAATATGGACTCAATGCTAAAAGGCGAAGACTTCATTCTTTGTTTGATCATTATTTGGTAAAATTTTCTCCATCTCCTACCTTTGCCATTTTGTACATCCTCCACTGGCAAAAACTTGATGTCCACTAATGTTTGCTGAGGAGACTGAAAACTATGCCAGGTGAGAATCTGGTGGCAATAGGATTTGCTTCTCCTTTATTGCATAGATGTGAAGGAATAATAACACTCAGTTTGGTAGAAATGCACTGGCATGGGAAGATAAGGAGCTCCATGAAACATTGGAAAGCTGAGAAATGAAGTTCAGTCTACACAGAAGATGTTACTGTGCTGTTGATCCTGAGGCAACAGAGGAACAGTGCCCTCAGAACATTGCCTATCTCCTGTGATTTCACCACTTGTCTTTGGGCAGAAATGGAGCAATGAACTCTGGAAGAAAATCCTAGTGTATTCTGTAATCTGTTTACAGTCTTATCCAGTGTCTGATACCAATATCTCTCTTGTGCTGATAGGACAACCCTCCCCAGAGAATGATAATACAATAAAAGACCTGCTGCCAGAGGATGCTGGGATTGATCACCAGACTGTCCACCAGCTCATAACTGTGCTGATGAAGTTCATGGCAAAGGATGAGAGCAGCGCGGAGTCAGACATCAGCAGTGCTAAAGCTTTCAACACTGTCAAGCGCCATCTGTACGTCCTGCTTGGCTATGATCAGCAGGAAGGATGCTTCATGATTGCACCACAAAAGATGCGTGTTTCGACTTGCTTTAATGCCTTTATTGCTGGAATAGCACAAGTAGGTGAAGGCATTTACTACTTTTTGCAACTATTTCTCATTGCCTGTTGTTGAAATGGTGGTAGCACAGCTGCCTGTGTACCAAAATAACGTCTGAGTGTGGTAATCCTACTTAAAACTCCTTAACGCCTCTTCAGCTGGTGAAAGAATTTGGGAACAAGGATGGCTGCTTGTTCTTTAGTCTCAGAAAACTGTGTAGCCTAATCAAGTGCTTTCTATAGGTTTTTGCTTTGCAGTTAAAAAGTAAATAGTTAAATAGAAGTATGATAATTTGTAACTTCCTACTAGTAGACTAAACATGCTACATCATTGGCAGGGAGGTAACAGGCTTTTTACATGGAGGCACGCAAATGCTCTACCACTGTATGAATAATTAAAGACTGCTCCAAACCTCTTTACCCTCTTTCTCTAGCCTTTGAATGCCATAATTTCCTCACAGGTCATGTCCTCCTTTCCAATTCAGGAAGACCTAGGAGCCATGCACTCTTGCTTGTTTCCCTGTGTGAATGGTCTGTAAACTCTTAGACATTGTACACGTTGCAGAAGACTCATTTTTCTTCTTCCTTAGAGTGCACCAGGACTTTTTGTTCTCCCTTTCCTAGGGGGTGGTGCCACCATGATGAACTTCTGCTATATTGTTGTGATAAATGACTGAGTGCATCCTTGCCTTGTGCCTTCTTTCTCCATCTTGTAAGGTGGACCATAATTTCCCACCTCACAAGGCTCTTCTAAGGCTCAACTAATTCTTAGTGATAGAGCAGTTGGCGATGCTAGGCTGAAAAACATTTCACGCTTACAGAGTATTCTTATTTGCAATGAAACATTGTAATCACTTCCACACTTTTTCCTCATCCCAGTCTCTCATAAAGGATTACTTTAGGGGGAGAGAGGGCTGTGATTTCACATCTCCCCCTGCCCCAGCTCTTAAAGCGCCTGCTGTAACCTCTAGTGTTGTTCAGAACTATTCTGGCCTCTTCTGTATGTGCAATACTTACTTACAAATCAATTTTTCAAAGTCAGTTGTAATGTAGATACTTCAATAAACTTTCACAGTCACGGAGAAGTCAGGTATCTGTGTTTCAGCAGGCAAAGTAGAAGGTGTTGATGCAAAGTGGGTAGCTGCAAATGCATCCTGATCCATTGTCTCCGAGCACAGTTGCTTTGTGTTGTTAATCATCTTTCATTTGTACAACTCTAACTTGAAGCATGTGAAAGGAGATTCAGGCCTGTTACTGTTGTATTGAGAGTCTGGAAGTGGCAGTTTAGGTTACAGGGCAGTATTTTTCCACATTTTTCTATGTGTTTTCCAAGTTTGGATTCCTGTAGTTGATGTGATTTTTCAGAAGTGCTACTTAATGCAGCTCTAAATATCAGCTCTTGCCTTTCCTCTTCAGTCTTTAAAATGTCTCATGATAGCTGAGAATGAATTCACCATTTCTGATTGAAAAGCTTCGTAGTTGAATCTTGTCTCCCTGTTGTCAAATGGGGTTTCAGAACTTAAGGTGGCCAGGATTTTTCTCCATGTAGCAGACATCAAAACTTTAATTTATATCTTGGGGGGATTTTTTTTTCCCCTTAGCTACAGGGCTGCTTTGTGTTGGGAATTGCCTTTGCTGCAAGAGAAATGCTGTTTGCAATCCAAAGATGCATTTATGGAGTGAAAACTTGGTATGGAGCTCTTAAGAGATCTGTTTCAGTACACTCTCTTCCCTAGTCATAAATATTTGCTTTTTTCAGTCAGCTCCACAACAGTTGGGATTGTGCTGACTTGCTGATTTGTTGATTTTGATTCCAAGCTTGATTGGAATGGTCAGTTCAAGAAAAAAAAATAAAATAAAATGTATCTTAGTATTTTGCATCATAAAATCTCAGTATTTTGAATTTTTGAAAGCATAGAATGCCTTTTTCTCAGCCTAGCAGCAAAAGTGCCAGAGTTTTGGTGCTTGCAATCCCTGCATTGGTGTCCCGCATGGTGGCAATGTTGTACAGGCCTGTCAGAGTGGGGAGGCCAGCAGAGCTGGGCTCTGCTCAGCATCCCACCCTGGCCTCTTCTCAGCATTTGCAACATCACTTATTCCAGATCTTCCTGTTATAATTTAAAAAATGGGTCTGCTCAGCTTAAGGCAGGTCTGCATTACAGCATGTGCTGTGTTAAGGCAGGGCTCTGTCTTCCTTCTAGGGATGAGGTTTTTTCCTAACCATGCTATATATTTGCATTACACTCTAAGGCAACAAGGCATTGCAGGGTAGGACCATATTTGGTGATTATATATCATCTGTTCGACAGGATAACCCTATATGGATAGACATGGGATTCATCTATTTAGCCCTATGTGTGCAGCACCAAAATTTAAGACAGCTGCACATCGAACTAGAGAATTTTATAGGGAAAAATTTCTAGGCAGCTTGTTCAAGAGGAAACTGGAGAGATGAGTTCTGTGTTTGTAAATTAGGCTCATCCTCTTATTCTAGTAAAAACAAAACAAAGAAATACAGACCTGAAGGAAATGGATGATGTGGGTGAAACTGATGTTTATGTCCATTTAGATGTACAAGGCTCCTGATAAAGTGCACTAAGTCCACTGAAACAGCAGGGATGTGATAGATCTTAGGGGTACTGGAGTTCACTTGGCCTGCTGTTATACCTTTCTGGGGGACAACCACTATAGGTCAGCATCAGAGATAAGGGCTTTGTGGATCCTTGTTATGATCGAGTTTAGCTGCTGATTCAGGATGTGTGGCTTTAAATAAAAATAGCTAATGTTGCAAAACCGATGAGAAGATAATGAAAAATAGCAATGCAGCTTCATTGAAACCCCAATTGTGTCCGGGTGGTGGGAATATAGGGTCACACTGCACCTAACCATCAGGATTCAAATCTCTAAGATAGGCATGAAATAGCATGATGCTCTTCAAAGGTTGTGCTGGAGGCAAGGCTTATGACTAGCAGTAATAACAGCAATCTGTCTACAGCAACACCACTACTTAAAGCAGATGAGCATTTTATTTTAGAGCAAGATATTTTTCATTAGTTTTATTCTTGGATCCTTCAGGATTTTGCATGCTTAGACTCTCTGGTTAACATTGCAGATACACTCTTACCTTTGCTATAGTGAAGAGTGGAATTCTTGTCTCATTACTTGATTCCAGAACATGGGGCTTAAAAAAACCTCAAAAGCTAAGGTTGCAAGCCTGATGAGAAAATAATGAAAACTATCAGTGCAGTGTTAATACAAAAACCCCAAATAAACGAAATGCATAATGCCCCATCCCAAAATCCACAATTGCATCCATCTGTTAAACATGGGATATACCTAATATGGTTTTGCCTGTTTGAAGTATGGTCAACTTGTGCTTTAATACAAGGCTTTCCCATCATAATTTATTTTAGACTGTGCAGGATGAAAGGCTTTCAGAACACATCTGCTTTTGTTTTGTTTTACCCACCTAGCTAAAATGAGAATGTGGCAAGCTGGCAGAATATTTCTAACTGATATTGAGAATTTGTTAAAAATGTCTTTCTTTTCATTTAACTAATATTTCAACTGTATTAGTTATTTTGCTTTTCAGCATCAGTGGATTTGATTTTGGTGAGCTAAATCCCATGCTAATACTCTTTTCAGGTAATGGACTATAACATTAACCTGGGAAAACACCTTCTTCCCTTGGTGGTTCAAGTGTTGAAATACTGCACTTGTCCTCAGCTAAGGCATTACTTTCAACAGCCTCCTCGCTGCTCCCTCTGGTCCCTCAAACCTCACATTCGGCAGATGTGGTTAAAGGCTTTGCTTGTCATTCTCTATAAGGTGAGTGTTCTTAAGAAGATGCTGTCCCCTTTAAAATTTACACCTCCATTTGAAATTTGTTACAGGGCACACCTAACTGTACTGTAAGTGAAAGGAACTATAAAGAACGCTTTTCTTTCATTTACTTACTTGCTGTGTTAAATTTCTGTGTCTAAAGTAGTTAAGCTTTCATCTGTGCCACTTCTGCAGTCTATATTGTCTTTCACATGATTACCTGAGAAAAAAAAATACGGATTTGAAAATAGGAAAATGCTATATAAAGTTCCAATGAAGAGTATTTAAGTAACTTAAAATTACTTTAAAAAAAATAAATTACTAAATTTAAATGGGAAGGTCAGCTTAACAGCTTGTATTCTTTAGTTGAATGATGCTTTTTAGGAAGTGTTGTTAAAATGTAATATGGAGCTATGAATAGTTTTGATATGCTTAACAGATTTCTAGCAGTTCTATAGGGCATACAAGGAAGTGGAGACACTGGAAATGAATTATAATAAGCTGATTGAAATAGAGTATTTGGAGAACAGTTCTGATAAGAGACCTTTTACATTAGTAGTAGTAGTTGGTTTTGTAATATAAAAATCAAGAAAGCAATATATTAAATGTTTCTAGTAGGGATTTCTTTTAAAAAATTTTTAAAAAATAATTGTGTACAAAGCTGGAAATAGTCCTGCTTCTCATGATGTATTTAGAAGTGTATGCAAAGGAAGGCAAAGCTGATAATACTCTTGCCATTTTTCTGTTTTACTGTCTGGATGTTTATCCAAGGAGAAAAGTTAGTTTTTAAACTGATTTTTTTCTCTTTCACTGCACAGTACCCCTACAGAGACTGTGAAATCAGCAAGATTGTACTTCACCTAATCCACATCACAGTCAATACCCTCAATGCTCAGTATCACAGCTGCAAGCCCCATGCAACTGCTGGTCCTTTGTATAGTGACAACAGTAACATAAGCCGATACAGTGAAAAGGAAAAAGGTATTTTTAACACTCTCATTTAGATGATAGTCATTGACTTAGATCATTATCTTGCAGATGTTGTAGAAAGGTGTAAATATGGTCAGAATTTTAGAACATAATACTCAGAATTAAGCCCAAGATGTGACTTACTTGACCAGCTATAGACATCTGTAGTAAAAGAAATTCACAATTTCTCTGTAGGCTAAGCATAGCACAGCAGTCTAACATCTCTCGGGGGGAGTGTACCTTAGACTTAGTAGTTCAGTCACCATGCCTGGATAGTCCTTGGCCTCTTCTATAACAGTATTAGCTGATTGTGCCCACACACAAGGTGAGCAACCAGCCTGACACTGCATTCTGATTGCTACTATGCCATGTTATCATGCAGTATAAATATTTAATGTAGAAAAGAGAAAATTATTAATTGAGTCTAGAGTTTGCTTTTCCTTGTAAAAGGAACTGAAGTTAACTAGCTTACATGCAGATATATATGATGTGGATGTCTAAAGGTGGAAGAGAATGGTTCAACCCTTAGAGTCTCTGTCCAGTTGTTAACTGTAAGTGCGTAGCAGAGGTACAGTGATACACCAGTGATAGCGTGAACTGGTGTGAGTCAGGGGCTTGGAATAACATCATGTCACTGAGTGTGTACACGATGAGTATTTATGATCAAAGTTTAACAGGTTCTTTTGATGTTAATCTGTAGCTGCCTTTCAGCTATTTTGCCTTTTAGCTGCTTATTTGCTATTTACATCCTTCTCAGTCTTCCTAGTGTGCAGCAAGCTCTTCTGAAGAACAGTACAGGCAGCACTCTTTTTACACATCAGTACTTTTTCCTCTTTTGCTGCTTGTTGCTCATGAAAAGATATCCAGCAGAACAAGGACACAATTTTCTTTACCTGAAAACCCTACTACTCATCTCTAGCAAATTAAAGCAACCATAAAATGATGTAAATGTTCTCACTCATTTGGACATTTTGTATTGCTAGAGGGCTAAGAGGGTTCAGCCAATGATAGGCTTACTATGAATTTGTCTTTTGTTTTGAGCTAATGACTTAATTCATAATGACTTAATACTGAGGGTAGTAATAATAAATTTATAATGTATTCAGTTTCTGGATTGATTCTGAGATGTTTCTAAGACAAAGCAAGGTGTCTAGGTACCCAACTTGCTGTTCACAGTAAGTGCCAAGTTAGTTTTAGAAAACTCAGTGTTCCAATCCCATGTCCAAGATTGATTCCCTGAGTGGCTGTGTGTCTCACTTCATCATTGTTTCCCTGTATTTAAAGTAAGGAGAATAATATTTACTTGTTTTCCGAAGCTGTTCTGAAGGACCTTGGGCTGCTTAGAGGCAAAAGACCATAAATGGGCAAATTTTACTCTGTAAATGCTGATTTAATCATAGGCTTGACTCTCCTCCTTTGCTAAAGTGCTGCAGATAAAAGAAGATGTAGAAAAGTTTTCTTCCACATGAAAGAAGCAGCCACTATAATTCCACAGTGACCTGGAAAGTTAAAGCCTTTCACACCTTTTCTAAGGAGGCTTGTTTAATCTTTGCTCAGGTAGTGTGTGTTTTACTGTCATCATCAGAGATGGTGTTTAGATGATCAACAGATGAGGTTTTCATTGTTAGGCAGCAAGAATCCCCCTATGCTAAAGATGAATTTTCCCACTATTGAAGATTTTTCTTAATTTTTCTCTCAAATGTTGTGTTGATCAAGCGTACAGACTGTTGTAGAGCTGATGATACACCTTGTGAGAAGAAGCATTTGTTGCCAGGGGGAAGAAGAAGTTAGACACATAGGACAAGATGTTAAAAATGCTCTCCTAACTTATTAAGCCTAGGCCCTGTAGAAATTCTTACTATCAGTTTTGAATGCTTTTTCTGGATTCATCATATCAATTAGGTATCTTATCCCTGATGCTTTTAGGTGGCAGGTCCATAGCTTCACATGTATTAGAAACTTTCCAGCAATTTCAAAGCTAGAGATAATGTCCTGTTTAAGTTTTCAGATTTTGGCCATTTACCTCTTCACTCCTAGACACCAAATGCATTTCCTCTCCATGTTTGCTTACTAGAATAAACAAGTGCTCTGTTCTTTATTGTCCCAGTAGTGTTCCTTACTTCCTTGGAGATGAGTCACTAGACACAATAGGGATTTTTCCTTTTTTTTATATCTGTTTCATACAGGTGATGTGGTCGATTTTTGATGGATAAATAGATTTCGATCTTTCTTTCTCTTTGCCATTTTCAACCAGCAGGTCTTAAACTAGAGCAGGATGTTTTACTATTACATCTTAAATCAATAATTTAATTACTCATACTCTTAGGTCTTATTCTACTACTATTACCAGCTTCCCAAGATTATCCATTTCTTCCTTTGTCACTTTCTTATTTTGGTGGTTTGTTACAGGTCTTGCAGTTTTTGTACTAATTTCAATCTTTTAGTGAGCACTATGCAAGTTATTTACTCAAGGAAGTATTCAGATCTAGTGTATTTCTTCCATCTAAAAAATCTGTATTATTATCAGTGGAAAAGATCAGCTTAGGATGGTAAAAGCTTGGTGTACTTTTGTTGCATTGTGACCCATTTTTCATTTATCTCTGTTCTTTCTGACCTTAATTCAAAATGTAACAAGAATGGCAAAGGTATACCAGGGCTATAAATTTGCTTGCAAACTTCAGATGATTCTTCATTTTCCAATTTGTTTAATTGAAATTAGCAGGGGTTTTGTTACATAGACAGCTTTTCATTCAAGGAATTGCACTCTCTTAAGAGTAATAAAGTTTTTTCTTTCTCCAGCAGAGGAAGACAGTGTTTTTGATGAATCTGATATTCATGATACACCAACTGGACCTTGCAATAAAGAATCTCAAACTTTCTTTGCAAGACTGAAAAGAATTGGTGGCAGCAAAATGGTGAAATATCAACCAGTTGAGATGAATGCTCAGAGAAGTATGAATTGTTTTGTTGGTATAAACTCATGCAGAAATACAATTTTGTACTTAGTTTCAAGCTACCACCTTTCTTTGTAGAGTTTGTTGCACTGGCTAATTTGAATATAAGTACTCTGACTTTTGAGAGCAAGTATTCCTCAGTTCCCTAAATGAATTCTCTTACAGGATTCTCAAAGCAGACACTTCAAAATAAAAATACCTAAAATTAGCAGTTGTTTTCTGAAACTTGAAGCTCTTTTGAATATAAAAATGTTTAAGAGGATTTGTTGCAATTTTCTTCTGTCACTGGGCTGAAGATTTTTAGTCAATTTTTTTTTTCCCCCCAGAATTTTTTTTAAGTGAGGTGGGACTCCAGGGTAAGCAAATTTGTTGTTGCTGCAGCAGATATTATGGTTTTCCATTGGTAAAAAGGGTCATCTGGTGGTTTCAAAGGGTAGGAGGAATTTTGTTTACAAATTTAGGTTTCTGAAATTAATACCCTAAAAAAAAAATAATGAAGAGATCTCCACTGCTACCCAAATTTTTTTCTTTTCTTTCAGTTGTTTGCACAGGAGGGGAATGATTCTGACTAGAGCAAACATCTAATTTAACTTTTCTCATTTCTTTCTTTTTTTTTGCATGGTGGTTCATATGTGGAGCATTGTGAAATATGGCAATAATAATTATAAGGAATATCCTGGTTTGTGTGAAAATATATAATTCATAATAACAACAGTTATAACATTTTAAAATGTTCTCAAGGATTGTGTTCACATAGCAAAATACCAATGCAGTAATAGCATCAGCAAATACAAGTGTGCTCATTTTTACTCCTCCCTAGAATGTGGAGTTATGACTGTGGCATGGTAGTTGTTAGAATCTGGTGGAGTCTAGGATCACTGGGGGAAAAATTTTCTGAATAACTGTCTGATCTCAGGCTTGTGGTGCCACATCCCCACTGCTAGTGCTACCCTTGCTTCCTGAATTAGAAGCATCCATTTTAAGCCCACTTTGCTGCAGTAAATAACATGTAGGTGTACTTTACTATACACTGATGTCCAAATGATGTTCATGATTCTATAGTCCAAAATTATTTTGAAACCTCTTCAGAGTGGTCTGTGTAGCTCTTTTCTTCTTTAATTTCCTTGCCAAGTGTCTGTAGAAATTACTTGCCTGTGCCACTTTCTTTTCAATGCATGAGGTTAAACAGTCTGTCTTCAAGGTACATCTGTCCAGGGTGGGTAGAATTTGGATAGAATTTAGCTAAACCCTATTATCCAAATAGTAGGGGATTTTGTTGTTGGTCAT
>VYZX01029444.1:22700-72400 GCA_013401335.1 Brachypteracias leptosomus | reverse complement strand
TTTCAGAGGGTGATTCATCCCCTACTAATATAAGGATGGATGAATCATCCCCCAAAGATGCCTCTTTCTCTCCTAAGAACTATACTTTTCCTACCGAGAAACAAAAACCAACCATTGTGGCCTCAGTTTCCAATTCTAACTAATAAAGGCAGCTGAAATTTCAAACATCAGTTACTGCAAGAAACTGCTGCACACAATCTATAGACTGAAAAGTATTAATGTGAATTATCTAGCTAGTAATATCAAATGACAAAGGCATTGGGGAAGATTGTCAGCAGTTTGTTAACCAGTTGCAAACAGAAGAATATTTGTTGAGCCATATACAAAACTATAGTGCTGTATCATTTTTTAAAAATACTGTCATTGATTGATGCATAAAATAAAGCTGCTGCTTGTGCTTTCTTAGCTCTGTCACAGTGGTTTTAATGGGAGTTTGGAGGGGATAGTGGCTGCTTGACAATGCTATATGCAATCATACAGCTGTTCAGACAGTTAAAGAACTTAAGATGCAATAGCAAAGGAGCTGGCAGATGCTCAGTCTGCCTGCTAGAGACCAGTGAGCATCCTAGCAAACTATTTAAGACTTTATTTAATATGGCAGACATTAACAGACAGAAAAAAGGAAGAAGCACCATGTAATTGATTAGCTAGAAATATGTACATTTATACAGATTAAGGTGCTTCACTACGCATGCCACTGCCTTCATTTAACAACACCTTTTACTTTTTACTTTGGTTAAACTATTAAGAAATCTGTGACTGTAAATATCTGTTTGATATTGACAGCACAGGATGCTGTCAGCTGAGTTTAATATTAAGTGGCAATTATTGCATAAACCAGCACTGGACTATCAAGCTTCAAGATTGAATGTCTTGTCCCTTCACACATAGAACTTGGTGCTCTGCCTCCTGATGAATCGTTCTTCCTTTAAAAAGGTAACCTGAAGTATCAATTTGTTGGAAAAAGAAACCATTTAAGGAATGAAGATGTTGTATACAGTTATATCAAGACTAGAGAAAAAAACATCGAAACAATACCAAATCTCAATTGCATTTGTTCCCATCTCTGCAGCTCATCCACAATGGAAGAAACTATATTTGACTTTAAATAGAAGAAAAATTACCTCAGAAATATGCTTATAGTGGAACAGGGTGGGATTTTTTATTATCTATTGATCATATTTTGACCTCAGTTGCTCACTGGCACTATCATTAATTTCAGTGAACTACATCAGCACAAAGAAAGGCTGAACTGTACCTTGTATTGTTCTGTGAGTGATGGCATATACTATCATTGTACTTAGCTTTTTTTTAATATACTGAAAGAGAAGTAATAGGTTTGCTTTTGTAAGGTCAGCAAAAAACAGAGCGACCATGGTTTCAGTAGTCAATCGCACATCAAGTCATATAAAAGAGCTGTTTTAAGCTATTTTATGTTCATTCATACATTTTAGATTTATTGGGTAGTTTTTTAATGTTTTGTGTTAGGCTTATAACCAAGACCTTACAAACAGTAAAGGTTTGCTGTACTGTAAGAAAATGCGGAACAATTAATAACAAAGTATATCAAGATATTTCATCTCTGAGGTCTTTATCTTGTCATACTATCCACTACAACTAGGATTTCTTTCAGAGGTCTTGTAATTTCAATTCTGGCTTATTTGAGCATTGTAAATCTGCTGCAGGGGAAGTGATTACCACTTTGGGCCTTTTTTCTAGCAGCAAGCACACTGAACCTTGCAATCTGATGAGCTGTCTGTGTTTCTATAGAAAAAGAAAATCAGCTAACATTATATGATAAAAATTAAGATAGTTTAAAATATGATATAGGTATGAGTTAGCATGCCAGTTAGCTTAGCAGTTTTTTCTTGACTTACTCATACAAAGGCTTTGAAAAATCTAATCTTCTCAAGTAGGAGCCTGCCCCAGGAAGCAATTTTGAGAGAAATTTTAGCAACTTGATAGCACCACCTCCACCCTAGCTGAGTTACTAACTGATACTAACTGGAAACTGATTGGTACTAATCAGGAAACTACCACCTATGCCTTTTTGAGCAATAACAAAAATAATTCTGTATTATTTGAAGTCTGCAAGCAGATCATTATGCTGGGGCCCCTGCTTCCTTGTGTTAACTTGGTAAGTAGGCTGCAAGGTCACACAATGGTAACATCATCCATCTTGTTTGCAAATAGTCAAACATCCTGTCAGTGCACAAAAAATAACAAATAAATCATAATAACAGCCTATATCAACCCTAAGAGACATACATATAAGAAAACTTCTGTGACTTTTCTCTTACTTGTTTTGCATCCCATGAAAATGGAGATCTACGTGAGAGCAAGGGTGTGTGATCTGAGGGGGATTTCAGAACACTAAAACTCTTTTTTTATCTGCTGCAAATTATTATAATATTATCTGGGAAAAGTCATATGGTTAAGGCCTGAATTATTTTTTGAATAGGTACCATGTGGCCAAGGCTATTATAAACAACTATAGCTTTAAATGGCCTTTATAGCTCCAGATCAGCACTGATTACAGAATAAATGCTGGGCCTGAGATGCACCAGAGAGTTGCTGGGGGAGGTCCCTGTTCTATTGCCAAGATGCATCTAAGATTGCCCCAAACCTCACGTGAGTGCAGATCCTGTAGTCCAGGATTGGAACCACTAGTTTAATGGAGATAAAAAATAAACACAAACAAACAAAAGCCCCACTAGTTTCAGAAAACCACAGAATTTCTTTTTCTTGTACAAATTTGATCACTCTTTACATGGTGAAATTACCTAGACTACTATCATTTATCAGAAATTTTAAGAAAAAAGCTTAAATTAAACTTTAACTACTGGTGTTCTTTTAATCAAGACAGAAATGGAAAGATGTAGATTTGTTGTATAAACATACCAGTAGACTCTTTCCTTCCCTTTTGTAAGAGGTGCAGCATGGTTCAGCTGACATGCTACTGTGGTATTTGAATAATGAGGTGGGGTCCTCTGTTCTCAAAGCGGCCTTGCTATCTCCAGTGCAACCCAGGGGAGTGGAGGCTCATCTGGCTATCACAGGATGCAGAGAAGGAGGGGGCTCTGTGGAAGCAGGACAGCCCTGCTTCTGGTCAGTGAGGACAAGATAACAGGAACCTGTGTAGTTCTTTGTTTCTCAGAAAAGATATCTGATAGTTGCCCTCTGCCTCATTACCTGCAAAATGCATATTCCAGTTGACATCCCTGCATATGCTAATGAAGATTATAGAGATCATGCTAAACTTGTATGACTACAGCACTCATCTCTCCACCCAAATCATACTACATGTCACCTGGAGGCGGGGAACCTTGTAACTGTGGGGATAAAATAGACGGAGAATATTGTTGTTAAATTAGGAGAGAGGAACCCCAACATCGGATGGACCAGTCAGCAACCTGTGTTCTCTTCCTCCACCCCAGGCAGGGATGCCTCTATGAGTAAGCGCCGAACCATACACCCTCTGGTGAAGGGCAACCCTGGGTTGTTGTTGTATTATTACTATTTCTGCTAGCAATATTAACCTTAATTAGTAGCACTACTGTAGTTAGTGAATTTATCAATGACAATCTCGAATCTATTCTGTCACTCTCAATAAAATAATTAATTTCAAATTATTTGTGAATCTGACTCAGTGAAAGTCCTTTGTGGGGACTCTGGTAAAAGGATCAGTGAAAGTCCTGGGACTCTGACAGACAAATACCAAAATTGTGTTCCTTTAACATGACAGCTACAGCTGAAAAAAATAATGAATTTATGCATATGAAAACCTGGTTCCCTTGGATTCCTTGATCAAACAATAAATCCCATTTCAGCAATCAGCTCATTTATTATCTAATCTGAAATACACTAAGTGATATTGTTTGTTTATATTTCAAAGCAACCAAACACAATGATCTGAGGAAGAATTTACTGATCTATAAAAATGGAGCAATGTACAGCAATGATATTCTTCCTTAGGGTTCTACAGTCCAGGGCAAATCAGAATCTGATGTGAAAGAAGTATTATATTAACACACTAAGGTTTCAGAATGATATTCGTAAGAGTCACATCATGCTCTGTTAAGACAACACATGAAAAAGACATGGGTGGCCAATTTTTTCAGAGTACAAGAGGGGGACTCTAACAGAGGTCACTTGTTATTTGAGAGAAAAGCTGATAACAAATCATTATCAGAATTTTTCATTTATGTAAAATCATAATCTTAATTCTTAAAGGGAGGACAGAACTACAGCTGTATTTGGGAGTAAGACTGAACAAATCCAACTGCAGGAAGTCCAGCAAAATTTACTCTGGACTGAGAGGGAGAAACTTGTGTTACAAGTTGTGTCTTCTGTAGAACAGGAGCCGGCTGGTGATGGCAATCTGCGTAGGACCTTTTTCCTTTCTGCTCGGTCTCATCTGGGAGCCTGACTAGTCCTCTGAAGAAAGAACAGGGAGTGGAATATAGTTCATGGATATCTCCTACCGTAACTCCATTCTGACAAGTCCCAAGCATGGGCTATCTCTCTCCAATTCACTTGGACTTGGTTTCTTTGCTGGTTTCCCCTGTTGCTCCAGGGTACCAATCTGAGAACAAACATAGCCCAGTAGGAGTAGAGAGGAATCAAGTCAGTCTTGCACAAAGTTTACAAATTCATAGGTGTAAGTCTAGTACTACAGAGTGTGTTTCCTTCCTTTCTTCTTCTCTTCCTTCTTTCTCTAACAATTTTTTCTTACCATACTCTTTTGTTTATGAAGTCAAGTTCGGTATTTTGGCCAAATCATAGTTTTACTATGAAAACATTACCTCTTATCTATTTTTTTTCAGTGTTTATTCTCTGGCACTGGAGTAGTTACACAGTAGCTACAGAATCACTGTAAATACAGTATCACTTTAGGGCAACCCTTTTAGTTTTACAGGATTAGAGAGTGATTTTCCATTTACCAAAATGTAGACCTAACTTCTTCAAATAAAGTAGTCCTGAGATGGACCCTCATGCTATTCTCTGCAGCAGCCTTTCTCCTTCAAAGCACATATCTTTTTTGAGCAGAAACTGCCAATCAGGACCAATTGTCTTTTAGTTTTACAACAGCAACAAATGATTTTTGGAATCTATGACTCATTTTACCCCAATCCAGTCAGGATTTTTCCAGGCTCTGCAATCATTAGGATAAACCCAGCTGTGTCAAATTATTCCCATCTGTTTGAAAACGTGTAGAAAGCTACTCTGGACATAGCGTATCAGAAGCACAAAGCCAATCAATCAATCAATCAATCTGACCTTTGACCAAAAGTTTCCTCATGTTAAAAGAAAAAATATTACAGACTACAGCCATGGACAATGTCAGTTCTAAAAGCAGTGAAGAGCATCAGTATACATTTACTTTCTTTCTACTTTATCTATTGGATACAATTGGCTTCTTTAACACTTTCATTAACATGTTATATAGAATATAAACTATAGAAGAGCATCATCTATGACTCCAAAGGAAAAATCTTACAAAGGTATGCTTGAAGTGCAACACATGAAGAATTTATGTACCACAGTCCATGATAGCAATCTGCAGGAGCTTGGGTAGCAGAGGGCCAAGAGCTCTTCAGTTTTCAGCTGTAAAATTTATTACGTGCCTGAAATTCTGCTCTGAGCACTTCTAGAGAGGTTAGCTGTTCAAAATGTCCTAGAAACTCTCCCTTGCCTAAGCCCGTAGAGACTAAGAAACTCATCATCCCTGAAAATTGCTTGCATCCTGCTGTGTATGCCACCATCTACACAGGATGTTCACGATGACCCAGACATTGTTCAGAGAGGCGCTATGTAACTATGCTGGTTTAGCAAGACTGCCAGGGACTCCTTTGCAGCTGAAAAAAGAAGCACAATTCATATTTTTACTTCCCTACTTTTGAAGTAAATAATAATCCTAATTTCAACTGTCAAATCACTATCTTGCATGCATGCGACTTCTTCAGGTGCTCATATGCACTCTTTGTTAAATGGTACTACAACTAAAATACGTCTTTCTTTCATGTAAACAATAAATATTGATTTCCAATTTGCATACTTCCATTTAATTTTGTTATTAATACTATGCATTTGTTACCCTCCCAAGTGAATGAAGTCTCTGGATAATGAGAATGGTATGAAGATGACCTAGTGTTGCAGGCTGATAATATTAAATTAATAGGACTATTATCAATTAGATTAGCTGACTTGCTGATGTGAGTTGCACTTGCCTAGGCGATCCCCTCAAGCACTAGTTTTCTGAATGGCAGTGGACAATCTCATACCTCTCCTGTTGAATAATAAGAGCACCCACTATAACAACCTGGAAGATAATGAATAGACTCTCCTAGCTTCAAGCCTGTCCTGATCAATCAGGCATGGATGAGGAAAAAAGTTGCTTGGAGATAAAAATAAATGAACATATTGTAGCAGGTAATTAAAGAGGATGCTTTGATATTCTGTTAATTCTGTTTAGCCTTTCTTGTTTTCTTTGCTTGCCAGCTACAGAATTACTGGAGCCTATTTATACAGGACAAGGGAGCATTAAATTATCATGGGGTGTATGTACATCAGTTAGTACACAAACATGAAGAGTGCCAGGGCACACGGCATGGCCAACAGGAATTTATAACAAAAGATGCTCTGTAATTGTGCTCATCTGAGCATTCACTCGCAATGTGAGTTGAGAAGTTATTTCAGGAGTCATCAAACACATTAAATCTCATTATATGCATGGACCAATTTGGGGTTATAACTATTTGTGAAAAAATAGAATTGCTTATATGCTGGACTTTTTTTTTCAACTGTCCTTTTTTAAACTGGGAACTGGGGCAACCCCAAGTAAATTCTGACTGTTTCTTAATTACTGTAGAAGGACCCTTTAAAATAGGCATAGATATGGAAGAAGTATAGCCTACTGATCAGGACATTAAGACAGAGAATCAGGAGTCAGGACACAGTTCCTATCTCCAGTGAGGGGATGTGCATCAATTCAGGCTCAAGATATGCTAAATAGTTATGAGACTTTCATATCAAAGCTGGCTTGTGCTAAACCATCACAGAGGAGACAAGGTATTTATGCACCTGTTCTTGCTGTCAGTCCTGCATTAAATCTAGCTCTTCATCTCTCAGTGTCCTCCCCCTCCCCTCCTTCTGTATAATAGGGATTGTATTTATTTCTTTTGAGAAGTATCTTGAGTTTAATTGGTGAAAGAAGCTGTGTAAGAGCTGAGCAAAGTAAAATCAGTTCCTGGCATTTTTGTTCACTGAAGAGGACACAATAAAAACTTCATGGGAAACATTTTGGAGGATCTGTCTCATAGGATAAAAGCAGAAAAAGCCAACATCCTAGTAATGAGTTGTCAAAGTTCTAAAGGGTCTTGAACATTGAAAAACAGCATGCTAGTAACAGTGGTTTCTCACCTTTCTCTTAAAATGGCCTAACTACCAAAGGAAAAGGCAGAAAATGCTACATGAAATTTTAGACAAGGTTCCCATGGTGATCTGGGGACTACTGATCAGACAAATTAGCAGAATATATAATATAGAAGACAGTAAGTACATGGATAAATATGGTATCACTGAGAAAAATCAATGTGAATTTTGTAGAGAGAAGGTTGGTCTTGCTCATCCTTTAAAGAATCAATAATCATTTGCCTCTGTACACTTGTGTTTCAAAATGCTTTCAACAGCCCATCAAAGAAATCCAATCATTATTTCTTTCTAAGGCTTTCTCATGAGCAAATAAACACTCAAAAATAGGAAAGAAATGGTAGGAATAAATAGTCAGTTTTGTCATTACAGGGAAATCACTCTTGATTTCCCTAGGCCCTGTGTTATTGCATACATACTTAAATTATCTAGAGAAAAACTGAAGAGTTAAAAGGCAAAGTTTGTTGACAGGGCTGCAAAAGTTATTAATACCACCGCCAGTAAACTCTCAATAATGTTACTGGATGTGTTAACACTCAATAATATAGATGACTAAGTATGGATAAAGTCAGAAATGTTGATAGCCACTTCAAAGGTAATTTTCCATCTGCAGTGAGGTGTTCTAAACTGTCCATTATCCCTGATGAGAGAGATTTCAGAGGTCTAGTAACTGGACTGGTGAAAATGTTAGTTCAGGAGTCAATGATGGTCAAAAGAGAAAATTGAATGTTTAGGAATTATTGGGGAAAAAATAGAAAGCAAAGCTGAAAAGCATAATGTCACTTTATGAACACATAATTTGAGTATTGTTGGCAATCCTGTCTCCATGCTTCTGCAAGGACATAACAGAAAGAGTATAGAGAATAGCATCAATGATGAAAAAAATTACAGAACAACTTCCAAAGAGAGGATTAGACAGACAAAGACTCTTCAGCCAAGAGTCACAGAGAAGAGAGGTAGGGTGCTTTTGACAGAAGTATAAAATCATGAGTGAAACTGAGAAGGTAGAGAATGAACAGTTTGTTGTTTCTCATAATTCAAGAATTAAGGGAACTCAGATGCAAAGTTACAGACCAAATGAACAAATGATGATACACAGATGCAGCTAAGGAGTTAATTGTCACATGAGGCTGTAGAGAGCTACATAGCTTCAAAATGAGATTAGACAGATTGCTGGATGATAAGGCCATCATAAAGAATTATTAAAAACTGAATCTAAACTCTAGCTTTGAATGTTCACAAGCCAGTCATTGTTGGGCTGATAAGAGAAGGAATATTCCTGTGTTTGCTGGGGACATGCTGCTGGAGAATGCTGCAAAATTGTATGAAGTTCTGAACCATTAGGACTATTCTTATGTTCTTGGCATTACTAATACTCATCTTTCACTTGTGAGAAGCTGAAGTCAAGCTCTCTGTCCTTTTTTTCAGGTTAGCAATGCCACACTGTAGCTGTTTGATGCGAAAAGGTAAGTTCTGAGACCTGAAGGAAGTGCAAGACTGTGCTATTTGTCCTCAGTCATGATATTAAATGCTCTTCATTTAAAGCTACAGGATAAATCTCAAAAGAAAAGACTTGTAATTGCTCCCTTGTAAGTTTGCTTTTAAACATACCATAGTTTATTCAAGTGAAAATGGTATTCTTCTAAACTGGAAATGAAGTCCTTCAGGTTATATTTGAAGAAACTGAGTACAAAAATGTATACTCTCCCTTTCTCTTCTCCCTTTTCTTTTTCTAATGATTAATTCCAAACTGGCTGAACTTTACATTTGCTATACCAATAGACACCACCGAGAAAGAATCATATGAATAAATGAAACATTTATTCATGAATAATGAGCTTTGTACATCTGCAATAAGTATTCCCCATAAATTTAAGATATATTGACTGGGAACTTGTGCAAGTTATTTACCATACTAGATAGGATTAAATAACCTTACTGTCTGAGTTGTGCAACATAGTAATTGTGAAATTACATGACTGCATTTTCCTCTCTTACACTTTTCTAATTAGAAAAATAAAGTGCTAAAACACCCATTCAGAAAACAGTAAACCACGTATTTAACTGTAATAGAAAGTATTCATTGAGATGTGTGTTTGTTGCTACTATGGCCCTGCATACTTTGCTGAAGCATAGCTTAATGAATAAAGCAGAAATAAAATAAAAAAGGACCTAATAAGCTGCATTTTGGTGCACCTCTGTCTTCCTTTCCATCCCTATTGATTATAGCTGCCCAGCTGGCTCTACCTATTCATCATTCACTGCAGGACTAGAGCAAAAATCAGACTATAAAAATAAAGGGTTGCATTTAAAAAGTAATTTGCCTGCATTGTACACATATATCCTGATACCCATGTTATAGCTGTCAATGTTACATGGCTGTGATATAAACGAAGTATGTCAGAAAAGGACCCTGACTTTTCTGCCTAGTAACTTTTCCAACTGAGATAATCCAGAAGGGGCAATGTGCTCTGGTGCAGTGCTGGCTCTAAAGGATCTGGGCTGTAAAATGCAGGCAAACTGGCTCCCTTGGCATTGTTCCAGGGCTGGGAAAGGTATGAATAGTTTTAAGCCAGATCTACATATGGAGAAATATTGACTTTCTCCATACAGAATGTCTGCCTTCTGGATTAACTTATGTTTAAACTGGCAAACTTATTATTGTAGTACTGACATTTTTTATAAATGTTGTTTGCATTGCTCTTACTCTAATAAGGAAAAAAGATACCTTGCAGCGACAATTCTCATTCTGTCACACAGGACAGGAAACAAGTCTATTCTTAATTATTTCAACTGTTGAGCAAAATACTTCAGAATCAAGAAAAATGTGAGATTGATATGTTAAAAACATTGCCAATGTACTTTATTCCTCAAAAATTAATACTATTTTCTTTTTGCTCTTTAATCATAATTTGATTAAAATTATTTTCTCTTATGAAGCTGAAATAAAACATTTATGCTTGTTAGAACAATATTGCTAGAATTCAAATGGCAAAGCATGAATATCAGTCAGACACAAACATGAGGTGTAAGTCTCCTCACCCTTGGTTCTGTTCCTCTCTCATGTCCAGGCAGATGTGGACACTGAAAGCTGGCTTGAGAGCTGAGGGCTCCATCCTGCTCTAGCTTTTCATCACAGCCTATGTAATGCCATTAACTCTGCATTCAACTCAGTGTTGCAAGTCATATGAATAAAGATTGCCCAGATGAACAGCAGCATGGAACACATTTCTGATTAAAACAACATGTCAATTATGCCAATTTTTGTTTCTGCTGTTCTAGATAGCTTTGATACCTCCTTTTACAGGAGAAAGAGGAAGGGCATAAGGTATAGTCATGGTGGTGTAACCTTAAATCTCAATCCTACAAAGACTTAGGATCCTATCTAGTTTTCTTATGTTGGGACAGATCCTACATTGCCAATTCCACCTGTGAAAATCTGCCTTTCATACTAATTCTTTTAATGTTATGTACCTGGATCCATGTATAATTACCTGAGAGAGCTGCATCTCTAAGTGTTGCACAAAAATGTTTGATCTTCACTTTTGTCTTCTTATATTCTGTTGTAGAGTATTTCCTTATCCTTTTCCTGGGGGAATGACGCTTGCTAGTTTGTTTTAATTATTGTCAAAGATGATGACATTAATTGACACGTTACATGTATGCATTTAAAAACATTTATATTTCAAAAAATACATCACCCAGAATGTAAGAAATGTGAAGCTTTCTTTTTCTTTCACTGATTGTTTCTCTGGCAGAAACCGAGGTTGAAGGCTCAAGCTCTCATTACGAACAAAACTTATGTTCCAGACATTGAATCTCTAAATGGCACCCTAGATCCCTTAGTTCTCCTTGTGCAGATACGTTCAATTTGTGCGTAATCTTGATATATTAACGTGAAGACTGCAGATGTCTTTGCCCCTCTGTCTGGTGGGTCTGCATCTGTCTCCCTCCTCACTGAGGCGGTTCTGGGGAGGCATGCAGGGTGCTGAGGTACTGGGTGCCAGGAACACAGGGGAAGGTGTCTGATGCCCACTCTGACATAGCAAAGAAAGTGGTCTGTGGGATGGCATCTATCATTGCCATTTGTTTGGTTGTGTATAAGCTTATGGCCATTGAGGTAGAGATGATATGGGTCACAAAATGAGATAAGCATGATGGAGCAGAGAGATTTTTATGGTTTTATTTGTATTCCTTGGAAAGAGACATTAACTTCAAAGCTGTATTATTTTTAGGCCCACGTGTATGATTACCATTATCATTATATTTTTAAAAATAAGTGAATAATTCCTAGGGCTTGTCGAAAGAGAAAAGCAAGTAGAAAAAAAAACACATCAAGAGAAGAATTTTTTGACAGAAAATATTTGGGTTTGTAAATGGAAATGCTTTTTCAGAGGAGATTTTAGGATCTTACGGGTTTCAGAACAATTATTTTTGACTTTCTCATTTGAAACTTTGTCTTTTCAATCCAATAGTGTCAAAATATTTCATTCTGGTGTTTCTAAAATGTTTCTTTTGGTATATTATATTGTAATGTTTTGTCACTATGAAATATATCTGAATGGCAATTCATGTCATTTTGGCAATGTCATTACAGTGATTTCATATCAACACATTTTAAACTTTCCATTGCATGAAATAGAGTTGCATTTAGAGAATTACATTTTTTTAGCATGGTTCAGAATAAAAACAGTAAAATCTTAAAATTTCCCATCAGATCAAATAAGTATTTTAAATTATAATTTAAATAAATCAATAAAGTAATATTTGAGTGGATTTGTGGCATGGGTTTTTTTTTTCTTTATTTCTTGGTCTCTTTCTCTGTTTTGTTTTGTCATTACTCTGGAGTGGATCCTACAAGGATTTGTTTTTTCATATATCAACTTTAGGCACTTTCATTAATTTTATGGCACCTAATAAAACTAAACTAAGCGTATGTATATGATGGTTATTAGTAGTGAGTATAAATACTGAGGCTTTTTCCCAGCATAGAAATATTGGAGAACACTGTTCTCAAATGGGTAAAGCAAATCAAATGACACAACTACTTAATACCAGTGCTGATTTCAGGGACATTCAGTGCCAGAGGCAGCAGTGAGTAGAGATGTATTAGGGAGAGAGTCACCTCATGAATATGGGGTTTACTGTAAACCCTGCTCAGTATGGCTTACACTTCTTCAGCCAGTCTTTCCATTAGCACTCTGCTCTTTTGATTAGTCCAGAAAACAGATTTGGACTCTGCATCTGCTAATATTGACTCCATGCATAAACACACTTGCAGAGTGAGAGCCTAGCTGCCAACTAAGCTTGGACAATGGGGTTTAGTACTAATATTTTCGATATAAAACAGCAACAGGATATTCAGAATCATTTTAATTTCCAGCTCCATGACAAACAAAAATAAATGGCAAGAATGAAGAAAAATACCAACATATATATGTATTGGGAGGTCATCTTACTCCTGAGCATGCATGTGTTCTGTGTTTACCTCATTGTAGCGGGACAATAAATAGGTGGTAATACCCTATTTTATTTTACTTGCTGTTTGAAAAGCAAATTGATGTATGGAAGAGGGAAGATTGGTTACACATTTCCCAAGTTGCTCATTGCTCTTTCTTTGAGTATGTGCATTATGCATCTGGCAGCAGACTCTGAGCCTTACGTGATTTTAGCTTGAAGCCTTCTGGTGCAACAGTGATACTTACCTGTGGTGCTAGCTCCAAAAAGATGATCATGTTGGACAAGCTGCTTCCTGTACAGGCCATATCAACAGTGTTTTGTCAGACCTTTTGCAGTGTAGGCAGCAACCTCCAGAGTATGATGCATGCTGACTCCATCATCATAAAAATGCATTTACAACCCACAGCAGTCATCCTTTCACAGCTCATTGAAAAATATGGGAGAAAACAGGAGATTTCCTGGCAAGAAAAAAGCCCCGTTCTGGGCATGGCAAGACCTTTCTGGCAGAATGACAGCAGGAGATTGCACAGTCCCTACATAATACAACCCTTGAGCTGTGTGGACCTGGCTGTCACTCTCCATGGAGCTGGACAGTGTACCCTCCTTGGCTGTGCTTGACATAGATGGTTTTCCTTTGCAACATCAGGACTGTGCATGTGTGGTTGGGGCACGACAGCAAAGCAAGGCCAGCCAGGATGGTGGCCCTTACAGACATGATGACTTGGAGAGGGCAGGAGAAGGTCGGGTATAGGCCAATACTTGTTTTACATTTCTGATTCTCTGTCTTTTGTTTTAGCCTGGGAAGTGATGGTGTTAGATTTTTTTCTGCAACTGCATGCAACAGCTTAATCGAAAAACTCTTTAGCATGGTCTGCCGTTTACATGTTGCCAGAGTCCTGAGGGCACTCCCAGCCCTGACCACCCCTGCCCAATCCCCATGGCTCCCCACACCTGTCCAGGGCCCAGGACCCCACATGGTTTACCCATAGGCTCTCATCCCAGCCTCATCCACCCATGACCCAGAGAGGTGCCCAATACGGGATGAGGTTGCCCCAGTGCCCCCAGTTCCCAGTTCCTGGCTGGGGTGGCAGGATGAGATCAGGCTGCCAGGCCCTGTCCAGACACTCCCATGAGAAGCACTCATGGTCCCAGCCCCAGGCCCCAGTGGAGCTGTCCTGCTCTTGCTCCACCCTGAGATGTGTAAGAACAGCCAACAAAGTGTTTAAAATTAGGTTTGTCCTGAAATGTTAAAGGACCACGGCCATGCTGAGCAATTAATACGTAAAGTGATTTCTGACTGTGTGTAAGCCAGCAGAATACACCAGTGCTTTGCAGAGATAAAAACTATACCTTCATTTCCCTTAATATTTACATAGAAGAAATAGGATTCAATGCACTGAGCACATATCTTCATTACTAATATTTGAAAGTATAAAATACCGTCTATATAGGAGCAGGAAAATATATTATTGAGTTAATATATAAATTGGTTGGGCTTGCTAATATATTGTAATCATGAACAGACCTGACTATAAGCTTCCTTTTAACTCTGCAGGTAATAGAAGAATTTTAAAAGAAAAGAATGACCTCTTACTGTGTTTTTCCTTCATTTCTGTCATGAGGAAAGATTCAAATGCTTCTTTCTAACTTCCCCAATCCTTCCTAGTCATTAGCCCTTCAATCTAAATGCAATTATTTAAAACATTTTGGTGGAAATCCCCCTACAATCACAACAATTTATCAGAGCAGTTGCTTCACAGTTGACAGGTCAATCTATAGATACACCAGAGGACGACAATAATTAAAAAGCCCTTGTGATCTTTTGAGGTCCCTTCCAATCCCTGACATTCTGTGATTCTGTGACAAAATGTCATCCAAAAATAGGTTTTTGTTGCATTTGTTTTGAATGTGAATTTAGTGCTTGCTGAAAATCCCTGACAGTCAGTCTGGGAAGATGAAGTCTGACTTTCCCCACAGAGAAGCACTTGATTGCAAAACCTCCAAGTGGAGCCTTGCTCCAAGACTAGTCTTAAAAGAGGAAGGTATTTAGTCTCCATAGATACACTGCAGTCCTTGGATTTTCTGGGAGATACAATACGAGAGTCAATTAGTTCCCATTTATACTGTGGCTCAGTAACGTGCAAACACAACTTGCTTGAATTGGATTGTGGCTGCACACTAATTTCACACAGACAAGTGAACAATCATGTACTGGTAATGATTATCAGCTGCTTCTGAGTTAGGCTAGATTTGTACTAGGTATCTGAAAAGTCTTTGAAAAGCCTTGCTAATTAACCTCATGTTAAAAAGGTCTCTCTACAGATTCACACAAAACTGAACTGAGAAATACGATTTTAACAACATGGAAAATTAGATGAGCGCATTTCCTATACCCCTTCTCTTTTTCAGAGGTTTAACTATTTAAGAAAATACAATATATGTGTTGTGCTCCATTCTCAAGCTGCACCCCATCCAGCTTGTCCAAAAAGTTTTACTCAACTCTGATCCTTTTTCTTCTTTAACAATCATTTCATAAGTCCAAAGGCTTGAGTTCATTAACATTGCTCCTTAGAATGACATTTCCCTCCTTAAGCTGTAGTGCTTCTAAAAGTAAACTAAGTACAATTTTACCAACAAGGACATGGTGAAACAGAAGTGCTTGATCACTGGCTTTTTTTTCAATCTTTGTTCAGCCTGGAGAAGTCTCCGGGGAGACCTTATCGCGGCCTTTGAATACTTAAAGTGAACCTATAAGAAAGATGGGGACAATCTTTTTAGCAGGGCCTATTGTGATAGGACAAAAGGTAATGGTTTTAAACTAAAAGAGTGTAGATTCAGACTAGATGTAAAGACAAAATTTTTTACAATGTGGGTAGTGAAACACTGGAACAGGTTGCCCGAAGAGGTGGTAGAAGCCCCATGCTTGGAAACATTGAAGGTCAGGTTGAACAGGGCTCTGAGCAACCTGATCTAGTTCAAGATGTTCCTGCTTACTGCAGAGAGGTTGGATTAGATGACCTTTAAAGGTCCCTTCCAACCCAAACCGTTCTATGGTTCTATGACTCTATAAAGAACAAACCATAACCTGTGCATGTAATCGTGCATATGGCATAGTGATCCATTCTTTAATTGTATCTCTGTAAACTGTAGCCTCAGCAGATGTGTCCTGAACAATAATGAAGGATGGATTTTAAATGAGATCAAATCTAGCTCACATTAAAACAATAAGATCTTTGTTGTAAACTTTGAGAGGAATCAGGAATATTTACTCCAAGAAGTGCAACGTTGCTACACAAAAAAACCCAACCTGAACCAAAATGCAAACCAAGCACTGTTTGATGTGTTAACCAACTACTACAATGCTATTGGGAAGACTGGATTATGGGAGAAGAAAATATTCCTTGAGTTTGGTGACATTCTACTTTGGGTAATGATGAGGGCTCTCTGGAAATAAAACACTTCATGCATGAATTGGAGATTTCTTTGATTTGATGGGCAGTTTTGCCCAAGGGTAGGTATTTTTATACTATATTCTTTGTGACAGATTATAAAACTAATAGAAATAGCATAAAGAATTGATGAAGAATACTTTTAAAATGTTAAACAGACTATTTCATTGAAGACTGCACTGTAGGCACAGCGGTGTTGAATTCAGAGTATTGTGACAACCTGGTTTTGTCCACAAAAGTTTCCAATAGACTTTCCAAGAGAGAAAATTTCAAACACTCTGGCTTTGGGAGAAGGACCCTAATGGTCCCTAATTTTTATAAATTAGAAATGAGAACTAGACACCTAAAAATCTTTGAGGATAGGGACCTAAATATTTAAGCATTTACTGCATATGACAGTATAAGCCAAAAGATGCCTAATGATAGCTATGAAAATGTAATTAGGCACTACTTCACAGAGGGTGCTTAAGTCTATACATGAGGCAATGTTGATTGCTTTTGTAAATATGGTTATAAGTGCTGTAACAAAGAGGTTATTTTGTAACTTTTCAGTAGAAGAGCTTTAATACAGGATACATTATTGTGCAATAAATAATTCCTTTTGGCATTTATTTTTATTTAGTTTCAGTTACTTATAGGCCTTTTTATTAAAGATTTGACATACATTTTTCTCCAGAATTAAGTACACTAAAAACCAAATCAGTAGTAAGCATTTCACAGCACTTCTTTATATGTATAGCTTTCTAATAAGTCTTAAATTTTACGAACATCATAGCAGCCAAAAATACAGGAAAACAGCACTACACCATTCATCATAAGTACTGTTTCAAGAGGAAGCCGGTGACAAGATTTTATGCAGTTTGCACCAGTGTTTTCATTCCCAGGAGGTAAAGCGGTCACCAATTCAGTAAGTATTTATCAGTAAATAAGTTTTCACATTTTTTACAGTATTTAGAGTGCTGACTTTCAGTTTTGCTGGGATAGAATATAAAACTAATTCTAAGATTAAAAAGAAGCTTTTTAATCAGCTGTTACAAGAAACTATATGCAGTCTTGAATAACATTTATGAAAGATGGAAATAAATTACCTCCTTATTTTCATTACCAGTAGAGTCTCATTTTCCATTTATACTATGCAATTCTTGTCAGATGAGGGAGTTGCCATAAATTAGTTAGATCAGATGAAGTCTGTAACACAGCCACAAATCCAGTTTGCTTCAAAGCAATCATTTTAAAGCACAAATTATCACAAGGAAAGCTTTTATGTATTTTTTCTGACTGATTGTTTATTCATTTTGATTTATAAAACACTTAAAAGA
Organism: Brachypteracias leptosomus; assembly: GCA_013401335.1. Classification (NCBI taxonomy): domain Eukaryota; kingdom Metazoa; phylum Chordata; class Aves; order Coraciiformes; family Brachypteraciidae; genus Brachypteracias; species Brachypteracias leptosomus. The sequence goes on along the minus strand of VYZX01029444.1, from coordinate 54,741 downwards.
TAATGTGAGTATCAGAATCCTACACAGCCAAAGAACTGGTTTTAATATGGGATGGGTCATGCACTCTGGGTAGAATAAATAACAGCAACTTTTTCTTTTCAAGGGAGAGTGCTTTTCTAGATTAAGTTTGGCTTTCACCAACAGTTCCCTTACCTAGACTTAACCAAGCTGCAGAAAAAGTTTTTAAGTGTACCAAAAGGCCTAACAAAGCCAGAATGTAACATGAATCATTTGAAAAGGCATGCATCATTTTGTAGGATTTGAAAAATAAAATTAATCCAGAATGCTAAATTTTCTTCTAAATTTTTGGACCTTTCTTCACAAGGAATTCAGTTATCAACCTGAGAGTCAAGACTTCTTCCATATAAGATTTTTGTCATATTTTAATACTTATTATGCTGCATATAATAATGAAAATGGTGGATAAAGTCTAATTTTGAACAAGCAAATGCTTGTTCCAACTTGTAGTTGACAATAAGCAGCTGCCTCAACATGACTAGCAACAAGTCTGCCTTTGAACATGGAATTAAGAAAAAAAATCAGTATATTTAAGTGGAAGGTATACCTCTAAGGATAGATAATGTCATTCAGAATTGCCAACCTCAGACTGAGCACATTTTAGAGTCTATTATTAAGCCAATAGTTTGCTGAAATGGGCTTTTAATAATCTTCAAATATGGCATTAAAATATATTGTTCATCCTAAAATGTAACATCGAACTGAAGCACTCCCTAGTATTTGAATTAACCAGCCCCAGCTTTTGACAAACTAACCAAATAGTTTTAATAGTTTTACAAACACAGGACAAGATGTTTTTCATGCTACATATACATACATGTACGGACATACATATACACACATACCTACATACATGTAAGTACATGCACATGCGCACACACACGTATGTATGCCCAAGAGCAAGATTTTCAAAGTTACGTCAAGCATTGGCTATCAAAACCAGCAGATTACTTCTTTTAAAATAAGAAAACCAACACAGTATCATAGAATCACTTAGGCTGGAAAAGACGTTTAAGATTATCAAGTCCATCTAGTAACCTAACTCTACCAAGTCCACTGCAAAATCATGCCTGTAAGTAGCATATCTATACAACTTTTAAATGTGCCCATGGATGGTGACTTGACCACTTCTCTGGGCAGTCTGTTCCAGCACTTGAAAACCTTTTTAGTGAAGAATTTCTTCCTGATATCCAATCTAATCCTCCCCTGGCAGAACTTGAGGCCACTTTCTCTTGTCCTATCATTTGTTATATGGGACAACAGACATTGTTCAACAGATTGTTGTAGAGAGCAATAAGGTCTCCCCTGAGCCTCTTTTACTTCAGACTAAATAGCCCCACTTCCCACAGCCATTCATCATAAGACTTGTGCTCTAGACCCTTCACCAACTTTGTTGCCCTTCTCTGGACTCGCTCCATCACCTCAATGTCCTTGTTGTAGTGAAGGGCCCCAAACTGAACACAGTACTCGAAATGCAGCCTCAGCAGTGCTGAGCACAGGGAAACAATCCCTTCCCTAGTCCTGCTGGCCATGCTACTTCTGACACAAGCCAGGATGCTATTGGCCACCTCTTTGGCCACCTGGGCACACTGCTGACTCAGCTGTCAACCAACACCCCCTGGTCCTTTTCTGACAGGCAGCTTTCCAGCCACTCTTCTCCAAGCCTGCAGCTTTGCATGGGGTTGCTGTGGCCCAGGTTCAGGACCCGGCACTCCATCTTGTTGAAGCTCATCCCATTGGCCTTGGATCAAAGTTCCTAAGTTTTGGAAATGGTAGTTTCAATTAAGGTTCGAAGACCTGACTTTTTTCAGAATTTATGGAATGTGTTAAATGTAGTTTCTGCAATGCTAAAGATATCAACTTGATCTTCTAAGCGCCCTGCTTTGCATCTGAGATTAAAATACACATGTACTGTTGCTCAAATCAGTGAGAATTTTGGAAGCATATGATTAGATGAGGTGTTGAAAAACAATCTCTTGGCTATTTGGCTGTTGTGACATGATAAAGGTTTTTACTGTGACATTTAGGGGCCTCATTAGAAAACCTCTTCACGAACAGAATAATTGTTCTAGGAAAGAAGTGTATAACCCTTTTTTTTTTCTTCTTATTAGCATCACCGAATAACTTTATCAAAAGAATGTAATATATGCCGTTCTAGTGTTTTACCTTGATTTGGGCTTCAGAAGTTTAAATACTTAAGAAAGTTTCGTGATTAGATCAGCTTCCTGGAGACCTGTTCTGTCTCAAACCAGAATTCTGTTTGTTGGATAAAAAGACCCATAAACATAATGAGAACAAACACCATGAAAAATACTGCAGAAAACAAGGAATTCTTACTGGAGACTTTCAGACCTTAACTAACAGCAGTGCTGCAAATATATACATGTGGATATATATAGGTGTACCAGCTAGTGTTTACAGAACTGGGTTGTGGATTTCTTACTTAACCCTAAAACCTCAGGTACCGCTCACTAACAGATTATGCTCATGAAGTTAACCAAACCTGTTAAGGCTTCTAGCATTGAAGTTCTGCATGCAATCTTGCTTGGTCTGCACATCAAAGTAGAACAGATTCAGCATTTAGTTAAGATAGTGCTCTACTCTCGTCAAATTACAGTAATGAGATTTTGGCTACCAATATAGGCAGTCTGGAGTGACAGAAGTGTCAGCCATGAAATTTTTGTCTCTGTCCTGATTTGATTCCTTCTGCATTCCTCTTATGGAGGAACAGTGATCACAACTTGGCCATAAAGAGGCAAAATCATCTTCCCTCTGTTTTGCTCTCAGAAACAGCCAGATAATGAGCTGGAGTAAGAAGAGCGTAGCAGTTCTACCATGTTCTGTTTTAAAGGCAGGACAATGTATGGGAGGCTTTGAATCAGCTGCTGAGGAATGCATGAATCCCATTTTAAATCCTGCAATGCTATGCATATTATGAGGGAAAGGAAGGCATGTGCAAACTGCTATCTTCCCTAAAGCACCAAAACACAAAAAACAAAGTCCACTTAAAAATGAGGCAGAGGTCAAGAAAACAAGACCTAGGTGGACAGACACAAATTAATGAATGTCTGGATTGCTGCAGGGCTGGAAAAATCTAGCTGATAGCTTGCGAAAAACTTGGGGGTGGGCGATAATAGGGTAGTGAACAGAATGGTGACACTGGAGGAGAGACTACAGACTCTTCTCGCTAGCTGTAGTGGTGTAGCCCAGCCTGCAATTTGATCTCAGTCAGGTTTTCTAGCAAGAACCCCTGTGGTGGGAGCCAAAATTGCATCATTGGAAGTTTGTGAGAGTTGGCACACACCAGGGGTGACCAGAGGGAATTGAAAATGAGAATATGGACAAAGAAATATTTTATCTCTTCCCTGAATAATCTGAGGACAATTTTATGCCTTTTCTGAGTAGTGCTTTTTTTTGGTTGCTATTTAAGGCTGGCAATACTTCATTCTTTTCCCACTCTGATGGAGCAATAAACACTGATTGTCACACACAAAGCTGAAAGACACTTTTGGAAATATCAGACTGTGCAAAACCTCCCACCTACTTCATCTGATACGAATGACAAGAGGGTAGAACCCAGCCAGAACTCCACCTGTGTGGAGGGTGTGCCCCACTGCATCACAGGGGGGCAAGACCCTTTCCTCAGGATCTGACACCACAGTGTGTGTGCCTTGCTGCCTATAAAAAGTCTTCCTCTGGCTGTTCATTGTCTCTGACCTGGTTTTCTTACCTAGTTTTATTCTGCTTTATTCTTTTTAACTCTGTTATCTTTAGACAAGTAAATGTCTTCTGATATACTCTAGCATACACGAACATTCAAGTCCTTTATCTACCCAAAGTACAAGTGAAAGCATACATCCTTTCTACAGCTTATCCTTAATTTCCTGTCCCTCTGTACCTGTTTATGAATTATCTATGAATTGGTTTAAAGCGGAAAAGCAGTTAGGCTAAATTTGTATTAATTATGCCACATTGTTGACCTATAACCTAGCAAACAAAACCAGGTGACTGTCTGTCTTATTAGTGTCTGTATTTGAAGGCAGTTTTTAAGAGCTTGAATTTCTAATGTAGGGAGAGCCGGTATTTAAGTACATCCCAGCACATTTATTTCCTGTGCCTGGTTGCTTCCCCCACGAGGTGATGCAAGCTATTTGGGGGCCTGGTGAGGTGAGGGAAACTGAGCGTAAAAGGCAAGTTCTGAATGTCAGTATGAAGAGCAAACTGGAGGGAAAGGAGGAATGGTGGGCTGGAGGCAGCTGACCAAACTGACATTTAACGGAAGGGTGCAAGGAAGCAATGCCAGTGGGATGCGCTTTGTCCGTGGACTGGAATGACAGGGGACTAAGCTGACCATTTTCCATATCAAACACAAGGGGAAATATTTTCTGTGTCCTCTTTTCCTAAAGATAGATGAAAGATTTGAGAAGCCAGCAGGTACCAATGGGACATCACTCAGGTGGCTTCAGAGCCGAGCCACTCCATTAGGTGTGTGGCACCTTCACCCCTCCAAGGATGGATTATAAAGCAGGGGGAAGAAGACAAACTCTCGTGCGTTTTTCATTTGTTCCCTGAGACCGGGCTCCTGGCCCCGCCGCCCCGATGGGGCAGGTCGGCCCCCGGGGCCGGCAGATCTGTGGGGCCGGGGGTGATCCCCCTGCACGGCCGTAGGGTGCGGGGCCGGCACCTTCCAGCCCACACTAAGCAGCGTGGTTCCCCTAAACTCGCACACCCCTCCGCGAGGAACTCTTCCGCGGGTGTCAGCACTGCTTGAGCAGAGGGGGGGGGGGGCGAGTCTCCCCCAAAAAAGTTACAATCCCCCGCCACCCCACAGCAGCACGGTGCCTCAGCCCCCGTCCCCCCGCTGTCGCCGTGCAGTCAGTGCGGCGGCTCCTGCCCCGCCTGGGGCCGCTTGCTCGCTAATTGCGCTTCTCCTCCTCATAGACACTGCGCGCGGCGGGGGCGGGGGGGCCGGAGCCGCCGCCCCGGCGCTATTTCAGGGCGGGCAGCGCTGCACCTGTCCCGGCCCGTCCTAGGCTCCCTTCTCCCTGGCCCCAGCAGCGCTCCCCTGTCTCTCTCCTTCCCTCGCCAGCCCGGCACTCCTCGGGCATGGCCGAAGCGAGACGCCCCGGCCCCGCTAGGGGGGACGAAGCCGCCACCGATGAGTTCCGCGATATCATCCGCAGCCGGTCGGGTAGGCGCCGCGCTCCCCTGCTCCCGGAGGCCGAGCGGGGAAGGGTGTGGGGGGTAGTGCGGAGCTCGCCCAGGCTGGGCTCGCTGCGGGACCGGCAGGCGGGGGTCGGGGCGGCAGGAGGCGGGCGGAGCGCAGCCCCGGCGGCTCTGGGGAGGGCGGGGGCGCTGGTCAGCGGGTTTTTTCAGTGATTTAGAAATTATTTCGTATTGTCTCAACTTTTCCTTGCGCGCTGTGCTGCGTGAAAGGGGCTTGCCCACCGGGCGAATCGCGCATCCCGCGGTGACAGCAGCGACGTTCGTGTCCCCCTCGCAACACGAGAATGTCGCCGAGCGCCGTCTCCCCGCCCCCGGGTCCCCTGCCTGGGGCTGTAGTAAATGGGCAGGATGGCTGTGCGGCTGGTTAGCGGGACAGGTCGTTAAAGCTGTATATGGAAGACAGCTGGAACTCTCCCCCAGAGGGTAAAGATAAAGTTTCAGGAGCTTGGGCCCGTTTTGCTTAGTGCTGGAAAGAAACCAAGTCCGCGGTAGTAAAGGTATTTATAGACCATTCAGCCTTTGCTCGTTTGCAGCACAAGTGTGTGTGGAGCTACGGATTAACTCTTCTTGAAGCTGTGTATGTTTGCCTAGTAAACAAGCCTTAAATTAACGGTGTCCTTGCACATTTAAAGGACTTTTAAAAAAATGATCTGTTGCACTTGTTTTAAGACACAGCACCAAAACCCTTGCAGTGTATTATGGAATAATTAGAGCTACTATGGGAAATTTAATTTTGAAAGTATTGGAGTGATAGTAAGCAGAAGTTACATTTTCTGTGACAGATTTTGTGAATGTTGATTTTATTTTAGTAGTGTAAGGATGCTCCTGTAGCAGTACTTAGTGCTTTCCCGCTGAAGTCTCAGTGGTGCAATTCCTGGGTTGAAGATCTGCTGGCATAGCAAAGTGTTTCTTCTAATGTTACCAACCTCCTGCAATTCTCATACTAACTGCTTCTCATTCAGTTCAGCGCTTGAAAGGACGAATATTGCCCTGGTGGGAGTGGGAAGTGGTGTAGTTGAGTAGCTGTTCAGGTGTTTTTTCCAAGATCTGTTTTTGGCTCCTATTTCATGTCTTTTATTTAAATTTCTGTAGCATGAAGAGAATGTGAAAGAAAAAAAAGTGTCTGGTGAGCTGTCTCTGTAGTCATTCCTGGTTAGGCTGGTTGTGTTACTTCTTATAGCAGCATATGTTCCCTGTTCCATACTTAGCTCACTTACGGTTTGGAGGGTGTAAAATGCAGGATGAGTACAACTCAAAGCTCTCTTCACTTAGAGGATTGTCCTGTTAAGTGTATAATGCTGTATTTGGGTACTTGCTGGTTGGAGATGAGAACTTGAACAAAAAGAATACCTTCAGGTCTACAGGGTTTCCTGAAAGTGAAGTTGCAGTTAGTAACTTTACTGTTAAATGCTTAGAACTCTGAGCTGAGTGTTCTTTCTTCCCACTTTTGTTTTTCCTATAGCTAGTAACTACTTTCAATGTTCAGCTTGATTTTCCATTTCAAAAATTCATAACTGAGAACAGACACTCTCTGAAAAGCTAGACAGTAAATGTTACCTATGTGTTTCCTAATTATACCTTAAATTCTTTGTTTCACTGGGAAAGTCTGTTTCCAAATCAACTTTGGTGGCAACATGTTGAGTGTATGATATAAGTGTAAGATCTCAAATGGCTCAAACACTTTTCCTCCTATAAAGTAGTATTAGAATTTAGATGTTAGCAGTAGACATAGGGTAAACATTTGTGCTTCTTAAGGGGCCATAATTCCCTGGTCTATTCCCTGAGGAATGAGAAACAGGATCAGTTTAAGAATCATAGAATTGGCCCAGATGTTTATAAGCCTGAAGAGATAAGAAAATTCAATTTCCATGGTGATATTCATCATAGGTATACTTTTTTCAGCAATATGCCCCACAGTGATCTCTTACTTCTTATCCTTTCATTGTTATCATCTAACTTTGAAATGTATTGCTTAAAATCTGACTATGGATTTGGAGAGAAACATTATATAACAAATTAACACAGCTGTTAGCACAAGTAAACTGAGAAGAACTTGTGAGATGGTGTTTGCAAGCCTGATGATAGGTTCATTTTGTTTTGAATGTTTTTGTAACCTACTACTTAAGTAAGGCATTTCTGGAGTTTGAATGCTGCATGTACCTTGAACAAGTTTTAGGAGAGCTTCTTGGGAGTGAAATGCTGGTACAACCTCCTGAACTGTGTAGTAATGGTAAGGAGGCTAAATTGCTCTCAAGAGGCACTTTCTAGTCCTCTAGAAAAGATTTTTGTGATCCAGTAGGGAAGTTTTTAGTGACTAAAAGTGAAGCTAGTACAGTACATCCTTAGATACTTAGGGCATCAGACACTGAAGGAGCTTTAAAAGAGACTGTATTCTACTTGTTTTTCACTCTGTTTATGTTAATTTCATGCTTCAGGGGTCTGCTTCTTTCTGGCATAGTGTAGAAGAAATTTTTGCCCTCCTGGATACAAAACTTGACCTCTAGTAGGTGCAGGCTTTGCCTTTTTGTGAAACTGGAGAAAAGATAGGATAGAATATGTTTATACACTTGCCATATAAATATTGCACACTCTTATTTTTTGAGGTCCTACTCAAAAGCTCAGAGCGCAAATATTTTAATAAGATGAATAAGCTGAGGCAGATAGTGTTTATCTCAGCATCCTGCTGTCAATTCTAGGTAAGATAATTGGAAGAAGTGATGAGGATTCACTTCATGTAAAGACAAAAAAAAATCTTAATTAAAACTTGTTAGCAGAGCTTGAGGGAAAGCAGGCACTGTCACATACTCTTTAACAAATTTTCTTGATAAAGTCATTTTTTACACTACATTACAACAAAAAACCCCTAGCACTAGCAATAAAACACCTAGTAAATTTTTTAAAACCCACAGGAAGATTGTATCTAAAAGTTGCTCTCAGGAAATATAATGGGATTGGGTTTTCCCTGTTGCGTCTCCATGCAGCTCCAACACTAACTTGTTTTTCCACTTCTACTCATACAGAATGGCTTGGGTTGCCTGGGCATTCGAAGAAAATTCATGCAAATGCAGAGCTTAGGAGTGAGGAATGCAAGCTGTGCTGCCAGAGAGGGATGGCACTGGAGAAGAATTTAGTGGTCACTTGCAGGGGCTCCATTCAGTATGTGCTTGTAATGTGATAACAAAGAGGTGTAGGAAAGTTATTTTTGACCCTTGTATAGAACATGGGTCATTCTAGTATGAGAAACGTTTAAAACAAAATCCACAAACTGAGATCCAAGGTGCATATTTATGTAGCTCTGCCAGTAACTTTTATTCATTTTTTGAGAAGTTACAGAAGTGACTTTATTACTTTGAGTATATTCATAGGCAGAAAATCCTGGATGCTGAAGGCCTAGCAGAGAAGGGCACAAACAAGAAGGGAGAAGTGAAAACTAATAAAATCAAATTAAAGCCTATGACTCGTTGAGCAGGGAAGATGGTTAACCTCTGGGGATAGATTCTCCATCTCTAGAGGTGTTTGATCCAGCACTTTGTACTTTTCAAGTTGAGATTTATCCAAATGCAAGTTACTGGACTCAATACTTAGATGACTGGACTGATGATTTAAAACAGGCTTCTGTTTCATGATTTCGTCTGGACATAGTGGTATTCATTTGTGAATTTTCTCTTAATAGAAGGACACTTTCTACCTGGCCTTCAGTTTAATCTTGCCATCTAAGTTGGGCCTTTGCCTGACCTGATGGACTGCCTACTCCTTGCTGGTGTGATGTTCAATCTAAGCATCCTCCCTTTGTCCTGTGTGGGGATGCTTACAATTCTTAAAATATCAGTGCTAACTAGAGTCCATCTGGGTCTGAGGGCTAGTGGGCTAAGATTGAGCCAGACAGCTATTAAGTTAGTATTAGCAAAGAGGCAGTGTAAACCAACTGCAAAAGTGAACATGTTACAAAGTGGAGTCACTTCCCAAACCATTATTAAACATGCCAGTCTAAGTATGGATCTTGAATGTATCATACTTGATGTCATGTTGAACACAGGGAGACCATGCTTGGGGAAATAGATGTTGCAGAGCTTAATGAAACCTTTGTGATTTAACTTCTTTGAAGAACATGTGGTTTACATTGCCCAGAATTTTTCCTGGATATACAGTAAAATACCACCATTAAGCCTTAAGTGCCTTTGGATGCTTGCAACATTAAAGAAGAATTGTTTTTAAAACCAATGTACATAACTCAAAGTAGAGAGTGGTTTTCTGCAATAGAAAAAAATCTGCATGCCATAAACACTTTCTTATCAATTTAAGGAAGATTTAGATTTTGTTTGTATTACCGTTGCAGAGCTTAGTAACTGTAGTCATGATTAGCAACAAAAGTCTTTAGTGTCTTCAATTTATAGACAGCCTCTAGAAAAAGGGCTTAAGACCTCATTGGTTCTTAATTTCTAGCACAAAATTATGCAGATCTGTAGTAAGGTGCTGTTACAACATGATGACTTTGCTTAGAAGAATGATTTGGTGTGGTTCAGGGTTTGTGACTAAGGACTTGATCCTCTCCACATTTCCTTCTGCTAAGTTGCATGACTTGAGGTTTTGACTGGAAGACAACTGTTCTGGTCTTTTTATACAGAATAGCAGTTGTTAGGAATTGGCACTAAGCCGTGTTAACAAAGTGTCCAGAAGATATACTTGCTTCCATTTTGTACTTAATGCCATAAAAAGGTGGCACAGATAGTGAAATAGACATACTGGTGGTTCTGCCTTCTTTACCTTTCTCCTGCTGTCCTCCCCTAGACTCACTGGTGTAGAAACTGTAAGGAGACCAGAGCTCTTGGTACATATCACAAATTAGTGAACTTGAGTGGATACTTTTCCTTCTCCCTCAAGCATCTGGAGACGTGATTGTTTTCTGGCTTTGCCAGTGCAGAGGGAACAGCACAGGATGTGCTCTGCCTGTTTGGCTAAAGCACGTTTTACTCCCCCTTCACACAATGCTGCCTGGTAAATGTTAGCAGCATGTCTGATGGGGAAAAACAAATACATTGACAAATGAATGGTTCTGCATATCAAAGTGTATGTGCTGTATTTGAGGTATAGTAGCTTGAGAACAGGGGAACCTCATCTGCCAGCACAGCTCTGCTGTGCTGAGCACCACAAAGTGAGCGTGCCAGGAGGCTGGGATGGAGCGTGTCCTGTGCCCAAAAGTGTGTGCTGCTCATTGTCAGAGTCTTGAAATAGCATTCCATGGAGTGCTTCTGGGCAAGAAGATAAAAGTGGTATCTCTGCTGAATCCATCAGAGCTTTAGTGGCATGCTGGTGTGACATTGCTACCCCAGCTGTAAAGAGTTGGATCCCCTTCAAAAATAAAAGAAATACCTTCATGGCTGCTGAAGGTGGAGATTTGGCTTTGAATTGCAGTGAGTGTTTTCTGCAGTGAAGGGAGACTTGTCTGTGATATCTCTATTGCTAAAACTGCAGCATGTGGAACGGTGGATCTTGTCCAAAATGGCTTTAGGGGCTGAGCCAAACTACTGTATGAGGGGAAAGTATATGGTCTGTGGTCATAAAGTTCATGCATGGATTAAAATAAATATATACTTATGCATAAATGTTTTTTACATACCAAATTTGGTTTTGCACGTATACAGTTTTGTATATAAAGATGAAAAAAGCTACTTATATACTTGAAACATAGTTAATGTGCATATAAACTGTTCAGACTAATTCCTGGCCTTGCCTGTTCAGCCATGGTTTTGTGGGACACTTGTAGCATGCAGAGCAATTGTGGGATGAAAGCTGCTCGTGATGTTGTAGCAATATCCTCCTATTCTTGTTCATCCCACTTCAGGGCATAGATTTGCCAAACCCAATAAGCAGAATGAACTCCTGATTTTAACCTGAATGCTGGCACTTGATGGAACTAGAAGTTTCAGGTAATGTTTACAATTGCAGCTTGTAAAGGTGTCTTTGTAGAGAGTATTAAAATATGTGGTTTAGATGTGTAAAAGAATTCTGTCACTGAAGTCAAAATGATTTTGCTGAGTTCAGGATTTTGTCCTGTGCTTTAAACTATTTTACTGAAATCAATCTTTAGTTTTTCTTTTTCAAATTAAATTAGATTTATGCTTCTCTTCTGGAATTAAGCTTCCAGTTTGTTTTTTATTTTGATGTATTTCCATTATTTCTATTATACCTGACAGGCTTTACTTCCTTTTATAGAAGGAGAATCTAACCATGTGTTGTATAATCTCATCATCTTGGTATAGAGGATGCCTTACTCTGTGGGCTGAAAAAGCTGTTTTTGGGGTAGTTAAGTGTTGGTTTGTTTGGGGTTTTTTTTCCCTATTCATTTAAGAAGCATAGGGTCTGGTATGTTCAGAAGTGCTGATCACTTGCAGCTTCTGTTAGTACTCACTCATTTCAGTGTAATCAGAACTGGAGAGGAAGTAAATCACTCCTAGAAGCATTACCAAAATGTCTCAGAACTTAACTCCTATTAAGCAGTAGTCTCTTTGCTCAAAAATGAGCAGGTTTTATTTCAATGGTAAAAGGTCATTTAAACAGCATTTATTTAAATTTAATATCTTGATTTATAAATATCTGGTTTAAATTGCCTGCCTTCTGTATACTGTTACCTCTACAACAGGGGTTTTTTTATGCTAAGAAGTTCTGGTATTTAAATGTAAACTTAAAGACACGATAGGCTTCTTAGATTAGCTTTAGAACTGCAGGATTTGTAAACAATTGGCAATTTAGGTACTTAAGTGCAGGTATGCAGATTGGTTCTTGTGTACTACAGCAGATTCTATCCTGTGGGTAAGTGCCCGCATCTTGTGTTTAACTATAAGACTTGATGGACTTCAATGGTAATGAATTTTTTCATTAAAGGAGTCTCTGTCATTTTGATTCTCAAATTGAGAACTGAATTCAGCACTTCTTCCATATCTCCTCTGAGGTAGGAATCATCACCAACTTGAATGAAGTGGTGACACTTGTGGTCATCAGTGTTGAGGGGGGAAGGGGAACACCCTGGCATTAAGTAACTTGAAAGTATGAATGTGTTTCTTGTGAAAGTTAACCTAGCTCCTGCCATGTACCAGGGTCTGATTATGTGGTGCTCCATCCATTGCTGAATCAATGTAATTACTTTAAATAAACCCCCTACCTCTTATTTCTGGAGTTTAATGGGCAATGTGCTGTTTTGTATAATCTGGCAGAAGTATTGTATGGCATTTCAAGGTTAACTTTATGCTGTCCCTATCCTATATGGTTGATATCAAGAGTATAATGTGATTGACTTATGCTGCAGCATATAATCAGATACCATAAATAGTATTATCTACATAAAGTCTTGGAAGTGGTTGCTGGGCTGCTTCTAAAGTGCACTTTGGCTTGGATATTGAAGCTGTAGTTTGGAACATCATTTTAAAATAACAGATCGATAGGCAGATAATATACTGGTTAAGTAACTGGTTTATTGTCTTGTTTGGAAGATTGAATTGTAAAGGCGTATACACTAACTGAAGCAAGCTTCTTTTGTTAATAGATTGCAAAAGCTTTTTGTACCTCAGTGTATGTGGTCTTTATCAAACAGCAAGCGCCCTCCTATCAAATTATTTAAGATGTTTGCCCTGCCTAGCAGTTCTCATTTCCACTTTGTATGATGAGAAAGGAAGAAAAGCCAACTAACAATATAAATGAGACTTTCCCCAAATCTAGTATTCTACCACAGTTTAAGGTAGTGATGGAGGGGAGGAGGAGGTGTTAATGTGAATTAGTGAAAACCTCTGGATAAGCTGTAGTCCCAAATAAGGTTGCTGTAAAGTGTCTGGCATAGCCTTATTTAAAAGGCAAGGTATATTTTAGGAAATAATATCTGACTTTTATCTTGAGGCAGTATATTAACAAGCAATCATTGAAACAACTGTTATTTAGCTATGATTTCATGACTTTGTGATGTTAACTTTTTGCTAATGATGGAGTCTGCCCTTTTCATTTTCTCTAATGCCAGGGAAAACTTATTATTTTGATATTTGGAGTTTATCAAACTGCTTAGAAATGGTTTAATATGACATTGCAACTTTCTGTCATAAGATCAGTAGGAGTAGGCTAGCATAATAAAGGTTATCTAATAAATTTCTGTTCAGTAGTATTTTTGTTCTTTGTCCCACATCTGCTGTGAACCATCGTCGTCACTTGTCTTCACCTTTGCAGCCTGCCTTTGAAATGTGAAGCATAAATTTGTTACACCTAAGACCTAAACCTATTTGTTTAGTCCCAAGTGTGCCTTACAATTCTAGGGGCATCCTTTCTTTAACTATATAGCATCACAGTAAGCACATAAGTTCCTGAAAAAAACATAGCAACTGAAAAAAACATAGCAACTAGGAAAACAATCTTCTATACAGCACTTTTGTTTCTATGTTGTTTTTTCCAACCACAATAATTAGACTAATTCAATTAGGTTTTGAGATAAAAGGGGAAAGATCATGGAAGTGTACTGTTCTTTTGAACACAAGAGGGAAATAACTAAGGATTGGCAGTGTGTACTTGCAAAATACTGAGTTCTTCAGCTGAGTGCTATCCGCCTTCTCAGACTTCTGGTTGTTGTGGAAATCAAGTTGCATGGATTTAAACAATGGTAACTTCATAACCTTGCAGTTCTAGAAAAGTCTAACTGGTTACTGCTGGTCTCCAGCTTTACTGAAATGTCAGTGTGCTGTGAAAAACCTGTGAGTCTGCAGAGAACTTGCTGCTTGGTTGGGATTCTTTCTCTACAGGTTCCTGCACCAAACAGATGGGTGAAGAACAGTTCTACTGTGTGGAAAAACTTTCTGATCTGCTTCCCAATCCATTTTGGACTTTAAGTTTGTTAATGCAGTTTTTTTTTTTTGTCTCCTCTTCATGATGCTGATGGCTGGTGACAGCAATAATGGTAGTAGTGTTGGAAGGTGCCCTGTTCTCTGGGATGACTGTTGTGTTCTTTGGCTTTTCATAGCTGTAAAGATTAATAGTGCAGAAAAGATCTTCAGGTTGAGGCCTGGTAATACTGTACTGAAATATGCTACTTTCTCAGCATCTGTATGCTGGCTTGATCAGAGCTGTGCAGTGTGGATGTAACCTGAGGCTGCTTCTGTTGAGTTAGGATCCTACATTTCAATGCTCTGAAAGTAATGAGGAGAGAATTTGGTTCATTAGAGATAGTTAAAGGAAACAGAGTACTAATTGGATATAATGTCCTACTGTAGAAGTTGTTAAACTTCCCCTACCTCCTCAGGGGATAAAAAACTGAGAACTATTTGTTTGACTATAATCAGATGAGTAAATGTGATAGCCCTCAGGCAGTCTTCTCCCTTCCTGCTGAGTATCCCATGTAGTCTTGTATAGAATTATCTTATGGATTTCTACTGAGTGTCCTGCTAAACTGAGAAATGAGTCCACAAAAGCAGTGCAAGGTTATGATTTCCATGGCAGTGTACAAAATTAATTCATCACAATGATTGCCATTTGGCTGATGGTTAAACAGAGGCATAGATAATACTAATGCCTTCTTGCAAGCCTGAGAAGTCAATTAAACCCCATGCAGCTGAGACATCTATTTTCATAAAGATTTTTCAAGACTCATGTGACTTCCTCTAGATAATAAATTAGCAACTGGAAATGGAATACCAAAGCCAGTTCCATTCTTTAAACTCTTAGTACAAGCTCCCTCAGGATACTTTGAGGAAATCAGCTACAGTAGTGGGTTTTTTCTCCCTCAAATTGGCTCTTAAAAAAAATCCCCTGAATGACTCATTTAGACTTATGTAAAATATTCTGCTGGAAAGTTCTTAGTGATGTGATATGTCAGGATTTCAATCATCTGTTGTGGGAAAGAAGAGAAGGTACAGTGCATAGACACATGACTACTGCAGTCAACTTCTTCATATTCAAAACAAGCACTCACAAAGAAGAGTTTAAAGCTTCTACAAACCTAAAATAGTTTTAAAATCTCTGGAGCTTAAATTTTATGAAAGCACTATGTTTTTGTCTAGGCTTTTAAAAACAATTATTTCTGCTTAATTGATATGAACAATCGCTTCCATCTCTTGTAGCTGTTGTAATTTGAAAAATACTTCTGAATTTCACTTCCTGAAATTATTTTGCAAATTATTCATTGCATAAGTTATAATAATGAAATGGGATTTTTTGAAGTATGAATCTGTATAAACACTGAAATCCCAATTTCATTATGAAAGATGAGCCTAATGCTCCTTGTTCCAAAATGTTATACATTCTAGCATCCTAAACAGATAGACTATGTCAATCAAACTACAGAGATGACATTTAAAACTCATGCTTTGTTTCTCATGGGGACCTCTTTTACAGATAGCAGGAAGAAGGATTCTTTGTTCTGTCTGAAATTGAAGTAACTTTTGCAGTAACAAATGTTCTTAAAGAAAAGTAAAGCTCACCAAGAATTGCAGCCATGGAATGGGGAGCCCAGTTTCAGCTAAGCTTGAGATTACTTGCTAGTACATGCCATAACAGGAACTGATGTGGAACCTTCTACTTAATATAGGTACACAGAAAATGCCTGGAAACCTTCAGGTTGCAAGTGTAAAGAAAAAAAAAAGACAGCCTCTTTGCTTTCCAGACTGAAAGGCTAATTGAGTTTCCTGACCATAGCAGTGTGATATGTTGCAGTTCTGACTTTGCAGTGTTGATTGGCTACTCTTAATCTACATGTGAGAGAGCAAGATGAATCTGCATTATATTTCAAATGTGGATGGCCATTCTCTAATCAAATCCAACTTTATCTCATGTTCACACTCTGAGCCTAATCTCCTGAGCAGATTTTCCTCTGACTTAAGAGGATGCTTCAGCAGGTGCACCATCTTTCAGGGTGCATGTGCCACTGCTGTGTACCTCAGAGCTGTACTTACAGCTCCATCATATGGAGTTGAGGGTCCTGTCAGAACTTGATGCAACTTGCTGAAGATAACAATGCTTATGAGCAAAGTTAGAACTTCAGCACAGACTGCTTTTGCATACTGTGGCTACAGCAACCTGAACTTTAGGCTGGACACTTGACATACTAACCCTAGTTGTGTCCAAAAAATAGCATGATGGTAGCTGTTGGCACTTCTTGAAGCAGCATACTATATGATCAATACTACATTGTAAAAAATCTACATCTGGGATGTAGGAGTATGTGTGTGAGTGATTGAAAGTAGTGGGTGGTTGGGCATTCTAGTAAGTGAGATTCTAGTAGGAAAGGGAAAGGTTTGTTGCAAATGCTCTGGCTGTAGTCCTTTGCCAGAACATTGTTAATAAAGGATAGATGAAGACTTAAAATAGACAAATGTATTCCCTGTATATAACAACATAAATGTGTTGGAGTGCTATTTGCATATTACAATATGAATGTGTTTGAGTGTATTAGTTTTTAAAAAGTTCTAGAGCTATAACTGTTAAATACTACCGGAACAAGTGTATCCTGTGTGCTTTTACCTGTCTATGTAGAAAACTTGTGAAGAGAAAGGTATAATATGTTAAAATCTAAATTAATTGATAGTGACTGTATGGAAAGGAATCTGTAGTCCTTTCCTGTGTCTCAGATATGTATGATAGGTACATAAGCTCACTGGGTATGAAAAAAAAGTTTAATATAACTTCAGGTTCCTTATTAAATATTTTTATGTAATTTGATTAGAATGCTGCTGGCAGCAGTTTACAGAACCCTTCTTAAAGTAAAGAGCCAACTTGGTGTATTTCTCCTTTCAAAACTTAAAGTGCGAAATCATTTAAATCCAATCAGATTCTAAAACTGTCACTGGAATTAAACCTGCAGGGTGTTTTTATTTTTTTTTTTGCATAAGGGTTTATCTGTGTAAGAACTGACTTCACAAGCATTTCATGCAGACATGAGTGTGACTGGAATGAGGCTATCTCTTTATAGGGTTGTGATGAACCAGAAATTACACTGACTTACCTTCAGTGTGCATGCAGCTTATTTAATGAAGTGATGAACAAAGTACATAAGCTTCAATACACTGAAGGCAACAAACTGAGTTTTATATGTATAATTATGCATGGGATTTGATCTGTTCCTTACCCCCTGCCCTGATGGGAAGCTTATCCACTTATTGCTGTTCATAAGAACTTAAGCTAAATTCAGCTGTTTCTTCAATACATATTTGTTCAAAGATAGTCTATTCAAGCATGAACCAAGAGACTTCAGAGTTGGTTATCAAAATGAGTAGAAAATGTGGGTGTGTGAAATGTAATTTTTTTTGTATAGAAAACATGCTTTATCTTTAGTAATGAACTAGCTCGAGTTCAATAATAGAGTTTTGTATTTGACATTTACTTGTATTTGAATGCTAAGTTCCCACCTCAATTCAAAAAAATTTACTGGCAATGCTATAGGATCCCTCACTTTGAAAACATAACACTGCTGCTCAAGTAATGCTTTGGAGTTGCTTCATAGCACATAGCATATCCTACATCTGGTCTTGCCTGGTTGCTTGGCATAGGGTTCCAAACTCCTGTGTTCTGTGAAATTAATATATTGCTATTGACTCCACTGATCAGCACATCTGTTCAAGATATTTTCTGCAGAAGGAATAAAATCCAGTGATTTGTAATTTAGTGTAATCCTGTTATATTCAGGTATGTTTCAAGGCAATAATTACAGTAGGCTTGGTTAAGAGAGCTTATTTTTTTAGGAGAGAATTAGGGTTTTATGTTTAATATCTAGCTTTTTTCATAAGAATACATCTTAATTAGAATTGATATTTTGGTCTTTTGAAGACAAAAGAGCCATATGCTAGTTTAAACATAATTGGCATGCTAAGGATACTTTAAAAAAATCCCCCAAAACAACAGCAACAAACCAGTACAGAATAGAGTTTAATTTCCTTTAGTCAGGGCCATCTTTACCTATGTTCCTAGGTTTATTAATATATTTTGAATTCTAGAGCATTAATTTCCTGACAGAGCAACTGGGCTATGCTGCTTTGGTTAACAGAGGTAATTCTGAGATACAGCTTTATATTGGCCTTGAATTATTTCAGTACATGCTTTTGTCAAAAATGGTACAGCTGTGATGAAATCATAGTTCAAAGGAAATTTTTCAATAGTAACACAGAGCAGAATATCAGTTCAGCTTGTCTTTTTTCTCCTTTGTCCAACCTTAAAATGAAGCGCCTGTGGAGCTAAAGGATGGAGTGCTTACACAAGATGCAAGTTGCCCTTTGTCAATACTCTGTTTATTGATCAGAATGTGGAGAATATTTTTTTCCTTTGTGATGAAGGTTGTTTCAGTTTTGCCATAGAATCATGACTTCTTTGTTAATCATAGGAAAAACTGATTTATGTTAAAAGCTTTCTATCTTAGAGCAGGAGATTGTATAAATGCTTCCTGAATTAGACCATATCCTGTTTACAGAAATCTGTCTGTATGTCCTGGGCCGTGGCCCAGGGGCCAGTACCTTGAAGATGTGTGTGCTTCTGCATACACATTCTGCATACCAGTCAGTACAGCAACCAAGACTAGGAAAAAAAATTCTTACACATAGCCATATAACTTTGTGTACTATACTAAAATGAAGACTGAGGCATGTGAGAAAAGATCCAAAGCTTCTTAGCAACATTTTCCCTCTGGATGCTACCTCTTCTTAGCAGCATTTCCCTCTCTGGATAGAAGTGTCTGTACTGAGAAAAACATGCCATGGAGAGAAAGTGTGATTATAACAGCAGTTAGATGAGTTTGGGGATCTACGATTTCATAGAATCATGGAATTGTCAGGGTTGGAAGGGACCTTAAAGATCATCTAGGTCCAAGCCCCCTGCCATGGGCAGGGACACCTCCCACTAGATCAGGTTACTCAGAGCCCCATCCAGCCTGGACTTAAATTTCCAGGGATGGGGCTTCCACCACTGTCCTGGGCAACTTGTTCCAGTGTCTCACCACCCTCATGGTGAAGAACTTTTTCCTAATATCTAATCTACATCTACCCACCTCTAGTTTTGANGAGGGACTCCACTTGTCACTGGCCTCCACTTGGACATGGACCCATTGACAGCCACTCTTTGGGTGTGGTCATCAAGCCAGTTCTTTATCCACTGAGTTGTCCATCCATTGAACTCATATTTTACCAGCTTGGAGACCAGGATGTTGTGTGGGACAGTGTCAAAGGCTTTGCTCAGGTCCAGGTAAATGTCAGTTGCTCTTCCCTTCTTCTTATAGAAGGCCACCAGGTTTGTCAGGCATGATTTGCCCTTGGTATATATATACATCAGTATTTAGGATTGGGAGTGGAGGTACCACATTCTTAAGACTTGCACAATTTTTGTAATTATTTCTTGGACAAAGGGATTTGTTGACTTATGAATGTGGCCTTAAATACTCTAGCAAATCTTAGTAATGGCGGCCTGACCTGGCAGGTGGAAAGGAGAACTGGACTGAAAGGAGCAATCTCAGATGAAGAACAATACAGGCAGTTCTGCAAAATCTTGTATCCTGTCTAGATCTACACAAGTATCCTGGACCTCTTCACAAGGCAACATATTTATGATTTTAAGAATGTTATATGAAGAAGTAGAATAAGAGCTGTGAAATCTGTAGGCTGTAGGAACAAACAAGTGAACATTTTCCAAGAATGGAAGGGGATTTTATGTAAGTGACCAAGAAACTTGGAAAAAGGTGTTCCAAAATTCCAAAGTACATGTGTAAGATGTGACATTGTGGTATTATAGACTGCTCTGTAACACTGAAGAATACAAACTTCTAGGACTCTGAATCTGACCCTTCTGAAAAAGGAAGAACTGTGCAGATAGTACTGCAGCAATGGATGTTAGCCTAAACTGATTCAATCTTCAACAGGGGAGTATGGAGCTGTTATTTTTATAAACGTTTGAGGAACAAACCACATTGATTTAAAGAATTCTTTGTAAATGAGTATTTTATTTGCAGAACCACATCTCCTGCTGTCAAGTTCCCAGTAGATTATGATACTAATCCTACTTAAATGGTTATATAACCAATTAGTGGTAGGTGTTATCAACTCACTGTAGCCTTGGAAGAGTTTAGTATTCAAGTAACATTGTGAAGAAAGTTGCACGGTAAAGGATGGTGATTAGAGTTTTGGTCATTTTCCTATGTCTATAATTACAAATTATGAAGTCTTCTCTGTATTGCTAAATGCATTGTCTAACTACACTTTCTAACTATAGCTACATATAATGCAGAAGTCTTGAATAAAAAAAATTCTTAAGCCCTAGTCCTATAGTTTCTGTGCCAGAAGGTAGACAGATACTTGAAAAGACACTTCATTATCTTAGAACTAGCTATACCAATTAGATAAACTCCTGTCTACTACTGAGAGAAACTTTAAGAAAGCAAAAAAATAATGTAAATAACTGCATAGCATAGAGAATTGGATACCCATTGCTTCACAAGACAGTTCTTACAAAAAAACTAATACACTTCTGGTAGCAATTTTCCAGTGGTATAAGAAAATGGAAATGTAGGTTTGGTGGAGTCAAAATACTCTACGGAAAATGGTAAACTATTGACCTCCATTTCGAAATAAGCAATATAGGTTACTTGTGGTTGGCCTCTTGAGGAGTAACTGGCCTTTTTGAGATCCATAAAGGGCTGATACTTTGTGAATGCTCCTCAGTAAGTGACATCTATCTTAATTGAAACTTGGAAATAATTTAATTAGAGGATAAGGCTTTTTAAGGCTTATGTTTACTGTTATATTCCCTTGTTGAGATTTGTGGAATAAATATTAAAATGTCACCATGCTGTGAGTGAAGCTTTTTGAGCCCACTTCTTTAAAGCAAAAGATCTGATACAGTTGGACTGTGTCAGGTTGTGTTTAAAGCCTTAGGTTATGTTTTGAGGAATGTACTGGAGCTTTTGACCCTTTCTATCTTGCTGCTTTTGAATATATTCAAACTAAGCATGCGTTTTGAACTAGTACTAAACATTTTAAATGGTCAGTGCTACAAAGAGGTAGCAAACACCATCAAGCTCCCTTTTTAAACTCACCCTCTCTCTCAAAAAGGGGCAAAAATAGTTCCACCCCACTTTAATTCAGAACTGCTAGAAGTTATGATCTTAAGCTTCGCATGCACTTGCCCATTCTGATGAAAGCTATTAAAGGCAGATCCAAATTCTTCAGGTAAAATTCTGCTCCTGCATCCATAAGGATTGTCTGGAATACAGAAAGACTCTTTTTTTATAGTTGAAATGAATTTTTGTTGCTGTATCTTAATCAACTTTGTATCATAATTTGAAACCCAGTTAGTTGTACACTAAATCCATGCAGCCTGATTCTTGGCAGCAATGAGAGAGCCCTCTCCTGCCTACAGGCCTATGAGTGCAGTTCAGATTTTGATTGATGGCCTGTGTTATCTGGATGTGGTGTAGGCATAAAGATTATTAATATAGGGAAGGAGAATTTCAGTCTTGGGTCTGATTTACAATTTTGTGGTTTTCAGCTATGTTATCCACCTGTTTGCATTCCCTTACAAGATAAGTACTCTAGTATAGCAGTATAAGCAGTTCAATTTTAATAGCTCTTGCTGGAAGAGGTTAAGAAGAAAAGATGAATAGATTTTTCTGTATATTTAGAAAGACTTCTTTAAGTGCTTTTCTATATCAAGTTGTTTAAATATTTAATGCAATGTAAACAAACAGATTCCTTTACAAGGAATACCTTCATTAAATATCTATTAAAATCTGATGCATTTATCTTATAATATGTAGAAGAACTGGAAGGTGCTTATCCAAGGAAGAGAAAATGTATTCTATAAAATGATTGGATAGTAAATTGCTAGCTTGCAAGTTTTCTGAAGTGCTAGTGGGATTATAGATCTTTAAGCTTTGCAGCAGAGTACTTAGAATCTTCAAACTCAATGGGGTACATATAAGTTACTGTACATGCACAAGAGTATATTTACTTTGTGACTCTCAATCTTGCATATATATGTGCACAATTGAATCTCTCATGAGGAATGTAACTTACCAACTTGTGAAATTCTCTAGGCTATAAATTCTGGCAAGCTACTGCTTTTTCATGGTTCATATTCTGTATGTCTTTTTGCAAGCCTGCTTTCTCAAATGTTCTTTTCCCTGAACCTCTCTGACTCATGGGAGACTAACAGGGGGATCCCTTTTGATTTACCATCTGTGCTCCCCCTCATCTTCGTTGCCTGTAATGCACTTTTATATGTAGTAGCTTGTTGCCATGCTGCTGCTTGCCCTGAGTGATGGCACTTTTTGTTCTCAGGCTGGCTGGCAGTCATGGCCTTTTCACTTGCATTTGATTGCTAGATTACATATTTCTGGTTTGAAGCATGTGGCTGCATGTATCTGAGACTCTCCTAACCACAGTTACAGGGTTATGCCTCTCTGCTTCTGATTTTTGCATAGGCAGTGCTGGAGCTTAGAAGTAGGATCAACAAGAGGAGAGTTTAAAATACTGTTAAAGAGAATTATTAATCTGTGAAAACTCCAAAGACTGCTAGTGTCCTAAGCCTCTGTGTAAGTTCACTTTGGATTAGGTTGGCAAAAGCCTCTTCTGGTCCATCAAATCTATGAGGGTGTTTCTTTCTAGGCTATGATCCCAGCAGGAGTATGTCTGTCCTTTCAGAGACTGGTGTTGGGCCATGACATATTGCAGTTGGCTTTTCTTTTAGAAAGTGCTTTACATTACTCTTTGTTAGTCCCTTTGAATCAGTTATAATCAAGAGGAAAATCTATGTGGAGCAGTAAGTTGTGAAATGAAGTACAGGCAGCTGAAACTTATGATGGTTCATCTATGGGATTCTTTGTGTCAAAGCTGTTTTGTACACCCTCTCAATTACCTATTACTGCACCTCTGAGTCTAATCTCAGCCATGGAAAAACGACTGAAAGAAATGTGAAATAAAGTTCTCTACTGGATTTAATACTTTTATATTCACTAACTGTATAACTGGCCTACTTGTTGACATGAAGGAAAATGTCATGAGTAAATGAATAGCAAGCCTTGACAGTCATTCAGCACAGCAGCCCTGTGACAGCTGAGGCTGCAATGGGTGTTGTAAGCTTACTCTCTCCTCCCACCCCCTTGCCCAGAAAACAGTGCTTCTAATTAAAAGTTACTATTCTTAGTCTTGTGATTTTTCTTTTTATATTAAGCTTGATCTCACACCTATATATGGCCCTTTCCCTGCTGCCTCCCCTTTCCTGGAATAAGTGGGAGTGTAATGTTGCCTTCTGCAAAATACAAATTGATGTCAACTAAAATTATGATAATGGGAAAGAGCTTTTAAAATAGGGTGGGTTTTTTATTAACTTCTGTGCTTCAGAGATTTACTTCAGTACTAGAAACATCTCAGAATAATATTTTCTGCTTTTTAGCCCAGAACTGAGAACTTAACTTGGAATAAGTTCATAGAACCTCTTAATGCTTGGGGTTTTATTAGAGCAATTTATAGATTGGAATACCTAATATATAATTCATTTTAATATAATGAATCCACAATATAGTGAATATTCTAATTGGATGTTGCCAAATAAGTATTCAGTGGTGACTAATTCAGCAGCACTAGCAGGGCTGAAGATATGGTCAGCCTTGTTTTTGCTATCTTTGTTCTTAAGCTTTACATTTAATTGTCTTATAGAAGTTATGTAGTTGTAATATAATTGTAAACAAATCCAGGCATTTAAGAGCTTGAAAATGATCTACTGAAAGCATAGCAGCTGAGACTTGTTTGTATGTGTATATCATTGCATTGCTGTTCTTATTGAGGTAGTCTTGCTTAATTTGGATATTGTGGGGAATGTTCTCCTGTTCATAACTAGTTATAAATGAGAGCTGTGTAAAACAAAGACTGTGCCCTCGAGTCTATGCCACTGACAATGAGGATCATTATCAAGATGTCACATCAATGACAAATATTATGTTGGCAGCACACACTGTCCTTGCAGAATGACAGAAAATTCAGTTTCTCTTGTATGCTTTGCATGAGGTCAGGAGTACCCCTGTTTCTTTTAAACTGCATATTTTTTTTTCTCTTTAAAATAATCACCTTGCTTACTTTTGGCTGTGATGAATATATTCTTGTTAGCAATGACACAATCACTAGGCTGTAATGGTCAGAAAAGAGTAGGATTCAAAAGGAACTATGAACAACAAAAATTCTATGTATTTATAAATACTTAAATACCTCTTCTCAGCAAAATATCTTAATGCAATATACAGCCTATATCTATGATACTGTTTTTAGCTAGATCAAGAGAAGTTTTAATTCTGCTTGCTATGTGTTTACTAGGATTGAGAAAGTGAGCCTTAGCTTCAAACTATCAGTCTGAAGGAAAGCACAAAAACTTCTAGTCAATTATCCATCATTAGCTACCATACCTCAAATGGGAGTTTTGTATCACAGCATTATGTCCCTGCTGAAACTAGTAAGTCTCCAGCTTTGTTTATTCATATCTTCCTGGAGGCTGGTGGACCAAATATTGGTTTTTAGTCAGTGGTCAGTTAATGAAATCCATCTGAGAATACCCAGCTGTGACAGTGAATACTTGGCCTCGTGTTAAACTCCTTAATTCATCTCTTTCATTCTAGTGCAGCAAGAGGGTAATTCAGCAACACCCCAGCTCTGCTGTCTCTCATAGAAGGTTGTCATGCCCTCCTTGCTCTCTGTAGAGCATGCACATTCACCCTGGCTGTTGTGCTCCCACTTCTTGACCACCTGTGCCTCAGGGGCAAGAAAGGCCCATTCTCTGGGGCTCAGGATGCTGTGCAGACCTGCTGGATGAGAAGTGGGCTTCTCAGGCAGAGACATCAGTGTTGGGCTGGCTTTTTGTGGGACTAGAGCTAGCTGATCTTCCAGGTCCTGAGTAAGATCCCCTTGCATCATTAAGTTCTGATATTTGTGTTTTCATTGGATGATGTTAATATTTATGAAGCACTTTCTATTCAGAAGGTAGGGCAGCACAGTACACTTTTGGAAGCTGGTGTGCTGTTATTGCCTTACCTTGTAGATGAGAAAGTAAATTGACTTGCCCAAGGCCACACAAAGTCTCTAAGGGAACCAAAAATGTAATACGGATCTATCAAAGATAGATATTACCTACATAGTAATACCTTTGCTTTAGACGGAATATCAGAAATAATACTGGTAAGAACTGGAACTGTTAAAGCAAACCAAACCATTTTTTCTGGTGCAATTATCCTACAGAATCAACTGGAAGAAAGCACTGTGCAGTGAGTTCCTTTCTATTAGTAAATTTCTCAACTGTGCCATCTAACTGCCTGCCAACTGAATGTTGCTTAATGTTGAATGAGCCTGAGGCAGAGATAGTAAGTCCTGTGCCAATGGTGAAGCTAGCTTGGTTCTGTAACTGTTTTTCACTTTCAGTGGTTTTGCTCAAAATAGTCTGCCTTTGGCACTAGACCTAGAAATTAGATGTTTGTGAGTATGATCCCACCTAGAAATTAGATGTTTGTGAGTATGATCCCACCTATGCAGAGTGGGAACTGATTTGCAGTATTTGTGTTGCTAGGCTTTGACATTTTCATATAGAAGAAAACAAGTTAAAGCAGAGAGAGAAAACATCTCTTGTATGTATTTCTCAGTCAGGGATGAGGACCCAATCACAGCAAAGAAATTAAAGGATAATCGGTTTGAAAGTAAAAGATTTAATCCTCAAACCTGTGTTTGGGCTCTTGGGTCAGTGTTTGATCACTTACAGCTCTGAGGTAGATGTTACAAGCAGGAACATTTTACAGAGGAACTGCACCTGAAACATGAACTGTTTTCTTAAAAAGCATCAAAGATCACCCACTGCTACTTTAAAAATTGGCATCTTTCTCACATACTATTGCAGCAGACATGGGACATCAGTAGTCTAAAAATGAGCCACCCTGGTGAGAAATACTAGATCTATAATGTATTATTGATGCATCTTCCCATTAAGTACTCTGTAATTGCATTATGTTAGGATAGTATAGCTTTACTGCAGTATTTTACAGCACTTAATGTGCGCCACATAGCTATTAGTGAGCATGAAGTAGAAGACTTCTTGCAGTGTGATGCTTCTGTAGGCTTGCATCAGTACAGCCTTGCCTTTGAGATGGTGTTGCCCAGTATCTACAGCCTACAGCACTTCCTAAAGTTTAATGCAGATCAAGAATCACTTGTTAGCTGCATTGCTTTTATGTGGCTTGCTTTTCAGCATTCCTAATGTTCTTTCAGTTGGTGTTAATGGCCTTTATAGAAACTACAGCTGAAATCCTTACCAAGAATTTGAGTAGGTTCCGAGACCTGTAATATCATAGTGCTTATCTGAATTTACTTTCTGATTTCTCTTGATTGTCTTGCAAAGACTTCTGTCATTTTGTAAATTTTCCTTCAAGACTCTTGATATGGCCTGCACTTCTAAATCAAGGTTCAGAAATAAGCGTAATTTGAGGCTAATGAGCTTACTTGAACAAAATGACACAGTTACCCTTGTGAATGTCTTAGACTGGGATGCTTGTAGGTGTCTCAGCTCTCAGTTGTTGCAGATTGCTCTAATGAGTGTTTTGTGGTGGTTGGTCTTCTCTTGCTGGACCCAAGAATAGCAAGTTGTGAATTGCTTTGTTGGGCACGTGGACACACAAGAGGTGGCTGTTGGCTCTCTCTTTAAAGCCCTGTTTGCCTGCATTCTCACCCAAAGTGTTGAAATCTCTCATCTGATTTTTTCAGTAAGATCAAAACAGAATTGCAGGTGACACTCAGAATACAGTGTATATAACGTAAGTAAAGGCAGTAGGTTGCAGATTTGCTAAACGTCAGGCAGTTTGAAATCCCTTTGAATATAGGAAATCCAAGTCACAGGTCATGTGACTTGTATTAATATAGCAAAATGGAGGTTGATAGATTGATGTTGGCATGCCTCTCAGCTGCCAGCTGCCTTGTAATGACTTGCCCAGCTGTGATACAAGTAGGAATAATTTCTAGGCTTTATCTTTAATTTTAGAGTTCTTGTTTGTTTTGCTAGTATTTTATTTAATAGTTTGTTGAATTCTTTTTAGCATTCCTAAAGACTTGGAATAACATTCTTGGACCAAAGAGAAGCTGGGTGATATATCTGAGGTATGTTAAAGAATTCACCACTGGTCAATGACAACAGGTGTCTGATCAAGGATGAAAGACTCCACAGACTGTTCTTTTAACCCTGTAAAGAACCTGTAGTGAGTCAGTGCTAGAGACAGTTGTGACCAGTGCTGAACTGAGGTCAGAGAAGCTGATGGCATGCTGATTTCCTATGTATCTATTGCCCTCTCTGTACATCCTACACATTTGGATACAGTGCTGTCACTAGCCTGCTGATGCTGTCCTGTGGTTATTGTAGCCAGCAACCCTAGCAAGCCCTACTAGAACCTACTCCATTTGAGTGGGAGTTGAACAGGTTGCTGATGGTTGAGCCATCTGTTCCAGCATATAACCAGCTTCTTTCTCCAAGCTTCATGCTTCTATGTACAAGCTTTGTGCTCTTAAGTAGCTAAACTCTTAATGGGTGGGGAATCAGTACAGCATGAATATAATATAGCAATAACTTTTGTAGCTTCTATTCTTGTGATCCCTGTGTCCCTTCTCCTGCTCGCTGCTCTTTGAGATGTCTCAAAACCTCAGAGTTGTTTAGGCAGAAGTGACTGTTGCTCAGGTAAGCAACCAAGAAAGGAAGATGGGTACAGCTAGGAGAAGACTTTGCATTGCATCTGTTCTTACCAGGGAAGGGAGAGATGCTTTTCTCTCTGCTGCTATATCAGTCCCCAGTTTCTCAGTAGTAGTAGCCAGGAGTAAGCCTGATTTCTGTGTATTCCAGTGTCCTGGGAAGTACAGCTGAAACATGGGTGGTTTTGATGGGGGCAAACATTTAGTTGCTAATGGTTGTAGCTTGTCATGCCTAACAGTGTGCTTTTTTCTACTGCTTGGTCATAGGCTTTTCTCAGTTAAGGAAATGGGCCAGAAGGAATTCTTGGTGTGTTGGGAAACTTTGGTCATCCATAGGGATAAAGAATTAACTTTTGTGGTTAAGTGGTTCATAATTTTTCTCTGGACTTATTCTGGGGAAAATAAGGATGTGCTTCTCATTTCCCATCTTCCTTTTGGAAACACTCTCCTCTATGCCCTGTATTTAATCTACATTGGCTGAATATTAATCAGGGTTTATTCCCAGGTAAGTGTTATGACTTCATATGTGTGCTTTTGTTAGTTTCTGCATGGTGTGGTTATTTTAAAGTTTATAGTTATTTTTCATAGTCAGGTTCACATAAAAATCCTTTAAATTCAATGTGTCTCAGATTATCCTTGGCTCTACTTCTGTCCTAGAGTTGTTCTTACTCTTTATTCCAATCAGAAGCAGAGCTCAGTGAAGTTAGCTTCCAATTTGTGCTCTTTCAGAGAATAGACCTATTCTTTCTGCCAACTTTAAATAACTTTGTTCAGCCTTTGACTTGATTGTCTTCTGTAGCAGTGTCATGGTTTCTGTAATATCCTTTTTTTAAACAGTAGAATGAACAGAACAGGGCAACCTTTTGGAAGGCTAGAATGATTCTGAGGTGTGTGAATTGAAGCACCATAGGACCTGGTATTTTTTTTTTATTTTATCTTAGTACTGTGTTAAGAGATGGCAAGTAGCTGAGTCTGGAGAGATTCTGAGACAAACAATCTTCTGCTTTGAGGGTGGGGAATAAGGGGAAAAAGATGAGTAGGAAAGAAAAAATCCACTGCATCCTATTTTGTTTTTGATTTGTCAATAGGTGATTGATTCTGTTAAATCACTGTTTATCTAAGCTGAAAATATATCTTCATGTGAAAATGTCAGATTCAGGATGTTGCACTGTGCTTTAAGCTGGAACAGGCAGGATTAAAAGGAATGACTTTCTAATTAGGTAGTTGAAGTTGGAAATACCTGTGCAGCTACTTCCCTATGAATGAAAAGTTGTCCGGAGTCAGGTTAGTTTGCTTATTTGAATGCTTGTTTTTCTGCTTTCTTTCTGAACTGCTATTTTAAATATCTTCACTCCTTTAAAAATAGGATCAAAATCTATCTTTCTACCTTTTTTTTTATCAGCTTCTCCCAGATGGGAACCTTTTCTTTGTGAACTCAAGAGGATCATATTGGTAAATAATTCAGTTTAGTTTATAGTCTGAGCTTCTTGAGCAATATGACAACAAGATTAAACACATTAAGACATCTAAAAAATAAACCACTGAAGATAAAAACTGCACAGATGAACAGCATTAAATCATGGGTATGTGCTTAGGGTTTTTTCCCAAAAATGTGTTAAGAGAACTGAATACATGCAGACTTGAGCAACCCTGTGATTCCTCAAGGGGGTGACACAAGTTTCAAGAAGCAGAGTCCAAGGTACAGGTGAGGACCCTGCTCTGGTGCCCAGGAAAACAAATGTGCTCAACACTCAACCTAGGAGATTTTTGGGTTTGCTCACTTGTACTTTTATAGTTAGAGTACTCTAAGTGCCTGGCCCCCACTTTACTCAATGTGAATAAAAGTATTTACTGGAATGTCAAAAAATGAATTATGAGTGATTCTTTCACATCCATCCAGAATTAAGTTTTCTTTTTTCATGAAAGTAGCATGTGTTTCCTCCAGCATGTAGAAATCTGGATGGTAGATAGGAGCTCCTTGTCCTGCACTTGATCTATGGAGGGTACTGCTGCTGCTCAGGAAGAAAAGTAAACCTCTTTAGCAGCTATGCTGTCTGTTTCTTATGCCAGACTAAAACTGAAAAATAATTCTAGGCCCACATTGCTTATTACCTGTAGACAACTGTCCAAAAATACTAGCAAATTCCATGTTATGAGCATCTGCCAGAGGTACACAGTGATGAAGTGGTGATTCAAAAGAAACGTCAACTATTCTGGACAGGACTGGATGCGCACTTGTCTAATTATTTTGGACAGCAGTGAAAACCATGCGTCTGAGTCTGCCTGTTAACAGACAGGCAGGATAGATGGTGCTAGGCAAGTAGGCAGAGCATCTAGCCAAATCTTGCAAAAATGAGAAATCTCAAAAATGTGAATTTTAAGTGTGTGTGTGTTGCTCATGCCTGCAATCTTCCTTTAGTGGATACACTGACAAGTAAGTCTCAAAGCTGGCTGAGGAGAAAAAGTGAGTGTTTTGGAAGTATTTGAAATGCAATTTCACATGTTTAATTCACAAATACTAGTGAGCTTTGAGCTTTTTGAGCTAAAGAAATAGTGTTAAGGATCAAACTTTTGTATGGCGCACTTAAGATAGTCTTTGACTGCAGATCTGGATCCTTACAAGGACCTTGTTATAAGTGGCTCTTAACTTGGAGAGAAATAAACTCCAGGTTCTCAGGTAGCCAAATCAGACTTTTCAGAAAGTTTACTCTTCAGCAATTTGTCTAGGAAGCTTAGTTCTCACCAAATAAGTGCTTTCACTTCACCCTTAGGTAATGTATCTGTTTCTTCAAAATGTTGCCAATGCTCTGATGCTTCTGTGAATTGCCCGTGTAGGCATCAACTTGCTGCAAAAGAGTGTTTATTTAAAGAGAGGTTTCAAAAAAATGAAACAGCAACCTAGTAGAGGAGTCAGTACATCCCTTGCTTTTCTAATTTGGTAAGACATATAAAAAATGATAAAAAATTACATTTAAGGTATTGATGTAACTTGCTTTTACTTTTTTTACTGATATTGGAAAGATTACTTATTTAGAAAGTAATAAAGATTTAATCCCAAATAAAGAATGGATTAATACAATAAAGAATCTGATAACTGTATGCACTGTTGCTCTAAGCCAATAATATCCCATCATACAGGCTGGTTCCAACCAAGGTGAAAGTGGGGGAGGGTAAGCCAATGGCAAATAGCAGAGATCTCTGGAGAGTTGATAGTTATGACTGAAGGTCATTACCATGACATTATCATTATCTGGGCAGGATTAGGTTAAATCCGGAACTGATTATATTGTCCTTTCCAGAAATAGTCCAGAAATACTTCTGGTAAATGTCAGAAATAGGATTCAACATTTTGTTGGAGCTTGTCCCTCAAGAGGGGATGTGCTTGTTTGTGCAATCACAATAAATTGAAAGGAAGTCACTAAACATGAGCAGTATTGGAATATTTCAAAGCTCTCAATCTACAGATACCAATTAAACTCAAATGGATACATACAAGAAGTATGACTGTAGTGTCTGCTTGAATCTTTATCCTTTTTGAGAGGGGAAATAACTGTTTATCTCTTCTGCCAAAGCTACCTTTGCCATCCTTCAGGCCTTACTTTTGTGTGTCCTTTTTCTGACATGCTGTAAAGTACTTATAGAATTGCTCAGGCTGGAAAAGACCTTCAAGATCGAGTCCAACCTCAACCTAACCTCACTATCCTAACTCTAACAACCCACTGCTAAACCATGTCCCCAAGCACCACATCCAGACGATTTTAAAACGCATTCAGGGATGGTGACTCAACTACTTCCCTGAGGAGCCCGTTCCAGTGCTTAACAACCCTTTCTGTAAAGAAGTTTTTCCTGATATCTAACCTAAACCTCCCCTGGTGCAATTTGAGACCATTTCCCCTTGTCCTGTCACGTGTGAGAAGAGATCAGCCCTGTTTGTCCCCAAGCACCACATCCAGACGATTTTAAAACGCATTCAGGGATGGTGACTCAACTACTTCCCTGAGGAGCCCGTTCCAGTGCTTAACAACCCTTTCTGTAAAGAAGTTTTTCCTGATATCTAACCTAAACCTCCCCTGGTGCAATTTGAGACCATTTCC
>VYZX01029444.1:4206-17810 GCA_013401335.1 Brachypteracias leptosomus | reverse complement strand
TCCTTGGTCACTGTGTTACCCTCTGCATCCATCAAAGGATGGAGATTCTCCCTAGCCCTTCTCTTGATGTTAATGTATTTATAGAAATATTAATTGTTGTCCTTCACCATAGTGGCCAAGTTTAGTTCTAGTTGGGCTTTGGCCTTTCTAATTTTCTCCCTGCACAGCTTCACTGCATATTTGTAGTCCTCATAAGTTGCCTGTCCCTTCTTCCAAAGACCATAAACTTTCCTTTTGTTCCTGAGCTCCAGCCAAAGCTCTCTGTTCAGCCAGGCTGGACTCCTTCCCCTGTTGGCTCATCTTCCATGACCTGGGGATGGTCAGCTCCTGTACCTTTAAAATTACTTCCTTAAAGTATGCCCAGCCTTCCTGTGCTCCTATGCCCTCCAGAACTACCTCCCAAGGGACTCTGTCAACCATGGTCTGAAAGAGACCAAAGTGTGCCCTCCGGAAGTCCAAGGTTGCAGTTTTGCTGACCCCTCTCCTTGCTTCACCAAGGATTGAAAACACTATCGTTTCGTGATCACTTTGCCCAAGGTGGCCTCCAACCATTACATCCCCCACAAGACCTTCTGTGTTAACGAGCAGCAGGTCCAGGAGCACGCTCCCCCTTGTTGGCTCCCTCACCATCTGTGTCAGGAAGTTATCTCCCACACACTCCAGGAACCTCCAGGACTGTTCCCTCTTCGTGGTATTATTTCCAGCAGATGTCTGGGAAGTTGAAGTCCCCCATGAGAACAAGAGGTAGAGACCTTGAGACCTCGCCCAACTATAAAGTATCCTATCCACCTCTTCATCTTGGTTGGATGGCCTGTAGCAGAATCCCATAATGATGTCTGTCTTATTGGCCTCTGAAAAATAATATTGGCCTCTGAAAATAAATATTTTCATAACGTGTTGGGCAAGTACATAACACGTCTTTTGTGATCTACCTTTTCAGCTGTTGTTTTCCAGTTTCTTTACTGTGTTTTTTCTTGTATATTCAGTATTTTCATGTTATGCCTACGCTTGTCTCTTAACCTTGATTGTTTGCTGTACTTTGCTGTTTATCTAGGTTGGCCTTTTCCTCAGTGTTGCTACCTTTATTTCTACCATACTTGCCAGAAGCATAGTTAAATTTTTGAACAATTTATTTCCTTTTTGTAGCTTTCCTGCATTACTTTATTCCTGTACATGTTTCTTTCAGCTTTACTGTCTGCCCAGTATGCTGTGCTTAAATTCAGCATCTTTCTTTATCCCTGGTTTAGTCTCAGTTTATAGATACAAACATAACTATATTACGGATGTTGCTTAAGTTACCTCATCTGTTCATCTCAGCAATGGGATTTCTGGGATTTGGACCAAATTTACTTTGTAAGGCCTTGCAGTATGCCCAGAAATGCCTCAGTTATTCCTGTAGTCAGCAAGCTGGGTGGCAGTCGAGGCAGATTTGGTCTTTTTCTATTTCTAGTCAAGCTTCTACCTTCCTTCTCTCACCTTGCCTGCTTTTCTAAAAATCCCTGCTGTTAACATCAGTACCCTTTCATTTCAGTCTCCACCTGAAACTCCCATTTGTATTTTTTTTATTTGGACACCTTTATCTGCAACAGGAATTCTTGAATGTAGTGTGAATAAGAAGCGTTTTTGGACCAGATTTTATATAGGAAAGGTGAAGAAATGGCTCTACTGCTTTTGGATCTGGGCTTAGAAACCTATGAAGCTATGCTGGGGAAGACTGATGGGGAACAGGGAAGGAAGTGTGGAAATAGCAAGAGGAGTGGGAATTAGCTTGTGAATGGCTCGGAGTTCTATGTCCTCAGAAGAGCACCCTCATGTCTTGCTATGGGTCACTGGATACCCATCTGGGATGCTCATGCTGAACTAACCAGGATGGCTGTTTCCTTTCACTGTGAGAACATCTATCCACTAGCCCACGTATTTTTTCTGTTCTCTGTTTACCTGTATCCATTCCTGCAGAATCCCTTTGATGTGTCATCTTCCCAGCTCTCCCTGTGCTGTGCTACTCCTGTGCTTTTCTGTGGTTCCCTAATGTTCTTGGAAAATGAAGACAATGATTCTTTGGGGAGGAGATCTTGATTTCTCCAGGGCAATGCCAGGTGAGCTTAAAGTCACTGACTTTTACTGATATTATCTTCCTGATTGGCATGTGCTATTAAAAGTAGTACAGGAGATAAGCCAGGTTTTATTTAATCCTGTGATTTCCTTAAAGATGAGGAAAGAGGAAGAAAAGAGGTAAAGTAAATCCTTTTTGCTTTAAAATGGTAATATCAAAAAACCCTAGTATTCTGCATGTCTGAAACTCCGTGCTTTGCTTAATATCTACATGAAAGCTAGTGTGGTGGGTTGGCTCTCAACATCAGTTCTACTCTTGGAGCTCTGATGCATACAGTGCAGACCTTATGTGCTTTTAATGGATTTCTTCAGGGAAAAAAATATAGTTAATCACCCAATAACATAAAATCACAAACTTTCTATAATTTCATGCTCTTAATCAAACAGGAGTGTCCTGTCTGACCTTGAGAGATATGGAGATGGGGGAAAGTTGTGGCAAGGGAAGCAAGAAAACAAGATGCAAAACCATTCCATCACTGTGTCCCTTGTGCCTCTCTCCCATAATAAAAGCCAGCAGCAGTTGCTGCTAATATCCAGCTGTTCAATGTCTGACAAATGAGAAACCAAAGTCCATATGCCCTGTAGTGTGTCTGGAAATGTGTATGGTGTCCTAGGGATTCCTTGCAGTTCCTCTGGACCTAAGTAGTATACTGGAGTCTGCCTCTTCCTGAGCAATAGGACCTGTGTGTTTATAGGATCTAAGCGGTTTGACCCAGCTGAGGCTGTAAGAGAAGTACATCTCTACAAAGTACTTACTGGAGTAAGAGGAGATGTGGTAATATTCTGTGACCTTTTGATGCTGCTAGTTCTGTTCTGCACTCAAGTGTGTCCATTTTTCACTGGAGTGTTGTTGTAACCTTTTGGGTGGTTTGCTGGCTTGCTGCACTATTTTCCTATCCTTTTCCCCTTTTTTCAGCCCTTGTTGCTATCCCTCTAAAACCGTCATATTAATTCTTGTCATATATCTTCAGTCCAGATGTAACCTATGAGTCGTGTGTCTATGTCCACATGATTTGTCTTCAGAGAGCCCCTCCCCCTGAAAAAGCCAAAGCAACCCTCTTGGTTGTTATTAGACCTTTCTTGTCTTTCAGTTTGTCCCATTGAACTGTAAACAATGCTCCTTGCTAAGTATTTGTGAAGTTTAGTGCAGTGGTATTGCAGACCTTAATTGTTTGATGCTCGTCTGACTAAAAATAATTTGGCTAAACAAGTCCTTTTTTTCTAATCAATGCTAACACCAGAATTATGCTACATTAAGCTCCTTAAATCTTTTTCTTTACTAATTGTATACAAAAAAAAGCCCTGATTTGTAGCCAATGTATGTGTTTGTACTAGAACAGCAAGATATATATTTATATGCTTGAGTGTTTGTATAGCCCTCAAATAGGATTGCTTGTATGCCTAATGCAAGTCTTCTCTACCCTGGTGCACTAGACCCATAACAACTTACTTGTGTTTAATTTATAGTCTTGGTCAATTTAAAAACAGACAAAAGAAAACCAACCCTGGTCAGTCTCATTAAGTTTATGAAAGACAAGTTGAAAAAGGCACTGATCCTTTGCCAGAAAATCTTGAAGATTCAAGCCCAGTCCCAGCAGAGTCTAGTTTGTTTTGGCTTTATCAGTCTCAGTCACTGTCTCTCCCAGCAGAGCTGTTTGCTTCAGCTCCAACACCGCCTTAAGTGCACAGGAATAATTCTACCAGTGCTGCATAAAATGTGGAGAAACTAGAAGGAACTAGTTAGATAAATGTCTTCAGTGTGTTTTAAAAACTTCTTTTTTCATCATCAATATAAAAAAAAAATAAATTATCCTTTCAAATGTTTTATTGTAACTTAATATTTTTCCATGGTGGAGGATATTGTAGAAGAATTGCAGTGATGTTACCAAGTACAGTGTGTTATTTTTCACTATTACATGAATTTTGAGCCATTTACTTTCTTAATGGTATTTTGAAATCTTCACTGATTTACTAGAGCTGCTAACCAAACCCTAGTTAAGATGTGGGAGAAACTCTTGCTTGTCTCTTCCAGAATAATTTCTAATGTTCTTTCTTCTTCTAAGTCTGAACCTTAGAGCTATATTCATGTTACACAATTTGAGTTAGGTTATGGTATATCTGAAAGCACATAGCAATTTGATCTTTCTGCTTATAGAACTTTATTGAGGTCCCTTTGTTTCCTTCAATATTTGAAGCTTGACTGTGATCCTAGTGGCCTTTGGGTCTTTACGGGTATTAATATTTGCAATTATGGGATTAATAATATCATTTTTTTTACTTTGAAAAGCTTCTAGTAGATCAGACCCATTTTATCATGTAATATTAGATTTAAAAAACACCAGAAACCTCCAAAACCGGAAATTTCAGTATTTACAAGAAAATTTGGGAAGATTGAATTACTAACTATCATCTTTCTGATCTAGTGGGGTAGGAATTCCTATTCTTCCCTGACTCTAGCATGATGTCATGACACTGTCCTTGATTTCAACTGATATTAATGGAAGTTGAAGATGCTCAGTACCTTGAAGAGATACTTGATGTCTCGCAGAAGGATACTACCTAAAATAGCGGTGCTGCTGCCTTGTTACATAACTTTTGATAGCCTTGTTTGTTTCTTCTTAACACATTGATTTTTACAATTCATCATTAGTGGCAAGTGTCTGTAAATCCTTCTCTTGAGCTCAGTCTGTTTTGTCCAGGCTTAGTCCCAGGTGGTAATTAGAGTTTTTAAACTATTTTCTGAACATCACAGATCATTATACGTATGTGTGCAATAACTGTGGCAAAATTGTGAAGTTCCATTCATGGAAGCTTAAGTTGAGGGCTGAATTCAGCTACCTTTTCTTTAAAGTGATATTTTGAAGAAAAGCTGATTTTAAGAGAACAAATGTTTTCAAGTTATCTCTTGAGAAAGCATATTAATATTAACTAAAATTTCAACTGTATTTTTTTAACTACTAGAGAATTTCCTTTAGCTTCTAATCAAAAGGGATAATAATCAGTTTAAATGGAAAAGTATTTGTGTGTGAATCAGTTAAAACACTTTCCATCTCCAGGTGGAGATACAGATGCTGCCCAGTGTTCATGGGATCCCCCATTATGATAGCATTGTTACTGAATGTAGTCCTCAAGTGCTTGTCCTCACAAATGTCATGCCCTCTGGAAAACAGGTTGTTCTTTATAATGTTGATTTTTAAAAAAAATGAAAACAAACTGTGGAGAGAACTACTTGTCCTTTCTTCTCTGAGGTGAGAATACACAATGTATGGTGCTTCGTTACCTAGCAGGACTTTTATTTTTCTTATGATGGAAACATTTACAAGGCAGAGCAATGATGCCACTATAAACATGAGTTGGATGTGAGGATATCAATTAATGTATCATGAATTCCCAAGAGTTGTTTATTTTGAGTGTGTTTTAGATAACTTGGAAATAGATGGGAAAGAAACTTTATGACTGTGACAAGCTGAAGAGCTATTATTTATATTCATGCTTCAGTGATCAAAGTGCTAAGAGATGGCCATAATGGGAAGTGAATGCATGAGTGTCTCAGGTTTAAACTGGTAGTATGGTTGTTGAATAGGCTGGACAGTATCTGTCAAAGGACAGCCAAGACTACAGTACCCCTGGCTGATCTACAGAGGGTTTTTTGATTTTTAACCTAATCTGTGCTTAAGGATGGATCCAGACTTTATAGAGCTGTTATGCATAATACTGCTCTGGAGACTTTTGTAGAAAATGGAGTCTCCAATATATTTCCAAGCTGGAGCTATTACTTTCAACATAGTAACTCATTGTAGAAGACTATATTTGAGGTGAATCATAGAGGTTGACAAAAAGGACTGCTCAAATTGTCAGTCAAGGGTTGGAAAAACTTCCTGTTGTATTTATTGCCAGAAATAGTAAGAGTGAATCAAACTTGGGTTTGTGGTCTCATGCAGTTAGCCACCAAGTATTTTATTTCTGTAAGTAGCATTCAATTTTTTATTTTTTTAAATTACTTCACTGTAATAGTTCTCAACTGAGGAATACACTTATCTGTCAAGATTTAATTCTTTAAAAATTAACAGGCCCTTCTTTGTGATTCTTTCAAGTATCAAATGCCATGTTCTATTCTTTTTCATGATGAAAACTATTTTGAAATGTATAGTATGTTCCTGTCTTTTTATTCAGCTTAATGAGGCTGTTATCACATTGAGGAACACTGGTAGTCTCTGCATTGCCATTGCTTGCTTTATGATTCTCTTCTATTGCTACAGTTCTCTTCATTAATTCTGATGACAAAAATATATTTGTAAACCACTTTATTTATCTGCCTTCAAAACTAAGTTGTTCTGCACTTAAGTAACTAATTGCTGCAACAAGCAACAAATGCTGCTTGCAGTCTGGTGTGCTTATAGCTTAGCTTTCAACCCTAACTTGCCAGTTTTCCTCTGCCATGGTAATATGGCTTATTAACAGGCTTTGTACTAACTAAGCAAGATGTAGCTTTCAAGAGTTTACTTAAGTAGGGAGAAAGATGGTGGACCTGAGTATCCATGGATACTCTGTTCAGGGATTCTGCTCAGGATAACTTTGGAATTGAAAGTCAACACATCTCATCCATACTATTATTACCGAAGTGTTTGCAGAGACACGCTCAGTGTTAATTTAGAAGATTTAATTTAAAATGGAAGAATTAAGGTTCAAAAGCTATATTTAGTGAATAAACTGCTTTAGAAGAGGTGAGGGCTCTTTCAATCTTGATGAGGCAATTTCATCACAATTTAAAAAGAGGTCAGTTAAATTTCCACGCATGTTGCAGGGCACAGATGTTAGTGTATTTGTAAAAGACAAGTAAGTGCTGGAAATCTATTGGGAAGAGGACTATAAAACTGTCTGTAATTTGAGGTCCTAAATTTAGGGCACTCTAATTAAAATTGACTTCGCATCCAAAAATAGCAATTGTTTTACAGATCTGTTTGGTTATATATTACAAGTATGCCACTTTATGTCTGGTAGGCTAGGCGTTTTTCTTTAAAATCAAGCTGTTTGACTGTTGGGAAAGGAGAACAGGCATTCTTATGCTTTAAACTCTTCTCCTTGTGTCTAAAATCCCCTCCCTTGACAAAACATTGCACTTCTTGCTATAAAATTTTGTAGATTGAAATAAGACTTATTGTATGACCTTAATTTCAGAGCAGCTCAGGCTGGGGAATATATGAATGAAGGAGGACAGAAAGCAAAAACTGTTGTCAGAGCTACAGTGTATATAGATTTGAAAATGAGATGTAGCTTCTGAAAGGATTAGAAAATTAT
Organism: Brachypteracias leptosomus; assembly: GCA_013401335.1. NCBI lineage: Eukaryota > Metazoa > Chordata > Aves > Coraciiformes > Brachypteraciidae > Brachypteracias > Brachypteracias leptosomus. The sequence goes on along the minus strand of VYZX01029444.1, from coordinate 10,400 downwards.
CCTAGAATTCCTGAAGTGTATTTCTCTAATGTGAAGTTGTATACTCAGTTTCACATCAGGGAAAATTGATTATTCCGTAAAGTAGCTTATTTGTCTGGAGACCAGATTTTACTTCCATAGTCTAACCTTGAAAAAATAACTTATTTTCATAGGATCATAGAATCATTTTGGTTGGAAAATACCTGTAAGATTGAGTCCAACGATTTAACATAACACTGTCAAGCCCACTGCTAAACCATGTCACTAAGCACCCAATCTACACATCCTTTAAATACCTCCAGGGATGGTGACAGTTTTCATTGTTACCAGTAATAAAAGGTATTAGAAATGTAACTGGTTTGATAGCGCAACATGCAGTGAAATCTGTATGTGTACAATCTGTCTCTGGCACTTGTAAAAAGGTGGGAGTTACAGGCTTAGTGTTAATGAGACCTGTGGTTTTTACAGTACTTAATGAACTTAAAGCTTGTTTGCTCAGGGTTAGTTCCTTACCAGCAGCTTTGGGTGCCAGGATCATAGGGCTGTTCTGGTTATGTGTTCTTTAGCGTACATTAGATCAGATTGTTCTAAGAATGTTTTTCATATTTGTTCCTGTGGTTTATTAGTCTTCCTGTAGGAAATGAGTAATTTGGTTGTTTGGTTTGTGAGGTTATTTTCACTTTTTAAATAGAAATCTTGCTTCTGGTTTCACTTTAGTAAAAATCATGATATGAAACGAGTAGCAGAAAATGCTTTGGTTTTAAAAAACAAACCTTATAACCCTCCAGACTATTATTACAGTGTTTTAAGGCAAATAATGAAACACTATCACTTGAATAATGTAAAACATTGGCAAAGAATTCAGGAATAGCCTGTTAGTTAGTTTCCCTAACTTTGTTTAGTGATATTGCCTGCTTTTCCATTCCTTAATTATGTCTTTTGAAATCATGACTCTTGGATTAGTTCTTCCTAAATATAACCAGGACATTTGAGAAATTTCACACTGAAAAGCCTGAGGGTGGGTAGAACCAGACAGAAGAGGGCAGAGGTTTCCATGGACTTGCACTTGTGTGATGCTGTTTTATTACTTTACAATATGTAGGCAGTATCTTGAATATCTGAACAATGATGGGAATTTAATCATATGACCCATGTACTTAATGTCAGAAGTGTACAGTCTTGGGGAAAAGATACTTATACAGAGTAGCTGTGGTCTTTGTATTAATACTCTGTCTTTGCCTGTTGATTTTTGCTTTTTTTCTTGCTTACTTGCCTCCAAGTCTAGATGAAACTTTTTTTCTTTTCTTTGGGGATGGCATGGCTGCCACACAGGAGGGTAATAAATGCTCACAATGACCTGTCTGGAAGGAGATACAGGTTGAAGCCACTTGTGGGAAGTGGGGAGCTGAGGCTTTTTGTTACCTAATGAGAGTTTTATAACAGAAGCTGCAGTATGATCCACGTTTTAAGGAGAAGGCAAGTTCAAGGGCTTCTTTTTCTGTGTGGATCCTAATTCAGTGTTTGACGTACTCAGTGTCTAATGCAATTAGCAAGCTGAACCTGGACAACACTAGTGTGATGCAAAATAGCACTTGTCCAGACTCTTCAGCTTACATGAATGGAATCTCAATTTCTTCTACCATAATCTTAAAGCATATTTTTTTCCTGAGGATGTCTAATGTGTAGTGGGTTTTACAGAAAATGTTTTAATGCACTTAGTTTCTTGGAAACAAACTTTAGTTGGTGTTTTTCAAATGGAACGTATAAAACTTGAAAATACTATGTAGTTTTTCTTTAAGCCTTATAGTATCTCCCCTTCTCTTTTTGCTGCTTTACAATAGACTTACTGTAGTACTCATGTAAAAATATAAAGCTATGCTATAACTTCTACAGTTGCATAATTGAACTCTTGATTCATACATCTCAAACTGTTTGGTCTTTAGCTTCCCTCTGATATGGTGGAGGGCTGTCTTTGTTTTTGCTTAAATTAAGGAAACTACTCCAGAGTTGTCAGACATAGATTGCAAAACAGTATTTTAATCATTCAATTTATTACCAGCAGTTTCATAAAGATCAATCTCATGTTTAAATGGTTCAGTTAATAGCTTTGCCAGAAGCTCTTATATGAAAAAATTTACAATGAATTTGTAATTTTGTTTGTAAAATAAGCCAACAGTCTTCAACATTATGACTTCAGTGTAATCTTAGTTTTTTTCATTGCGTGTGATAGACCTACAAAGTCTGTACCTCTGAAAGTGGCTGCTCAGTTGTTCACTATGCTAAAATGTTATATTTAAAACTAAAAAGGTGGCGGCTTCTCTGAACATACAATAAAATAGTGATGTTAGTAATAAACTTGGCTACTGCTGCTTTTAAAGCTCTTGGATTTTTTTTCTTTATCTTGAAAGTGGCTTAATGTTGTTTAGCCTCATGTTAAACATACGGTAACATGATAGTTGGTACCTGTACCAACTTGAGTTATGTATTTGGAAAGTGTTCAAATGTGGTAATGTAGGGAACTTTTTCATGTGCTTTTGCTAGTCACCAGTTACTCTAGCGTGGCCAGTCTTTGTATTTTTCAGCAGAAAAGCACTTCATTGATATAATTTAGCACAAGGAGCTAGAAAATGCTGTGTTCTGAAATGTGATAAAACACTAGGAAATGTCTTAGAGATAAACGATGTGATTGTTCTGATCAGTAAATATATTCTGCACAGTAAAGGACAAAAAAAATAATCCACTTTGGCTGGCTTTATCAAATTTAAGGCAACTCATTAAGCAAAAAATCTAAATGCTATTCTGTGGTAAGCAAATGAAGGCTTAAATAACTGTAGATTTCTTTGCTCAAGTACCTCTGTAAGGTGAGACAGTAACTTACTGAAGGATAGTACGAAGTCTTTTGAGACCCCTTTTAAACAACTTTTTAGCACATGAGACTGAATAAAACTAAAAGGAAAAACCCTAAATTTTACCTTTTAAAAGTGCTATTTAAAAGAAACGGAACATTTTTAATTCCTCATGAACTAACATTTGTTTCTTTCTATTGAGCATGACAGGGCAAACAGAAAAGCAGTTTTTCAGTGCATTGCTTTTATGAAGATCCCCTTTGGTCTAATGAATAAGTAATATGCCATCTTGTAAAGCTATTGCCCATTCAAAAGGCATCCATATTATGGTAACAGATTGTAAATTGAGAAATGTGCTTCTTGTTCCGTTATGTCTGCCTAGGGTTGTCCCATAAGAATAACTGATGATCCTGCATATCAGGCTTTAGTCATTTGGTAAAAGTGACTGTTTGGCAGAAGCACGTGTTTTTAGGATGCTATGCCTTATCCTTGAGCCTAGTGTGTCATGAGAAGAGGATTTCTTTTTATTAAGTAATACTAAGTTTACCTAAAAAAAATAAAATCATGGGCATTTAATCTGAGTAAAGCTCTGCAGAAGAAATAAACAACTAAAGCTTTTTTCCAATTCTGATATCTATAGTCAAATTGTTTATTTTAGAGTTTGAAATGCTAGTTTTTACTCAAAAATAAATTGGAATTAAATAAAAATGTGCAAATAGATGAAAAAATACATTGTATTTACAAACAGTAGAAAATGGCCATACAGAAGAAATGCAAGGATCCTGTCCAAGTCTGCCATTTCTGACAAAGTCATCTTATGCATCTCCTTGAAGCTAGAATGGTCTAGCTTCAATACATTGAAGTGCAAATGAGCCATGACAGCATTACTCTTTAAAACAGAATTCAGATTTGAGTGGGACACAATTCTTATTTTATATTTTTAAAAAGGGGCAACAAATATGCTATCCTTTCCCCCCGTTAATGCACTTTAAGGCGCTTTAAAAATCATTCTTCTGTTATTATATTGACCAATATTTGAATGGTTCACTTGTAATGATGCATCTCTACCTTAGACCATTATCTTGTCTTAAAGTTTATAATATCTAAAATTGCATCATTCCCTTTCTTAGTTTTCTCGTTTAGCACACTCCATCTTGGAGGTGGAGTATCAGAAATACTTAAAGTATAACTCAAAACCATAACTATGTCTTAATTGAAACAACTCCACCTGTTGTCTAAAAACACAGAATGTAGAAGTATAGCTACACCCTCCTGAAAAAGCTTTGAAAATAATAAAATTTACCTCATTCAAGGTCTTGCATAATTTCATTTTTTAATGGTAATCTTTTTCTGAAAACAACTGATAACAATGACATTATTCAAGGATGCTAACATACTGTATTTAGGTGGAAAAGATTAAAAAAAACCCCCTTCAGTTAGCTTAAACTTTTAGTCTCTTAAGTGACTTCACTGATGTTGAAGGACAAACTTCCTTTAATTTTAGTTGCCTAATATGGTAACACATTATTTGTCTGAGAGTCTTGCAGCTGCTGTGAAGTATAACCATTGCCTGTGAAGTGAAGGGAATTCATACCACTGTAACAGTAAGCAATACACAGATTGATATAATCTTGATCCTTTTTCTTGAAGAAGGGAGAATTGCGTTAAAAGAATGGTAGCCCCCTTTCTTCCCTAATCGTGTCAGTTTACTATTTGAGTATTGCTTTCCTTCCACACCCAGAAGCAAAGGGAAGTATAATACATGAAAAGCAAATGGTTCTTCTGTTTCAGATTATAGATGATTGATACATGTTAATTTGGGGCACAGCTCCAGGTGTTGCTGTTTAGTAGCAATACCCAGCAGTAAAGGGCTTTATCTTCATTTTGCATGCTCTTCTTCCTATTTGAACTATGCAGCCAACTCCCCTGCTTAAGATGAGGTGGGTAGAGATGATGATGAAGATGCTCTCTGTGGTGAAATGAAACAACTGTTCCTGTGGGCTGGGGAAATGGTTTTATAAATAATTTTACCAGTGATGATATGGCTCAGCTTAAATACTGAACCAGCAGCCTTTTCTTCTTCCAGATGCTCCATCTACTTGACTGTGTAGGCATAGCTTCCACAGGAGAGTTTGGACAAGTGCTTGATAATCCTTCTGTTAGTAAGCCTGTCCTATTTTGCAAAAGGGGATGGAGAGCTGAATGGCAAAATCATTGGTCAGGTGTTGGCAAATCCTTTTTGTATTGCCCAGCTCACTATGCCTAGAGTCCTGCCTGGATGGCAGGTAAGGGAATAGCTGAAGTACCAGCTTAAAGATTAAAAGAGTAGTTTTCATCATAAGAAACCTGGGATTTTATTGGTAGATTGTCTTTGGGGCAAAAGGGAAATCTGAAATCTTTGCAGCTCTGAGCTGAGTGATTTCCTGCTCTCTTGAGAGATTTTGATGAGGGGGTGAAAAACTATAATGGATTTATTGTGGTTATGAGTCATATGCTGGTCATTATACTCTCACCTCTTTGCACCAGAGATGCATTAATGTTCAGCATGTTAAAGTAATAAAGTTTCAGCTGGATGTTTAGATTGATTTGATTGTCTGCTTTTATTCACCCGTGTACCTAATCAATTAAACATTATTTTAAGACATCTGTTGTCATGCTGGTCTTAAGCCAAACAGTCTTAAACCTTCCAAAGACTGGAGGTGCTGAAAAAGCCTCACACATTCATTTCCTTATCTCTAAAACAGTTTTAGAAATCTAGTTTTCCCTTTGTTCAGTAAGAAAACTCTGCCTCACTTGGGAGATTACTAGGATATCCTTGACAGACCAAATGAATTATAGATTCAAAACCCTGGGAATTCCCCAAATCACCTTATTTATTCCAGAATACATGGAAAGAAGGAAGTGTGTGTGACTAGTACTGACATAAATAAATGAATAAAGTGACATTGGGGACATCAAGATTGGAGGCAGCCTGGGCTGCAGTGACCATGCATTGATTCAGTTCACTGTGCTAAGGGGTATAGGACAGATGAAAAGCAAAGTCAGCACCCTAAACTTTGAAGAGCTGGGGGTTTGCTTTCCTAAAGAGTTGCTCAACAGGACCCCTTGGGAGGCAGTCTTCATTGATAAAGGAGCAGAGCTGGCAGATCTTTAAGGAGGCTTTCCATAGAGCACAAGAATTCTCAATACCCATGTGCAGGAAATCAGGCAAGAAAGGAAAGAGACCGGCATGGCTAAGCCACGAACTAAGGAACAAGATGAAACTGCACAAACAGTTGAAACAGGGACAGGTAGACTGGGAGGAATACAAGGATGCTGCCCGGTTATGTAGGGACAAATTCAGGATGGCCAAGGCGCAGCTAGAGCTGA
>VYZX01029433.1:17355-33192 GCA_013401335.1 Brachypteracias leptosomus | reverse complement strand
AGCAAGCTGCCCCCAGCAGGAAACTCCNACTGAGAGAGAGAGATCAGCAAGCTGCCCCCAGCAGGAAACTCCTCTGGCCCCAACAGGAACTCTCTTCAAACTGATTAGCTTCTTAGTAACTTACAAACTGCTCGGTTCCTGGTTGATATATCTCTAGCCTCACCTACCACCCCAACCATGATCACCTGGGGGAAGGCAGGGCCTCACACAGGTGGGCCAGGTTCTGTCTCTGGGGCCTGAAACCACTTGGGGAACAAAACATGTTGCTGGGTTGTGACTCATCCACAGGTCAACTCCAACTTGGGGCCCACAGCCCAGGCCTCAGCACTTCACAGGATGAGGGGTAATTGCTTTAAACTGGAGAAGAGGAGAATTAGATACATATAAGGAAGAAGGTTTTCACTCTGAGGGTGGTGAGTCACTGGAACAGGTTGCCCAGGGAAGCTGTAGATGCTCCAACACTGGATGTATTCAAGACAAGGTTGGGTGGGGCTTTGAGCAATCTGGCCTAGTGGGAGGTGTCCTTGGCCATGGCAGGAGGGTTGGAACTAGATGATCTTTAAGGTCCCTTCCAGCCCAACCCATTCTATGAGTTTCTTTAAAAGTTTTGAAAACAAATTAATGAACATTTATGCACATACCTAATCATAAAACGTGGGCTTCCCAATCCCCTGACTGATGTTTTAAAGCTAGTGAAGAGATAGATGTATACAAAGGACCCGCTGAAAAAGAGTTGTGCATCTCATTTACACTAGAGACATGTAATTTGATAACCACCAAAGGTCCTGAAATGTTTTGTTTTAAACATATTTATAATTCACATATAAAACTGTCAAATTATCAAAGGTGGAAGAAAACAAAAGAACTGTTAAAACCATTCCTAGATTTAATTTTAAACAGGTGAGCAACAAGTTCATCTAAGAGCTGGTGGCCAAATCGATGACTATCAGCAGAGATACATACAGTGGATTACCAAACACAGAAGTATAGTCACTTTAAAATGACATTATAATTCAGCTTCTGAGGCTCTGCTAATGTCCTAATTTGTCTTGCCTACTTGCTACTCTTTCTTTATTTTAATTTTGGCTAAGTTGAATATTCTTTCTGCTGACTTGATACGAATGTTTATTGAGACACAGAGATGATCATTTTGCTCCTGTTGTCCCTTTCCAACACAGCCTTTGAATTTATCTTCTTTTAAAAACGTCACTCCAAGGTGACAACTCTGGTATGAAACAACTCAAATACACAATTGAGATTTAAATGGTTGGTCTTGAACCTCACAGAGGAAAAGGCAAGTAGTGTCTGGGAAGATGGGAGGAGGAAGAATGCAAAACATGGCTGGATTCCTCTTTCATCTTCCTGAGATCCTAGAGCAAAATAAATATAACAAGAAGAGTTTTAGTGTGGCAAACTTCCTCTGCAAATACTACAGGATCAAGGGTAATGAGACTAATCTGAAGTACTCTTCATTTCTTAGCAAGACAGTGGCCCCCAGCCTTCTCTTCCTACAGTTCTGAAGAATCAACTGGATGAGAAATTGTTAACTCTGGCACTGGAGTCAGAACACGTGCTCCAGACCAGAGGACAGACTTCCCATGGGGAAGACTGTCAAAAGCTTTCTAGAAACCAAGCAGCTGAACACTTGGGATAGGGTAGGGTGGTACAAGCAGGGATCAAAACACAAACTAACTTAGAAACAGGTGAGATGAAGATACAGGTTTAGCTTCAATTTGTTCAATGCAACTGGTGCAACACTCAGTTGAAATAAAAGCCACACAAGTATGGTTTCTATAGTAAGATATTTTATAGTTTAAAATGATTAACAGGATCTCACAGGTCAAAGTCAAACCTTTAGGGTTTGTTTTTTGTTGGGGTTTATTTCCTACACTGACAAAATAATATCTTTTCTGTTCGGAACTAACTATATAAAACATGATTTGTTTCCTCATAGGACACTGATGCAAAAATGATGTCTCTAAAATAATGCTGATAAACACTCGCAGTATTCTAGAAATACAACAACAGAAACTGCATGTTTGTTAACTTCAAAGAACAAATGAACCAAAGCTACATGGACGGCATAAGCTGAAAAGACAGCCCTTAATCTTTGCTCTGCATGTCCTTATTTAGTATGCTTGCTCTGTATATGACTTCTTGTGGTATTTTTAATAACACTGCATTAGGCATTTCACATTGTAGTTTTTGTATTAAGTCTTTGAAATGGCATACTGTTATCAAAACCGTGGTTTAACATGGATACCCAACTCTTCTATCAGGGTAGGTCAAGCTGTGTACTATGGAGCTAAAACATTCTTTGGCTCCAGAACTACAAACATATATTCCCACTAAAAGATGATCCACTTATACAAAGCTTGTCACGCGTTGCAGAACAAAAGAAAAACTAATTCGCTTGCTCTGAGCCATTCTGAATTTTAAAGCTTTTCTCATTTTGTGTGGGGTTAATACCTTCTTTTAAGTCCTTTTTCACTTTCCAAAGTTTTCATGCCCACCTGAAAATCCCTTTTAGTTCTGCATCAATCTTTCTTACTTGCTGCACTACACAACTATAACCTAGATGTGGTTTCACTACCAGTATATGTAATGGTGTATTTTATGTTGATTCTGTAACAGAACCCCACTCAAAAAAAGCTTTAGTATATTAAACAAAACACATTAAGTAGCTATAATGGCCTTAAAGACTTGTTAACCTGATGAAGAATTTTTAGAAGTGCTCATATTCAGAAGCATCCTAGCACCAATTATTTTGAGTCACAGGGGGATCAATTTCCTGACAGCTCATCTTGTAGCAAGGCAGCATTATTCTCTGTGGATCACCTGTCCCACCTATAAAAGTCCCTCCTGCTAAGAAATCATTGTTTTACACTTAATCATTATGAACTTTATTTTTAGCAACATTTCCCATTCATGAAATATAATCTGGTCTCTCTCCCTTCCCTAGCTACACAGCTTGTTTTTCTTACATAATATAAAGCTGTAATTAACCAATCTCTGGCTGATGCATGAAAGTCTGTCCTTTCAATCAGGAATTAAGAGTTATGCCACAACTGGAACAAGTTATGTAACTATAAGGACTGCCAAGTTATCTTGCACCTTGTCAGCTTTCATTAAGTATCAACACTAATCAAGAGACAGCAAAGAAAAAAGAAAACAATGAATAACCCAGAAAAAGGTAAAAGTCCAAAGAAGACATTATGATAACTTTTCCCTTTCCATTAAGAAAAACAAATCCTTTTCAGCTCTTTACAGCAGTTGAATGAATACAAAGACATACACAAGGCTCAAATGGTCACTAGTTTTCCCTTTTTATTTGAAAACACGCATTCACACCTATTTAGCTAAACCACAGGATCCCAAGCTTATTGGACCATCAGACCACTATCAACGCTCGGACTTCCTTGCAAGGAATCAGAGCGGTAGGGGTTGGAACGGACCTCTGGAGATATCTAGTCCAAACCCCCTGCTAAAGCAGGATCCTAGAGGAGATCACACAGGATCACAGATGGCTTTTAAATGTCTCTGAGAAAGAGATTCCACAACCCCTCTGGACAGCCTGTTCTAATGCTCTGTTACCATAACAGTAAAGAAGCATTTATTTATGTTTAGGTTGAACCTCCTGATTACCAGTTTGCGGCCACTGCTCCTTGTTCTGTCACTGGACACCACTGAGAAGAGTCTGCCCCCATCATCCTGGCACTCACCCTTTAGACATTCATATGCAATGATCAGATCCCCCAACTCAAGGGATCTCAGTAGTTTATAGACGTGACCTTCTCCTATACTGCTCTGTAAGAGATCTTCTGGGTCCCGACTATTCCATGCTTACAAATAAAGTACACGTAAATCGTAGCGCTGCAACACGCCAGTCATGCGGGCAGAGCACGGAGCTTACAGCCCTGAGGCACTGCAGGGAGCCCAAGGCCAGAGTGCGGGGGCGAGGGGGCCGGGCAAGCGGCCACCGCCAGGAAGCCCCGAGGCAGGGAACGGGCTAGGCCTCTTCCCCGCTAAAGAGCCGCGGAAGCGCGGCCAGAGACCGAGGCCGCAGCTCAGCGGACGCAGAGGGCTGACGGCCGAGGCCCGGCAGGCACGGCCAGCAGAGAGAGGACCACACGCCGCCGCGGGAAACCACCGCAGGCAGCAGCTACACCGGAGCCGACCCAACCCACCCGCCTCCCAGATCCCCTCTGCGACGAAACATCCCCCAGCCCGCCGCTGCCCGCTTTACCTGAAGCCGCCGAGGACGCGGCCCCACCGCTACCAGCACGACCGCCGCCAAGCCCCGCGCACGCGCAGAGCGTCTACCGCCACCACCCTCTGCCCAGCAAAGGCTGCTGGGAAGCCGGGCCCTGGGCGGGCGGGTTTGAGGCGTGCCGGGAGCTGTGGTCCTGGGGGAGCTGCCTCGCACGCTGGGACGCGCCGTTTGTTGCAGCCGCGGGGTTGTGGCCTAGGGTTGTTGACCTGCTGAAACGCTTCTCCCCGAGCGGGACCGTGGCTGCGCAGCCTGTCCTCCCGCTGTGTTGCCGTGCCGTAACTCGGGACTGGGGGGTCCGGTTATTCTCCGCGCCTACGAATATCCGGGTCGCCAGGAGCGGGAGCCGGCGGGAGAGTTTGATGGCGTCGCCTAGTAGCGGCTTCCGCCGCCATCCTCGGGAGGGGTGAGGTCAAGGGGCAGGGGGTGGTGTGAGGAAGGAGGTAAAAATCTCTGCGCTGCCGCCGTCCCGGGTAGCTCACGTTCCCCCGGGAGCTCCGTGAACGTCGGGCAGGTGTGCCGGGGTGGGGCCGAACCGCCTCTGCGGAGGGGAGCGGATCTGGGCAGGAGCGCCCGGGCGGAGGCACGGTCGCAGCGCGGAGAAGGTGACAGCTCTGTGCGTGTGCTCCTGACTGGTGCCTCCGCTGTGCCCCGTTGTGAAGATGGACACAAAATGAGACAATTTGTTAATTCAGGAGAGTCCGGTGAAATGGAGGCAAAATTGTCCCTCAGCAGCACCCTGCAGGGATCGCGATCTGGCGCTGTATTGTTCCCGGGGTTGGGATAGAAAGATGAGAAGAGAATAGGAACGCTCTGCGAGATCCCATTTTGGGATCCCATTTTGGTTGGGGATTTGTAGTTAAGATCTAGTCCTCTAAAGCTAGTAGATGAGGACTAGTCTGCATAACGTAAGTAGAAAATCAGAAGTAGCTTAAACTAGATTAGTCCTGCTAAAGGTAACATGGAGTTAGGAGGACACATCTCCTGCATGATTGTGCTGCTTCTTTGCATTTAGTCTTGCTCAAGTATACATGACTGTGCCACACATGATATACACCTTTATGGAAAGAGAACAGCTGTTCTTATTGGTGCTTAATTTTACTGTGATGGTAAGGTGTCATATGGTAGCTTAGCTGCTTCTTTACGTGGTTTCCTGGAGGCAACACAGGGGATTATTGTTATTCTGATAGTACTTGAGCATGCCCACCAGACCTCCTTTTTTTATCTGCCTTTGCTGAACTTTAACATCTGGCCTTGTTATGTATGTTTGTTTCCTTGAGTAAGTCAAGAAAATCTTATGGTAACTACTGTCAAATTCACATCTATTTCACACATTTTTGTAGAGCCATGATCTCCATGCCTCACCATGCAGATCATCTGTTGACTAAAAGCACAGATTCTAGTTGAAGGGAAGGGATCAGCTAAATTTTATGATTAAAAACTCTTCAATTAAATAAGTTCTTTCTTACTGTCCTTAAGTATGTACATACTGTGCAACATGCTCTATGCTTATGTTGTTCTCCCCACACCTTACTAATCTTACTTAAGACATTTTATATGTTAAAAAAACCCAGAGATTTGAAAGATGGAATGTAGGAAAAGATTGACAGTAGTAAGGTTGTGTATGTGCTTTCAAAATAGTTTTGATTGTCGGGCATTTCATACCCATAATTCCTACATCTCATTGTTTAAGAAAAATCATTATGTTTAAAAAAGAAAACCACCCAGCCCTTGAACAAGTATGTTGATGAAATCAAGTAGTATTGAATTAATGGAAGAAGTAAGAGTACCAAGATCAATATGTGCTTGGATGTGATTTTCTGTTTTTTGCCTTTTACAACAAAGTGGAAAAGCAGCAATGTATATATGTCATACTATCAAAGTCCTGGGTTATGTGGAATGCATGTTTTCTAAAACATTTAGCAAACACTGAAGAAATGGTAAATACGGGGGAGCTCACAAGTGGTATGAGAAAAGGTTGATTTTTATCCTTCCTTAAGCATACATCTGGATTTCAGAGTCTTACAGCAGCAGTGTTGCTGACTGCTTAGGCATGTTTTTGGGGAAAGTAATATCAGTTCAGCCTTTCATCGAGGAAGGAAGTTTTAGTTGTTGAGTTTTTAGACTGCTGAATGATGAACAGGGTGCAGGATGGAACACATTGCAAAATACCATGTTCAGCATAGAGCATGGTTACAGTTATTGGTTGAGCTTGATATATTTTATAGGAAAAAAAAATCCCTGCTGTGTAATTAGTTTTTGGAATAATAATGAATGTAATATTCTAGTTAATTTTATTTCTTTCAAATTTTTTTAACTATTCATGCCATATTTATAATTTAGGGCAATAAGTAGATTAAAAATGTTCTGTTTTAAACTTGGCAGAACCTAATTTTAAAAATATTGATAATAAAGGCTAGAGACAGTTCCGGAGAGCAGAATAATCCAAGACTTTCAATCCTTTCTGTTTTTTTCAGGTACTGCATTGACTTTCAGGTGTATGAGAAGTAACTGTGGCCCACAGCAACCAGTAGGTAAGCAGTAGAACAAAACATTGAACCACTTTCTGATCAGATTTTTGTGAGTTTCCTGGTTGTTTACTGTCTTTTATCAATTCAAATATTCTAATCAAATGGACAGGATATTTAATACGAGAGTTTAGTATCTCAGAAATGAATGTCAAGAAATGGATGCTCATATTATTAAACTAAAGCAGGTGTTAGCTGTGTTTTAAATATTTGAAATAATGATTTTGTGACTGTAAGGAGATGCTTATGCTACAAGGGCTGATTAAAAGAGCATTAACATAAAAACACTGCATTGAGAGGTGAGAAGAAAAAGGATATTAAAGTTAAAATAGAATTTTCACATGTGTGCTGGTCTTCACTGTTAATTTCACAAATTCATTGAGTATGCATGATGTAATTTTTAACTTAAAGAAAAAAGTGGTTTTACTGTAGTCTCCTTGTTTGCAGTAGACCAAAATGTGAACACAATGTTAATCAGCGTTACAAAATTGATACAGTTATTAGAATCATCTTGTGTGGTTCAGTGACCAGCATCCTTTAAATCATATGACATAAAATTGATTGGTACTGATAATGTCTGATAATTGTTATTTTAATTTTTGTTCCAGGAATAAAAATAAGTTCAATATGGCACCCATTTTAGATTGGAAGAAGCTTATGAAAGTTGATCCAGATATTCTGCCTAGTCAAGAGAGACTAGCAGGAAGATTGCTGGAGACCATATCCAAGGTACTCAAGGGGAATACAGAATATAAGGGGTTTGTTATACATACTTCCATAAACTATCTCTGAATCTTCGCATACATAAATTGTTTATTTTGTAGGTGTCATTGATATTTGTATAAATAAACCTGTTGTCTCTTTCCTTAGGTTAATGGGAAAGACTTAAAAATGGAAACTCCAGAACAACTGATACAACTTTTTAAAATTACTCAGTCGCTATTGAAGGTTTGTATTAATCTTCATTTTATATAATTTTGCAGATGCATTTGTTTCTTTTTTGTTTCTCCTTTCCCTGCATTAACACACTGCTTACTTTTAAGAGCATTTTATATGCTAAACCTGTGCTTGTCCCAGAGTATCTGCTTGTAGCTGTTCAGATTATGGCATGCAGCAGTGGAAAATAAAGTGAATAGGACATAGTTATATACTTAAGGAGCTGTGGGTTTATAGATGGAAAATGCAAACAAATATCTCAAAAATTGGTTGGATGTTGTAAGTTATTTGTAATGATTTTAGCTTTAATAGAAGCTTTGTGGTAGGTTGGGGTCACAAAAGTGTCACCATGAATGAATAAACACTACCATCCTTAAACTGATCTATAAATCAATCATACTTTTTTGTGTTTACTTATAAATTTACTGAAAATAACAGTCAATTTAAAAAACATAACAGCAGCACAGGTTAGCTCATTGGTTTCAGAGAAGCTTTTTTACTGTTTCAAAAGCATACTGCTGAGAATTTAAATGTTTAAGTAGCCCTGTAGAATAAATTACTAAAGAAGATATTTCAACAATCTGAACTTCCTATTTGTCAGCATTGGGAAAAATGAGAGTGGTTTAATTTGTTCAAAGAGAGAAAATCAGTGTTCTTTTATAAATGTTTTCATCCTTTTAAACATGAGATCTATGCAACAGTATTAATTTATATTAGTAGTAAATATTTCTTCTTTGTTTACTGTACCTTTTTTTCGTAGATGAAAGCTGAGGAGGCAGAGCTGGCACTAGAAGAAGTAGAAAAAGCTGGACAAGAACAAGCCAAATGTGGTAAGAAAGCCTTTTTATGCAGTTACTAAATAATTTGTTAAATGTATTATTTAGGTTGGTTGGTTGTTTTTTAAGTTTAGGGAACTGAATAAAATACCAACTGCTCTGAAGTCAATTGCTTCAATGAGGCAAACATTTAAAGGCTGAGGTTAACTATTGTTGTTTTATGTGCATTTTATCTTCTTGGGTAATTCACTATATCTGTTCTATTTTAACAGAAAATCAATTTAAAGCAAAGGTGATGAAACTTCAAAATGAATTAGAGGTATGTTTTAAAATTTTATTAGTTTATAGAGTGCTGTTTGGTGGGGTTTGTTTTTAATGAGGTTTTTTAAACTACTGTTTTAAAGTAAAGAGATACAATACCTCTACATTTTTAGCAAGTCTTTTTTGTTGGCCTCAGGTTTGCGAAGAGCTGTATGTACAATGAATTTCTTTTAAACTTCGATAAATCCCATTGATTTTTTGAGATTTCTGAGTTTTGTTGAAAGAAGCTAGTGAGCCCTTTCTGTTGCTTTTCTTGAACATTAGGAATGTTAGTCTTGGCATCTACTTTGTTTATTCACTTCTTTGTATTTTGAAGAATGGAACTATATTTATAATGTTATTTTAATGCTCTTAAGATGGCACAAAGATCTGCTGGTTGTCGTGATACTCGTTTTTTGCGTGATGAGATCCGCCAACTGGAAAAGCAATTAGAACAAAAAGAAAGACAGTTAACAGAAACAGAAAAAGAATTGGAAAAAGAGAAGAAAGTGAATGAAGAGGTAAGAAGGACTTCAGCTTGACATCTCCTAAAAGCTGTTCTGGCAGACCTTTTGAAAAGTTGATGTTCTGAAAAGATCCTCTGAAATAAAAAATAAAAATCAGGACTGCTGTGCATTCATTTTCTATTTATTTCTGGAGTTCTTTGTTCATAGTTTGTGCTGTTAGTAATACATGTAAAGGTTTTCTGTCTTGTTCTAGCTTGCTCTTCGAAATGAAGAAGCTGAAAATGAAAACATCAAATTAAGAAGAGAGGTTAGTAAGGAATTTTTACTGACTTACCATATTTTTAACTTTATTTATAAATATGTTATTATCTTTCTCTATTTATAGTCTTTTTTGTGGCATGACATTAAATTCTGTTTTAAAATGTTTCCTGGTTACCGATACAAAGAGAATATAGAATTTTAATCACGTTTAGCAAATATGTAGTACATCTTCTCCAGTAAAACTTAGTTAATTGAGGTGAGGAGGTGTCTGCATTTCAATTTACATCATCTTACTGTGCATTAATTTTTTCAGGATTTTGTGTTTTGAATCCTCAGTATCTTTCTTAAATA
This sequence comes from Brachypteracias leptosomus, assembly GCA_013401335.1. Lineage (NCBI taxonomy): Eukaryota > Metazoa > Chordata > Aves > Coraciiformes > Brachypteraciidae > Brachypteracias > Brachypteracias leptosomus. Next base: position 23,303 of record VYZX01029433.1, on the reverse strand, counting down.
CTATTGACAAATAGATTTGGTGGATATTAGACAGGATTTGGTTTATGCTTGCTACTTTTGTTAAGATTGTCTGCTTGGTTAAAATAAAATTATAAAAAAATAAAAAAGTAACAATAAATGCAAAGATGGACTTAACTTTATTATTATTATTTTTTTTTTTTTATCATTCTCTTGAGACTTTTTTTCTAGCTATTTTTAGGGAAAAAAACCATGGTTTTTAGCATTTAATAGCTGTAACCTTGGCCTCTGAGAGAATGTAACAGACAGCAAAAGTTGAATTAATGTCCTGGAGGGAAACCTTGAGAATTATTCCTCAAAACTTAAGTTTAGATTAGGTATGAGGAAGAAATTCTTTATTGTGAGGGTGGTGAGACACTGGAACAGTTTGCCCAGATAAGATCTGGATCCCCTCTCCCTGGAAGTGTTCAAGATGAGGTTGGATGGGGCTTTGAGCAACCTGATCTAGTGGAAGATGTCCCAGCCCATGGCAGGAGGATTGGAACTAGATGATCTTTAAGGTGCCTTCCAACCCAAACCATTCTATGATTCTATGAAAACGCCCTTTTCCATATATGTGTGTATGTTTGTACATGTGTACATACATATGTAGAAAACAATCTTATTTTGTCTCTATTGATTCCTGCTTAGTCTTCCTAAAGCAAAGATAATTTCTAATATTTTTCATGCTTTGTTCTCTTGGTCTTGTTCTCTCCTTTTTATCTGAAGAAAAAGCACATAACGAAAAAGGTGAGGCTTCTAAGTTTTTTAAAAGCAGATATAGGAATTTGGATAGGTTTTGACTGTTTTGGCTCTTTGTGTTAGCTTGCTAGAAAAGCAACAACTTTGTCTTCAACTCTTCAAAATAGATTTAAGTTTGCGTTGCTTTCTGTGCAGAATGAACAGTTGCGTCAGGATGTAGTTGACTACCAGAAGCAAATAGATTCTCAAAAAGAAACACTTCTATTACGAAGAGGAGAGGATTCTGATTACAGATCACAGTTGTCCAAAAAGAACTTTGAGCTTGTCCAGTATTTGGATGAAATTCAGGTAAAAACTATGGATACTATTGAATATATATTAGACTGTTACTGACAATGGTGTTTTTCACCAGGCTTTGTCAATTTACAGATCAAGTCATGTGGAGTAAGGGAATTTGTAATGCAGTTGGGTTCTCTTATGCATATACTCTGCAACTGTGCATCTGGCAGATGTAATGAAGTTATTGGCAATGGGAGATATCTTTTATTTGCTGTTAGGATTTGTTGGAATTGATCTACAGGTGAAATACTCTCCTCTGTGCTTATGTCACTTAAGACTCTCAAGTCTTATATTTAAGGTAACTATTGTTGTCTATTCAAGTATTAAGATGTATACTTTTAAAAAGCAGCCTTTTCTTTAATTTTGCAGAATTTGACTGAAGCTAATGAGAAGTTAGACATTCAAAACCAAGAACTGAGAAAGAATCTTGAGGAATCAGTGCAAGAAATGGAGAAGATGACTGATGAATATAACAAAATGAAACTAGTTGTACAACAATCTGATCTTATTATGGATCAGTTAAGAAAAGAGAAAGAACAGTACAAATTTCAAGTAAGAACTGACTAGTTATTGAATGTAATTTTTTTTAGGTTTAAACTGTATTTTCATTTTTAGCTTAAATTAAAAAGCATCCAACTTATCCATTTAAAAACACATGCTTTACTGAAATAATACTCTCTAAAAGTAGTGTGATCTTTAAATTTGGTGCAAATTATAAAACTTGACTGCAGATCAAAATTATTTTTTTTTTTTTGTACAAAATGTTATACTCTGTTCTTAAGAGTTGTGACCTTCCCTTGATGCTTTAATTCTAATCTGCTAAATTATATGTACTTGATGTAATGTGCTTGTGTGTATACATTGGGTAAACAAAACATGTTTGTGATATGAAGTTCATCCAAATGGCATTTCTAGGTTCAGGACCTTTCAGAGCAGCTGAAAGCAAAGAATGAGGAAGACGATCCATTCATGGCAGCTTTAAATGCAAAAGTTGAAGAATGGAAGGTACTTTTTCATACTTTTTAATTGTTTCTAGGAATTATTTCATGTGTTCTGATGGTATTTTATCTTCTTTTCAGAAAATCTTAGCTTCAAAAGATGATGAACTCCTAGAGTATCAGCAAATGTTGTTTAACTTGAAAGAGAAAATGAAAATGGCCGAACTTGATGTAAACAGAAACAGCATAATGACCCTTCAGCAGGTACAGTCTGTGTAAGAAATGGCATACATAGAAATTAATTATGCTAGTGAGCAAATAATTATTTAGTCTTTGATAGTTTGTGAATACCAGAATAGCTGCTATTTGCATTTGAGAATTATGAGATAAACTGATTTTTTCCACTACATAGTTAGTTTAATGGACAATGCACAAAGGAAACTTCTCTTCCTGTGTGTGTAATCTGAGCTCTTCGTAGTTTTTTCCATTAGTTTCATATTTACCTTTTCTAACTGTTGGTAGAGTGATTGCTTTAACATCTAAGCATCTATAATTTAATGGTTTTAATTTATAATTTATTTTTTGTCCTCTGAATTTGTTAGTCAAGGAAGAGTCTTACCTAATACTTTATTTCTGTATTCCTTTGTCTTACCTAATGTCAAACTGTCAAGTCTGTGGTTCAGCTCATGATAGAGCTAGCTCGAATTTAAGTTATCTCTCATATTCATGCAAAATGGTATAGTTGTTTATGGTTTGAATTTCCCCACTTTCTTGAAAAACATTAAAAGAGTAAATGAATAAATATACAGTTCCATAGGAGCCCTGAAATACGCATTACGGAAGGTATACTGTATGATACCAGGATGATCTCCTACCTTGCTTCAAGTATTTTAAATAAGTGTATCATGACATTTGTGTTACATGTTGAGCCCCTGTAGACTGAACACTATGGTGGGATATATTTATGCAGTCTTCCAAACCTAGGAATATATAGCTTCTCAGGAGAAAACAAATCTTAAGAACAAATCAGCCTCTGATGATCAGAAGAGGAAGGCAGCTGAAAGTAACTTTAATAAGCAGTTGTAGAGTCTGGTTTTAGCTGTAGATGGCTGCAGAGGTTGCTTTTTTGGATGACATTAGCATATGAAGACTTGTGGAAGTAAGCATATTTTTAAAGCAGACCCTTAAAAGTGAAATCAAGTTTCTGCACTTGTTTTTTACTCAAAATGGACTGAGCTTGTTGTGGTTCAATGTATGTTTGCATTCTAAAAGATTATGTTTAGTACCTTTCAACTTTGCCAAGCTCTTTACATTTAGATTTGAAACGTAGTTACATTGATCCTCTAAAAAAGCTTGAGCTTTTGTTTTTCATAACATTTGATACAAAGTGAAGTCGGCAGCATTTGATATTTTTACATTATATTTACTTTCTGTAACTTTTTTCCACTTTTTTCATTCATCACAGGAAAAATAACATTAAACTCTCTTTGGTATTTCCAAAATTCATGCATAAGCACAGAATGTAATGTAATATAGTATAATATAAATAGAAGTCACTTTCACTGTTGGTGTGTACTTATGGATGTGTTTACATGCAAATCAGGGTGTGATAATTAATTTTTAAAAGTTGGTTGTCTTTTGGAAAGGCAGTCTGCAATATAGGTGTCATGTATGATAGATTGTTAGTCCTCCCAATCTTGACCTTGTATCTCTTGGTTCCCACTGGCAGTTGTTTGAGGAAGCTGTAAAAAACCTGTCATCTGAAACTTTTCATCATACATTGGCTAACTCGTAGGGATTTGTTCCATTTAAAATTGATATACTAAAATACTGCTTTTATTGTTTTTGTGTTTGAATGCTGTATTTTTACTCTTTCTTTTATTTTTCCTGCTTTGCCTTTATATACCCAACTTCTAGATAATATCTGAACTCTATGTTGTAAGTACAGTATATTTGATGTTCTGTAAATTGTTTTGTATTAGCTACTTTGAATTTTCTCCTTTACTGTGTCGTGTTCTATATTGGTAGCTTGCCTGTCAGTAAAGAAGAATTCTTTAATGGAGTTTTTTTTGTGTGTAGGGTGTGCAAGAGCGAGATGCTCAGATAAGATTGCTCACTGAGCAAGTCGAACAATATACCAAAGAAATGGAACAAAATGCACTTGTTACTGAGAAATTAAAAAATGATCTCCAAAAAGATAAAGGTAACGTGATAATTTTAATGTCTATGGAAAGGAAAATAAGAAATTTACTGTGCATTGTTTATTCTCTAGAAACATAGAAAAAATATTTGCAGTATTTGAATAATTTAGTCTTGAATTTTTTTGTTCATTTCCATTTTTTAAACGTTTTTGAAGAGTTGCAATTTATTCACACTATTTCAGTGGTTTTATGGGTAATACAGTGCCCAATAAAAGTATACCTGGTCTGTAAAGGTTAGAGCATAACAGTCTCTGCTCTATCAAGAATAGTGAGTAATAAGTAGCATGCAATTAGAAATAAATTCTGATGTCCCTTACATGCACTCACTTCTTATAAATATTGTTTGAATGAACGATTGGAGGGGAGGAAAACAAGCTCTCATATGTAGTTGTTTGTAATTACTTAATTAAAATGAGCAGAAAATTAAGATCTCCTTTATAACATCATCTGAAATGTTTCTTTCTTGCTTACTAGTGGATGGCAAGACTTCCTAGTTGAATTGTAAACAGATCAAGGTTTTTCTTTGCAGGTCACTCATCCCTTGCTCAGCAGAATTGTATTGGGGATATACAAGAAAAGTTAAAATTGCTAGAAGAGAGAACAAAGGAAGCTGAGAAATCAGCAGAATTAGCAGAAGCAGATGCTAAAGAAAAGGACAAAGAGCTTGTTGAGACTCTGAAACGAATGAGAGACTATGAACTGGTAAACAATTTGTCAGATTGGACATAGTATTTCATCATAATTTTAGGAGATCATTTTGTTCTTCCATTTTTTATTTACTGTATTCTAATTAGAAATTTAATGACTTCTGATGCTGGTTTAATTTGTTTTCTTTCATAATAACATTTAGTGATCACTAACTGCATGCAATTTGTTAGCTATACTTAAAAATTTTTACGAATTCTCAATTTAACATTTATGTGGGCTTCTGAAGTCCATTGAACAGTAATTGAAGGCTCAAATACGATTCTTGAAAGGATCACATAGTAAAAGGATTCAATTTTGAAATATGCAGAAACCTCTCTGTAGTCAAGAGATAGATATGTAGGATGTGCATTTTATTCAGTAATTCTTTTCATTAAGCGTAGTGCAGAAGAGTGATACAGATCGAAAATAATATTTTTCTTACCATGTAATGATGAAAGACAGTTTCATAATTTTTCTTATGTCTTTGTTTTGTTTTTACTTTACATTTGGGTTTTTACAGGGAATATATGGTTTGGAAGAGGCTGTTGCTGAAATAAAAGATTTGAAAAAACAAATCAATATGCGAGATCATGAGATTGAAACATTAATTAAGGAAGTCAATAAACTTGAACATAAAATAAATGATTTCCTTGATGAAAATGAAGAACTCAGAGAGCGCTTAGGTATGCTATAACCATAATGTTTTAAATTATCTGTGTAAGAATTGAAATAACATTGCATCATGGAAATCTTTTCCTATACCAAGTAGCTACTTGGATATAATTTGGTACATTCTGTTAATATTTGCAAGTAGTTTTAGTCAGGACAAACTGCATGAATGTAAGTGACTAAATTCAAATATACATGAATAAACTTGGCTTACAGGTTGCATTGACTGAAGAAAGTAGCATAGGGTTTGTAGTGCTTTTTTGGTTTTGATTCCTCTTTGACTGTACACTGTTTAATTAATTTCATAATATGGTGTTTGGAAACCATAACATACTGAAGTTGTAATGCTAGATGGAAAAACACAGAGAAAACTTTGGAAAGAATTATTTTTACACAGAAGAATGTAAACAAATAC
>VYZX01029431.1:2404-61010 GCA_013401335.1 Brachypteracias leptosomus | reverse complement strand
GCAAGTTAAAAACATTTCTGTGACATTCAAACACTTAACATCCATCAAATCGCCATGCAAAATGCTGAGATGACCAGGTCAGGCATAAGAAGAACAAAACTTACTGAAATATCTTGATTGAGAACATGGCTTTAAAAACTCACTACATAACCAAGGAAGGGATGTCTACACCTTTTGTTCAAGGACAGGTTGTACCACTATATAGCAGCTCATAACCATAAACCTAATCTGGGGGAAAACTTCTGAAAATTGTATTAAGTGAGAACTGAAATGGGCATCTACTGCCAAAATACTCCTTTTTCAGTTTACAGCATAATGAAAGGTGACTGAGTATTCTACAGCTCCAGAAAACCATGTGAACGTTCAAACTACTCATTTTAAAAATTTCATGCTACTGGTCCCATATTTTCCTTTTCTCTTTGTCTTTCTCTTTGGTAGATCAAGTCAATGCAGTCATCCTCCCTTCCATCCATTCCCATCTAGGACACTTGCTCTGCTGCAAATCTTTACAAGAATGATATGAGAACCAGAATGATCACCTTACCAGGACTCCCAAGAGGAAGTCCTGGTAATAAAAATAATCATAAAATACATACATTTTAAATTTTGATGCCTGCACCAAAATCTCTACAATTTATTTTTTTTTTTCTAACACTTTCCAAACTTCTTAGATGCTTATAGGCTTTGTCACCGCAGTATTTGAATATCCCACAATTAATTGTTTTCCTCTAGAGGAAATTATCCCGACCCACTAACTATACAGGCAGCGCAAAACAAAAACTCCTGAGGTCAGGTGACTAGAGCAGGCAAATATTTTCCTTTTATAGCAATGGCAAATGCAGTGAACTGAGACAAAAGGCTTCAAATATCTTTAAAAGAGCTCAGTGCCAAGACTACACTTTGGTGTGGTCTTGTTTAGTTTTTATTCCCAAATATCAGCTACAGCTAACCTTTCTGGTCCCACTTATTTTTCCATTGGTAAAAAGTTCTGCTATGAATCTTTTTTCATCATTCACTAGCCTATTATAAGTGGATCCACCTGAAGTTTTGGAAGGGTGGTAGGTTTTTTGCATTTGATACTTTTAAAGGTCCTCTTCCCTCCCAACCCAGATTCATGTTCAAAAAGGTCTAAAAACCTAAACAAAACCCAGCTTAATTGCTATATAAACATCTTAGCTAATTCACTAGTAGCCTGCAGAAGGAAATCCTTTCAGTGAAACTTTACATCTTTACTTACTGCTGCACAATTAAATCTGTAAAATAGGGACTAACAAGAATATGCTGGTGCTTCTCATGACGCATGTGATCACATATTTAAGTACAGAATAATATCGGATCCACTACATGATAATGATGACTTACAATGCAGACAGGAGTCCTGTTTGAGAACAGAGAAAATGCATTTATAGGATATAGTTGTTTAAAGGGTCTCATTAGCAGCAAATCATTCTAACCACTTGGGCTGCATGCCACTACTTGTTGGCATATTTTTTATTACATCTACCTACCAGTAACAGAACGTTTGAATTGAGCTTTTCCAGTCCCAGAACAATATTCTTAACAGCAAGCATTTATTTGCACTGTAAAAAGATGCAAAATTCTTCCTACCTCCACTTCACTTTTATTAACCTTTTCCGTTTATGCTGCTTTTGTAGATATTTGCAAACATTTTCCATTCTCAGGCCTACAATGATTTTGCTGATGGTTTTGCTCTTGCTATATCACAGCACATTCTGAACATGGACCAGATTAAATCAATGCATTCCATTCTCTCCAAAGATTATATATAAAGTGCATTATACTAAAACAAAGTATTGACAGTGAGAACAAATATGCACACAAACAATATATAAACAGATACTACAACCTGATGAGGGATATTCAACAACTGCACCAAGACAATTACAAAAGAACAGCTTGATAGAAAAGCTCTGAAAAACCTATTAATTACCTCATTTAGCAGGACTGACTTCAGACTTCATATGGATAGACAGAGCTAACACTTTAAGTGCAAATCAGCTACATAAGGACAAGTTCTTTCATCAGAACACTTGGTTGATATGTGCAGGAACATTGTATTAAAGTTCCAAAGACCTTCTCAAACTAAAGTTTCAAATAGGACTCATGAGAAGGAAGCAATATTGTTTAGGTTTCCTAGGAAACTAATCTGCATTGCTTTAAAGATCATGCAAATTCAATATTCCCAAGAAACTACTCAAGTTCAAGATGTCTGATGCAAACACTCAACTTACCTCTTGAAATAAGAAACAATTAATGATGCTAAAAATAGTATTTCTACAGCAGTGAGAAAGCTAGAAGCTGACTCAAAACGCTTTGTAAACATGCGAGGTCTGGTAGCAATGAAGAAAAATTACAAACTCAATTCATGTTTGTAGCAAGGGAATGTGCCAGAGCAAGCCTAACCGCAGCTGGACAGGGAAGCTTCCCAGTGGGTTTATAATCTAGTAAGGTAACAGTATAAAAACATGATTCAAACTCATTTGAAAAGGAATAATCATGGCACACAGTCCTAACTGACAAGAATGATTTAATACTAAACAGGATACCACCATCCTGAGAAAAGGGGGGGAAAAAAAACCCCAAACATAAAAGAACAGTATCTTTTTGTGAATATACTACTTTTTCCATGCTTATAAAAAAGGGTTGTCTGTTTGTCTAGAGAAAATGTCTTTAGAAGTTTTTGGTTAGTTGCCTATCTGAATTCTATTAATCTAAGCTCTCTATTAAAATGATGAGGTTTTGCCAGTAATACAAATACCATAAATACAAGGCTAATGCATCTAAATAAAATTCTGAGGACAAAATTATTAATTTACAGTACTGACATTAAAAGAGTAGTGGAAAAACCTGCATTTGCAATTGGCATCCAAAATACAAGCTATGTGGAATCTGTCATTTTTATTCTATAGGCTGAGGCCTGCACATACATAGAGTGCTGAGTTCAGGATTGTACCAATATAGTAAATAACTACTGTTACAATACAGACTAACTCACAGACTTGAAAGCATAACTCTTTACCAAAGAAGCATTCCTTTCAGACTACTGTCAAATTTATTTCAAGTAGATAAAAACCATTTGTTTACAAAACATCTCTGGTATGCAGAATGTTGAAAATAAGCTTCTTTCCAAACCAAGCTCTCTCTTCCTTTCTCCCTTATTAAGAATAAAGCCTAAGTGTTAACAGAAGCATTTCACAATACAAATGTTTACCTGAGAGAGATTAATGTAAATCTTGTAGTAAGAGGAAACTTATGTTCTGAGACACAACCTCACTTAACCTTCCCTCTTCCCTCATATAATCAAGAGCTAGCCATCCTCTTGGAGGTCTGTTTTCCCCTCATGTGCACCTGCTAGGCGGGGCAGTTATCCCAGACAACTCCAACTGTCTGAAACTGGAACCACAAAACAAAAGAGAAACTCTATTTGTTTATTCAGCTTCTAATATTATGGCTTTGAATGTGTTTTCCAACAAACCAATACTAAGCCAACAATTCTCTCCCTGGAAGACCAAGCTTCACCTCCTCATAAATCACTGGCAATTGTAATACTTAGAAAAGCTTTTCTTCAAGTAAGTTATTTTTGTTAAATGCATTTCTTTGAACTGCTACAGTCTCTAAGTACACCACTTCTCTGAATAGAGAAAAAAAAGGAAACTATAACAGCTAAAGCAAAATGCATTCCCCATTAAAAGCAAATGTTTTAGCTTAAAAATAGTAGCAAGTCACTGTCACTACATTCACCAGAAAGGCTGTCTCTGAGCACTTTTGCTCACTTAGCCTTATTTTCTGAATTAGGTTGTCTCAGATCAAGCAGTGTACCACACCAGCAAAGATACTACTGTCATGCTTGTTCACAGCCACAGAAATTACTCCTTTAGTTCAGGAGCAAGATGTACCAGTGACACATAACGTTCACCTCATATCTCATTTGTAAGTAAGTTGCTACCATACTATATGATGGTAAGTCCAAAACATTCTGCAACCATAAAGTACAGTCATTATACGAAAATAAAATTATTTTCAATATCAGCTAATTGGGCTTGACTGAAATCTGATGAAATTTAATGTTTGTAATTTTGAAAATTTTCTGGCACAGAGGCCAGAATCCTTTTCTTCATTTATCATCAAAAAAACCAAGCCTGAGGTAAAATCGTGTGTACTTCCAACAGATTGAGAGTTATGTTACTTACTGAAATCATACAGGAACAGCAAGGACTGACATACACCAATCACACATACAGTGACTCTCCAAATTCTGAACACAGGCTAACGCCAGCAAACCTAAAATGCAATCCACCACACCAACAGGGAAGACAACTACATCCTTCAGATGTTTCCAGTACGTGCATTTTTCTGACTTCAAACCTGAAGTGAAATGGATTTCAAAAATCATGAAGTGGGTGAGTACAGAAGATTCAATATAGATACTTGAGTTTACAAACTACATTCCAAAAAAAAGTTTAATAAAAAAGCACATTTATAACATAGTCTGAAGAGAAGATATCTACACAGAGAATTCCATAACTATACAGTTATGAGGTTACAGTTGGATATTTCTTCTAAATATCAGCTATCAGTCTAAGACCTAATCATCAACAGATGCTTACTTTGTAATAAGACAATACACACCTGGGAAAGAATTTCTATTTCACACTTAAAAGTATTCCCAGTGTTTTACTGATAAAGTGCAAATACATAGTTTATGTCATCAACAGGGATACTTTTGACTAAAACCAAACAGACACTGCTTACCTTTTGTTAAAAAAAAAAAAACCAGACTCTCCACACTGATCTCATTCACTTTTTTTATTAAGAGCATTATAAATGCAGTTCACATGCTTGCTTTAAGTGAACTTTGTGTGCAACCCTCTATACCTGTAAGAGCACTGGAGCTCACGTTTCACATCAGGACCAGCATACATAAGTCCCAGCTGCCTGCCAGAGACACCTGAAAGAACTAATTCATTGCTGGAACCACACGATCCGGTTTGTTAAATAAACCATCTCAGAGATAAAACTAAAGCGCAGTAGTTAAAGATTAAATTATAATGTCAGCAGGAATCCATCAGTGGGAATCCCTCCTCACCACAGAGCATGTCTCACCTCTCATGACTTCTCTTACCCAGAGCAAAACTACACAAAGCTCGTAGGCATGAAGTTGGGGGTTTAAGATTTATTGCCATAATGTGAGTCCCTTCCCCTAAGCACCTGNCCCGCCTCCCCCCACCCCTTTCCCCGCAGCGCCGCTCCGGAGGGGAAGGGCCGGGCGGGCTCATCCGCTTCCTGGATCACCGGCTGAGCATTACCGCTTCCGGGGAGCGTCGCGGCCCGACGGCGAGGGGCAGCAGCGCCGTAGCCCCGGCCGCACAGGGGTTAACTCGGAAAACGGGGAAAATATGCGAGGGAAGAGCGCCGGGCTGGGGAGCGTCGGGGAAGGGGTGGCGGNGTTAAAAAAAAAAAAAGCAGAACTCTCCACACTGATCTCATTCACTTTTTTTATTAAGAGCATTATAAATGCAGTTCACATGCTTGCTTTAAGTGAACTTTGTGTGCAACCCTCTATACCTGTAAGAGCACTGGAGCTCACGTTTCACATCAGGACCAGCATACATAAGTCCCAGCTGCCTGCCAGAGACACCTGAAAGAACTAATTCATTGCTGGAACCACACGATCCGGTTTGTTAAATAAACCATCTCAGAGATAAAACTAAAGCGCAGTAGTTAAAGATTAAATTATAATGTCAGCAGGAATCCATCAGTGGGAATCCCTCCTCACCACAGAGCATGTCTCACCTCTCATGACTTCTCTTACCCAGAGCAAAACTACACAAAGCTCGTAGGCATGAAGTTGGGGGTTTAAGATTTATTGCCATAATGTGAGTCCCTTCCCCTAAGCACCTGTAAGCGGGGCATTTGGTTCTGTTATTTACCGTAGCCCTGAAACAGACCCAAGTTTTCCCGCTGCCACCAAACGGGGGAAACCAGTGAAGAGGCAAAACCCTCCCACCAGAGCCCCCGGGAGGCGTCGTGTCCCTCAGCTCCGGCAGCTCCGCCGGGCCGCCCCAAAAAAAGGCCACTCTCCGCCTCGCCCCGCACAGCCCCCGGCCTTCACCGCCGCGGGCCCGCTCGCCGCCAGCACCACCTGGGGCCGCCCTTCAGCCGGGCCCAGACCGGGGGGCACGGTGAGGGCTCCCCGCACCGCTCCGGACGGCCATTGCCGCCCCCACCTCCCCCCCCCGCAGCGACCGTTACCGGCCGTCCCGGAGCTCGGGCCGCACTCACAGGTCACAATGGGCTTGTTCTCCATGGTGTAGATCACCGGGGGCTTCTCCCTGCCCTCCTCTTCGGCGGCCGCCGCCGCGGCGGAGTCCATGAGCGGGCGGGGTCCTCAGCCCCGGCTCCCCCACCCTCTCGGCGCCATGGAAACGCCGCCGCCGCTCCCCCCGCGCCGGGGGGCTGGGACGGGCCGCTCCGCCTTGGGNTTCGTTCACTGGCACTCGGTGTGAACAACGTGAATCTTTTATTTAAATTTGCTACAGGGCTTCTGTAAGGCTCTGGTAGACTCCGTGGGCAGCAGCCCAAGGCCTGTGAGGCTGCTGGACGGGAGGCAGGGAGAGGGGCCTGCCAGGCTGTGCCTGGCTGGGCTGTCCTTGCACCCGAAGTGGCGTTGGTTGCTCAGGGCCTAGGAGAAACAGGGGTTTGTGTGACAGTAGCTAGTTTCCATAAGTGAATTTAAGCTTCTGCTCACCACCTTCGAATAATCCCTCTGCGGCAGTATGGTGGAGAGCTAGTGTTTCTTCTTTTCTGCCCAGGTAGAGAAAAGATAAGGAATATACAGGACTCTGTAGCACGTGCATAGTGCTTTAGAGCCTACAGCTTGTCTCATTCCTTGGGAGTAAGTGCATTAGGGATCATATTTTCCAGTGACCTCAAATACTTTAAGCAATTTTGTTGCAGGCTGTCTTGAAAATATGCTTTACAGATCATAGTGAATCAGGCAACAGATGGTTGGCCTTGTAATTCACTACTTATGTTCTTGGAGCATGGAAACCATGGAGAAGAAAGGGCAAGTTGTGTGTAAGGAGCGTGGGCTGAGAGGGAGGGAACAGAAAAAAGCATGTAGCATGGGCAGGTGAGTAAGTGGAGGTGAAAGAGATGCAAGCACAAAACTGGCTCATGTAAAGGAGGCACAATCAGAAATATATTTCCGTTCCGGAGAAATGTGTAGCAGTTAAAGTATACTGGTGAATATGGCCCTTGAAATTTACTGTAGGTTTTTTAAATGCATAGAAATTATATGCTGTTATACTCTGTTGGGTCTAATGAGTTGCATTGGACTTCAGTACTCATAAAATTGACCTTTGCTTTATTGTAGACTTTGTTTTTAGTAAGTCTGCTGTTCACCTTGGTCATCTGCACTTTTTTCAGAATCAAGAATCCTAGGCTTAGAGGACTTAGACTTACTATCTTAAATAGAAGTAAAAAAGATATAAAAGAGCATACTGGAAGTAGCCAAGGGTAAAAAGTGAAAAACACTGCATACATGTGTAAAACCAAATATAACCTAAGGTAGGACTTAGTCTGTGTACTAATCATAACTGTTTATTGCACAGTGACATTGTGTTGAAGTGGTTTGGGTGTTCTTTTCAAGCATTTCCAGAATTTGTTCACAATTTTCTTTCAGCAAAACCTTAACCCTATTTCCTGGGCTTATAAATGTTTCAAAAATAATTACACTGCAGGTGAATATACCCAGTTTTATCTCTGTTTTGTTCTGGGGATTAATGGTTGCTTCCAATTCTTTGAATATTTCATCAGCATTTGCACAGAACTTTTCTTTCACCTTGATTGTACAAGACTTGTTTCCTTGGCACGGTTGAATAGAAAACTTTAAGAATCTTATATAGCACAATAAAATGTTATATCTGATTTTCCAGCTTATGGGAACAGCCAGAGACTAACAGGTTTTTATTACGGGTTTTTTTTTTTTTAGTGCTATGAAAGTCAAGATGTACCATGGCACAAATTTATTTTAAAAATGACAACACTTATACATCATTTTACAGCATAAGTATGTGGCAAATATGTGATTTACTGAAATGGAAAAGAAAAACTGTGTTATATGCACATACAAAATCCAATAAATTTATTCCAGTAAGCTCCAAAGTAACTCATTTCATACATCTGTCAAATAGTCCATCCTGCACAGTCCTAAACAACACAGGTTGGNTTTTTTTTTTTTTAGTGCTATGAAAGTCAAGATGTACCATGGCACAAATTTATTTTAAAAATGACAACACTTATACATCATTTTACAGCATAAGTATGTGGCAAATATGTGATTTACTGAAATGGAAAAGAAAAACTGTGTTATATGCACATACAAAATCCAATAAATTTATTCCAGTAAGCTCCAAAGTAACTCATTTCATACATCTGTCAAATAGTCCATCCTGCACAGTCCTAAACAACACAGGTTGGAAAACAGGCCATCCCAAGTTGCATAAGCAGGAATCTCTTCTGACAGTCTCCCCTTACTGTAGGGTGCTTATCCCCTTTTCTCAGGGATTACAGGTAGGGTCAGTAGTTCATGGGGATTAAAGCTTTAAGCACCATAGAATTTCATATATATTCAATCTCCTCTCTCTAGTTTTTATAGCTGCAGTATAGCTGTTTCTAATAAAGCAAATAAAAAACCCAACCCTATCCTAGGCTTGCTAGCTGTTTTTGATAGGAAGTGCATCTGCACTTGTGGTTTATTCCCACACCATCTTCCACCCACAAAAGAGAAGGAAAGGAGGGACAGATGCAGGAATATAGGCAAGAACATCTAGAAGACTGAGGAAAGCAACTTTTCACTGTGTTCTCAGGTGTTTAATTGCCCAAAGTACTTGAAAGTGAATTTGACTGGCCTCTGTTGGAAAAAGTAGATCTTTTATAGCAAACTACAGGAAAAATAAAGCATTTGGAAGTTGGGACTTTGGCAATATTGTGCTTTCACCTTGCATTTTGAAAGAATGGATGAAATTTTCATTTTGGGAAAAATGTTGGAAAGGGAAAAAGGGATCACATGAATTGCAATTAGAATTTTCCTTCTCCTCTTTAGTTTACACTAACTGCATGTAAAATACTCTGTCTCTACTGGAAATCGTAAATGTCTTAATTGAACATTAATTTTGTATCCACAAAACCAAGTCGTGTTATCAACACCAGGTGATGGTGGTGCCACAGTTCTCCCCAGTTTTCCAGGCTCATGCTCAGCAAGATAAAATTACATTCATGCATACAAAACATCCTCTTTAGCAAAAAAAATCAATTAATTCTCTTCATCATTTCAGTTTGTTGGGTATCAGGTGCCTGAAGCTTTTCCCTGATCCCATTAGCAGAGCAGAATTACATCTGCACTTCAAGTGATGAGTTGCTGACAGGAGAGGAGCCAAACCTGGGGCAGTTTGTAGCCACCCAGAGCCTGTGCAAATGCTTCTCTCAAGTACCCAGCATCACCGTTGCTGGTACAGCTCAGTGCCCACATAGGTCATCCCTGGGATGGATCTTGGCTTTGAGGTGCAGTATGAAGGAGCAGATTAATCTATAGGAGGTATCTGTATGACCAGATGAAAAGACCGCGTGTGTGTTACTAGACCAAGAAGAGTTTTCTGGTTTCCAAGTCTGTGTGCAGCTCGACTTCCTCCAAATGTCAGGTTGGTGTGGACAGAAGTGTGCAATGACCCTTCCCTTCATCCCTGCTCCACAGTCTGGCTTCTGCACTGGCTGAACTGGGCCATAGGACATGCCCTCGGCTCCCTTGGGTGGATGTTTGCAGGAACAGGGTGCATGAGAGCACACTAGCAGGAAAAACAACCTTGGAAATAAAGGGACTCTCCCAAAACAAGACACACAAACTTCATTAACTGTTTCAGTAGCAAGAGCTGGTGATTATTCTTCCAACTGTCACTTTGTGTATGCGCTCTGATCATGCAGCCAGGGCACTTTCCCCTCATTTCACTGCTACTCTCTGCAATAGGATTTACAAGATATCGTAGAGAATTCAACATTTTCTCCATCAAAATTTTGCATGGTTGCAGTTGTTAATGTTCTGCTGTAATGTTTCTTCGTATTGATGACTAGGAGATACATACATCCACTGCCCAGCGGGCAATCATTGAATGCTGTTACATGGCTCGTTTCAGGTTAGGCTAGTTTTATGGGCAGCTTCTGTGGCTTTTGGGAACTCTCCCTCCTGGAGGAGGAATGAAGTCTGACTTGAAAGGTGGGGATTGTTTCAGAGAAAGAAACTAGTTTCAGATGTACTGTATCTGTATATTGTATGGTGGTTAATGTGAACAATTAGAGTTGAATTTCTCATTGTCCCCTTCTATCATATTTCATATGTTTTGAAGCTCAAACCCACATGTCACAGGTATCAAGCAAACAGGGGAAGCCAACATACCTACACCTCTTCTGCTCCTGAATTTCCATTTCCTCCTTTTTCCCCAAGCTCTTCTGTTACTGCTTTGTTTAAATGATATTCTGTGCAAGGCAAGACAAGACAAGGAATTTAATTGTCTCTGTAAAATATTTAGCACTAGCTTGATCAAAATAAAATACAACTGTAGTCCTGAGTACAGTATCAGAGAGATTAATGAGCTCAGTAACTGCAAAGAGAAGCAGCAGTGGGTTTGTGAGGAACTGGGTCCTCTGTCTCAGGTCCCCCAAAGAGCTAGAAGGTTAATTAAACCCTGGGTTGTTGTTCTAACACTAAACCCTAAAATACAATGTCAGTCTTAAGATCCCTACTGGGACAACCCTTGTTGAAACTCCTTCAAATATTTAAGAAGCAGGAAAAAAAGAAGGAAAGCAGTTAAATTATATCCCGAATTGGCTTTTGTTTTGATGGATTGTCCATTATGGAGGGAAATCCATGCTTGAATGTCTTCCTGATGAGTTTGAAGATGGTATCAACTGCCCTGTTTTGGGGAGTCAGAGAGAGAAAAGACAGCCAACAGAAAGAGAATGGTGTTGAGGAAGGGAAATGATACCCAGCAGGCAAGTGTGGGATAGGAGAAAAACAAAATTCCTCTGCCAGGTTTTGATCAGGATGAAGACAAACCCAGCAATGTCCACAGTGTAATTTGACTCCTCCTTTCCAGTGTTGACTGCCTGGAGGCAGTCAGCTGGAGGCCAGTGAATATCATGGTAGATTCTAGGATCCTAGGATTTGCTATCAGTAACCGTTGTGAATATAAAATTCCCTGTTCCCTCTAATCCACATATCCCACTGCTCCCATTTGGTGACCTCCAAATAAAGATTTTTCATGAACAAGCGTGTCTTTATTCTCTACATCTGACCACACTGTAACGGTTCTTTCTGTTTCATGTAGTGGGTTGACCCTGGCCAGCAGGCACACAACAGTTCTCCCCCTCTCCCCCTCCCACATCCCCAGTGGGACAGGGTAGGGAAAGAGAAAGAATAAAAGCAATAAAAACGGGTGGGTTGAGATAAAGACAGTTTAATAGGTGAAAGAAAGAGTCCAAAAGTGCAGCAAAGGAAATGACTCAACACCTCCCACAAGCCTATCAGTGCCCAGGCAGGCTCTGAATAGCAGCCACTTTGGAAGCCAAAAATCTCTCTCCCTCTTCCTCTACCCTAGCTTTTACTGACTATTACCATAATGACATTATGGTATTCTATGGTATGGAAAAGCCCTTAGGCCAGCTGCTATGTCCCCTCCCAATCACTTGCCCATCCCAACCTACTCATCAGAGGAGAAAAAGACAAAGCCTTGATGCTGTGAGAGCTCTGTTCAGCAACAGCCAAAATTTTAGTGTGTAGCAACAACATTTTATCCACAAATTCAAAACACAGTGTTATGAGAGCTGTTATGAAGGAAGTGAACTCCATCCCAGTCAGACCAGTGCATTATCATAAATTGTTTAGATCATCATTATGCCAATTTATAATGGCATGGAGGGTCTATAAGATGTCTTCCCAGAGCTTTTCAATGGTAGGCACAAAGATTAGTACCAGTTACACTGTAACAAATTCTTCTTTTTACAACAACCAGTCATTTAACAGATTGGATTGGTTTCCCTAAGATGGCTTAGTGTAGGATTATGCCAGAGATATTAATGAAAAAATACCGACATTGACATCACCACTACTTAAAACAGAGCCTATAGGCAAAGGAACAGTTCTGGGTGAAATGGTGGAAGATAAGGTCTCATATCTGGTATTTTACCAAAAGTTCAAATCCTGTCTGAGCTGAAAGTGGTTACAGAAGAGAAACTTCATAGGCGGAATGAATATTTGAATGTTCAATTTTATCATTATCTGGACAGTAGCAAGGCTACTGTTAAATGAAAAATAGAGAGGGAATTTCTATAAAATCACAGAATCACAGAACTGCCTAGATTGGCAAAGACCCCTAAGATCATCGAGTCCAATTATTAACCTAACACTGACAAGTCCTCAACTAAAAAGAGAATCCTCCTTCTTCAAGCATCTATTTCTACCTATGGTATAAGTTCAAAGGAATTTTCCCAGCAAGGTTAAAAGATAACCCCCTGAATCCTTCCTTGTTAGGGATTTCCCACCTTTTCCTTTGATACTTCTAGTAATGAATTTTTTGGAAGAAACAGATACTGAAGTTCATGGGCTTCCACTACAACAGCCTGCAGTTGTCTTTCTCATTCTTCTGTACAGTGTTTAGGATTTTAAAACATCTATTTATTAACTGTAAGTTCTATAGAAGTATTGAAGGAAATCTTACCCAGAAGGATTATTCTAAGAGTGAGATATAGAAGCAAATGTCTAGTTTTATGTTTTTATTTCAATCTGCAGACAGCAGTCAGAAAGCTGGCACCAGCCAGCCTAGTCTCATGCCGCCGGCTTGTGGCCCAGCGGGGAACAGCCTCTGGTGACATTGACACAAACCCATGCCAACAGGCAGTATTTTTAGATGTATTTTCAGATAAGTCCTGTTCATCAAACTCTGTAAAAATCAGACACAATGCATCTGCTCCATTAAATAATTTAAGCAACTTAGCTACACTTTAGGTGCTTTCATTTCTTTGCCTAGATTTCAGGTTTTAAGATGATCCTAACATTGAAACCTGAAGTTACTGATTTTTGCATTTAATACCAGCTTAGCAATGGCTTTTCACCTTACTGTACTACAAGAGAAAAGATATGGTGGATTCACTCTACTATTAATGAATTTGTGTATGAAGGAAAGTAAAAATTAATCCTGGAAGCATACTTAATTTTTTGTCATCTCTGGGTTATAGGAAATAAAGCACTTCTGTGTACGATCAGTTAATTTTTTTTTAACTGAATGAGTTTTACACAGGAAATTCTGTTTTTAATTAACTGATTTCACAAATTCACAGTCACCTGCGGAAATACAGACAAAAAATTGTTAAGATTTTTACATTTAGGAAAATTCTTTTATAATATTGTAAAGTGATTTCTTTTTTCAAAATTGACACTTTAAAAACCACCTTGTCTTTTAAAATTAATATGTCAGCCACAAATCATTAGCTGTACATAATAATCAGAATTTTGGGGTTTTACTCCATATCATTGGGAAAGAATCGTTGCCTGAAATTTATTTAACAGCCACAAAACCAGCATGGGAAATACATTTCCATGCCACCTATATTCAAGAGCATTTTCATTCCATCTACAGATGTCCGTCCATGTTTCTGCAGCAGAAAATGCTGTTTTGTGAACTGCCCCATATCACCAAAGTTATGAGAATACAGGGAATGCAGAGGAAGTGATAGTAACCTTGCTGAAGTGTCCTACTTCTGAAACGCCTAAATGACCACCAAGACAAAACAGAAGGACAAGGTTGAAATGTGAGATCAAAGACCTTCAAGAAGGGTCAGGAAAAGCTAACAGCCTGAAGAAGTGGAGAGAACAGAAAAGGGGAATAATTTCATGAAGGAGTCTACAGAAAAACTGGCCAGCAAGCCAGGGCAGAGCAGTTGGAGCAAGGAGAGGGAGACGCTACCTAGCCTAGGAGGGAGGATCAGTATTGTGCTATTTCTCTGACATAATCTTTTCAACATCAGTCTTCCTCTTCTGGGACTCAAAGAAATCTCCTTTCCTGGCAATGACTCTCTTTCTGGCACTCCTTAAGACAGACTTTCCTCCTCTCCCAAACAGCTTGCTTTGAACAGCTCTTAAAAATCCTACTCATCCTGGGAAGATGCTACAAAAAGGCAGCATGTTTGAGTTATCAGAGGCAGCTTCACCTTGCAGACACTAGAAGCCATTTGAACTCACAGATCAGATGCAGAGTATGTTACAAGTGCACTTATCCACCTTGGTAAAGAAGAATAAGTTCAAAGTATGACATTTTGAGTACGAACTTTGAGTATAAAAATATGAACTTCATCATCAGGATGATCATGCTAGGTATCCAATGATGCAAACAACTGTGCTTTCTCCCCCTGTGCCACATGAACAAAATAAAAGAAAGAAAAGGAAAGAGTAGACGTGACAGCTCTTATTTCAAGCTGATTCTGAAGACCAGAGGAATTCAACCTGGCCAGGCTTTCAGCTGAGCTACCACTATACTTGCCTCCTTTTCTTCTCCCTTAGAAAGTCATTTATATCCATTTCCTGAGTCACTCAAACTTAATTTGGAAACTAACTAGTAATAGTGCAGTGATCTTAGAGCCTTTTACAGCTGTGCTGAAATCCAAACAACTTTTCAACCAGCTCACTTCCAGCACAGGCAGAAACAAGGTCAGGTGCCAGCAGACAGAGAAGGCCCTCAAACTCCAGGAGTTCCCATAGCTCTGGAGTATTTTCAGGATGTCAATCCTGGATCCAATCTGCACAACAGAAACACTTCAACTGCCAGCAGGGAGGCAATAGAGCTAATTAGCTGGTCTGGAACATGAAGATCCAAAATGATAGCATCCAGCACTCTCTCAAGCATTTTATGGATGCTACCTCTCTATGTCACCTGCCTCTGAACCTGCTCCTTTAGCATCCCCCTTTTTGGTATTACCCAGCCCTGCCTAGTGTGCAGCCATAGTAGCTATTGTGAGATGCTCAGATCTTACTGCATGAAAATTGGAAGCAATTATCCTACCTAGAGAGAGAGGCGGCTTGTATGAGGAGTTTAATTCTCATTTATGCCAAGAGTACAAGTGGGAAGGAGTCCAGGACAGAGTCCCAGGATAGTCACACCCCACATTATTTTTGAACTTCTTTGTGAGGCTGAAGACCTTAGAAGAAAAGGGCTTATTTCTTGTTTATCCAGAAAGTTATATTATCCTGAGAGGAGTTAGAAGCACAGAAAGGAGAACATTTGAACTCTGGCCATACTTTGGAAAAGGGAGAAGTAAGACACCAGCACACAATGTTTCCATGCACAACTCAAGTACAGGGGTTTTGATGTCACAGCTAGCAAGCTGAGTACATTGCCAGATATACCCTACCTGTCATAACCTGCTATAAGGGCTTAGAGAGACCATGATTTATTTAACCTGTGTCACAGCCAGAGAGCTCCATGTTCACAGCTCAGGAGGTTACTTAAGTTGTTTTAACAGCTATACACTGTAGTCCATCCACTTGTACACCCTCATCTGAGGACTGTACAGACAGGACAAACGACAACCCTTTCCTCCAACAAATATTGATGACACTATTCATTTTCAATTAATACGCTATTAGAAACACAAATGTATGGTCATTTCTAGAAGTCACTTAAAAAACTCTGTTACACGAAATATTAATAAAATAAACCTTTATCAACTAATTATGGCTTTGCACAAACATATCATAACAGAGTAGTTCTGGGCTGTTCCTTGTCTTCATTTGTCCTCTGCTTAGGACTAGCTTCTGAAGAATACAGGTGAAGTTGATAAGAGCTAGACCATGAAATTTCTAATTTGATTTTCTAGGCTATAAGGATTTCTGGTTTTGTCCATCACAGCAGCCCAAGGAAATGCTCACATGTCCGAAGTATAATTAAAAATTGATGGGAAGGAGGAGGGAATTTTTAAGTGAGTTACACCATTATTTAAATACTCTTATCTGAATTCATCAAGGGAAAGCTCATTTCAAAATTAGCATGTCAAAAGCTATTACTTATTAAATTAAAACACAATATTAATTAGAAATTAGATTCCCTTGTAAGCTTACCTTGGGTAGGTCCTCCCTGGGTGGCAAAATCGAAGTACTACAAGAATAATGAAGTCTGAAGAAGAGGCCTAGAAAGCCATCACAATAAGCCTAGAAGTAAATATCCAGTTAAGAATTCTCTGCTTTAGAGTCCTTTTTTTCCCGTTTTGGATCAGTAGAACTGTGTTCTACAGTGACACGAACAAACGTCTTGAGTTTGGATGGAGAGAGGACAGCTTTTATGCATGCACTGGAAGGTAGTTATGAAAATGTCAGATGTTTTCATGTGTGGGAGTAGGGATGGCCTGGGGTTTTGGTATCTGAAGTGTTCAGAGGAGTGAGTTCCATTAGGAGGAGACTTTTTTCTTACACCACCATCAAATGGTAAGATGCTTTGTTAGCACTGGCCTTAATGTTGAAGAAAAAGCCTTATAGTTTAAATGCCATGACAGCAGTACCCCTCACTGGGGGTTAGACTGACAATTGCCACCTCTTAGTTTCAGTGTATGTGTGGTTTCACAGAGAAGAAGGATGAATAAGCAACCAGAGACACGACAGCACCATAAGTTTTGAAACCACAAAGACATCCAGGCAGCATGGGCTTTTTCTGCCACAGGTTTCTATTTCAGGGTTTGATCCTATTAGACATTGGTGCTCCTAATAAAAAAGCCACTAAGACAGCTATAAAACAAAATATAACAAGGAAAGGACAATAAGATCTCTCATAAATTCTTGCTCTGACCATCATTGCCCCTTCAAAAATAAGGCAGTAAATATTTCTAACAGGTGATGCTACGTACATCCAGAGTCCTCTAGCAGCACTGCAAACAAGCCTTCACTACTTTTAACACCCTAACAGGGTATCTTTTTCAGCTATGCCTGAAGACAGAAAGGCATTATGAGCCTTGCCCCTAAGCACCAAACTGAATCTAAGACTCAGCTTGAATCCCCCCACTGAGTTGTTGGTAAGTAAAAACAGGTTTTCTCTTGTGAGTGGAAGAGCATAATTCTATCATTTCATTTTTGTAAAGGCCCTATATGAATTTACAATATTTTATTCTATTTTACATCTTGAATGGGAGCAAGAAATGTTTTGTCACAGGCTGCACACCAAGTACTTTTCCTTGGAAGGGCCATTTACCCTTCTGGAGGGTGGATTAGCAAATCCCTCCTTGCCTGTGGGACAGCCAGAGAGGAAAATCTGGGTATACTGACAGTTTGGGTGTTGCTTCTGAATTCATGCTGAAAACTCAGAGACGCCCAAGGGAATTAAACACTAGACTTCACTCAGACTGAAAAGGATGTCATGTGCCTAATCCTATTAGTGCCTGTGAAATTCCCAGACTTAATATTAGCTCCAGAAGTTGCTCCACTGAGAGATCCCTTTGAGAGGAAGAAAAAAACCGTCTTGCTTCCGTGCAATTTGTTCTCCCTAACCACGTTATCGCATTGAAGTTAACAGCAATAATTTATGTTCCATTATGTGCAGCACTTAATTTAGATAGGCCAACTGCCTTCTTGTATGGTTGCCAGCAAAAGAGAGCATAGTCTTGGGAAATAACAAGTTTGCAGGTTTCCCATCTTTCTGCGGTTCTAGGCTGGGGATTGTAGGGGGATGTTGTTTGTTTGTTCCCATCTGACAGGGAACTAACCTGGGTCTGAGCAAATTTCCCTCCCCAAAAACACAGGGTTTCATTCCACAGCACATGGTTATGTCTTGTCCACACCTAACAGCTGCAGAATATTCAAAAGCCCTTTCACAGAAGTATTTCTTAGCAGTTTGAGAAGATCTTCTTCATTCTTTAGTGATCCATTAACATTAATCAGATAAGAAATACGGGATTTGCCAGGCAAACTCTTCTGTCGTGTTCAATCAGTAAGTCTCACTCTTGAAACTCCCTGCTGGCAGAGAGAGTCAGCAATGCTTCCCCATCCTTCTGGCAGATTATGCCATTCTAATCCAAATAAATGCTCTGTACTGAAAACCTTAAACTTCTTAAAGACAAAAAGTTAATATAGATGTTCAAAATGTTGTAAATTTGGAATAAAGCTTTGAAAACAATGGGAATTACATTATTATGTGCTGGGTATAGGGGAGGAACAAAGCAGCAAAACAAGGAAAAGGATCTAACAAAGGAAGAGAGCTTAGTCCATCCATTCAGCATTTTCCTTATACCTCAGTTTTGAGCAATTTTGTAAAGTAGCACCTCACAGCTGAAAGAAAGCCTGCTTGTGCATAGACCAAGTTGGGCTTGTTCACTCAAACACAGCACTTGCAGAGGTTGTGTGAAGAGAGGAGTAACTGCAATAGAAAGGATTTTCCCCCAGGAAGCTTCAGGACATCAGCTCAGCTCTGTGACACAGTGAACTGCAACTTGCAAACTTCCAAACACTTCTGCAACCTCCGAACAAGCTCCCCCAACAAGAACTCCTCCAACTGGCCCCAACAGGAATTCCTTCCACAGGAGCTCTCTTCAAACTGATCAGCTCCCTATTACTTCTCACAAACTGGTCAGTTCCTGGTTGATATAATTCTAGCCTTGACCACCACCCCAACCATGATCACCTGAGGGAAGGTGGGGCCTCACACAGGTGAGCCAGGTTCTGCCTCTGGGGTCTTGGGGAACAAAACATGTTGCTGGGTTGTGACTCAGACATAGATCAATTTCAACTCAGAGCCCACAGCCCAGGCCCCAGCACTTCAGTTATACAGAGGCAAAGTGCAGAAGATGGTAGTTGTTAGGTCTGCAGTCCTTCATCTACTGTCCTCTCTTGCCTACAAAGAGGCAAGAGTAACCATATCAACTGTACAGTGCTATTTTCTGGCTGCTAACCCCCAGGGAGACATTTATACACATCCTAGTCACTGTAATTCCTGAACAGGAATTAGCTCAAACTCTTCATCTTAAATGTCACCATGTAAATGGAAATGTTTGATGTCCAAATAAGCTGCAGAACCCATGTTCTGCTCCATGAGTCCTGGCTGGCTGGATTATAAAGTGGAGAGCTTTGGTCAGATGGAATGAGGCACAGTATTGTCCTCCTTTCTGGAAGCCACCATGAAAGGGCTCACACTTCCCCAGGGTGATAGGGGAAACACAAACGCCAGAGAAGAGCCCAACCTCCTGCCATAAAAGGCTTCTCTCCACAGACTGAAAGAAGTAGCCTGTAACAGCATACTTAAGTGTATCTGCGTGGTAGAGGTCTAAAATGAAAAGCAGCAGCTTCCAGCCCTAATCTTGACATAACTTTGCTAAATTAAAAGATGGGGAAAAAAAAGGAGAATGTAGCAGTTTCCTACCTTTGACAAAGAGCTCTGAGCTGACAGGAACCATACAAGAAATAGCATTTTCCTTAAAATACTTGTAGGTTTGTACTTCATTGCAGTTGAGGTGTGAGAAGATATATGTCTTCTTAAAACCTACCTAGTTTCTTTCTTCTACTGATTTTCCTCATAAATGGAGCAATCACTAGCACATAGCTACTTGTAACTTCATTGGACAAGTAAATAAAAGAGATGTCACAAGACAACTAGGCCACCGTTGAATTCGGCTTTTGCAAATGTTGCCCTATGTCAGCAAGGTGAAAAACAAACGCAGTTCACATTACAAGTCACAGCAAAGAAAAGAAAAACAACCCGTCATCAGAGTCAATTGTGTTCTTTACCACAGTCTTCACCATCAGTCCCCTGGAAGCCTGCCCGTGACAACCCATCAGTTATGTGTCGGTGTCTGTGCAGAGGCATTTACCACAGATGGTAAGGTGGCATCTGCTTTTAGCAGTGTGCTTTCTAGTAAATGCCTTGGGAAGCAACGTGCTTTGCATTTCCACCAGCAAGCAGGAATTCCTGCTTCAGCCATGCTACCTCAGGTGGCACAGCTCCAGTTCCAGCAGGCTTACCATAGAGCCCACTGCAATCCTGCCCCTTTGGCACATAGCTTTATCACAGCAGGAACATAACAATATAACAATAACATTATAGGGCATTTAAAAAATATATATCTCATAATATAAAGCCTTCTGCCCAACATAGCTGGGGTCAGGAGTGTAGCATATCTGAAACATGAACTCATGCCCAGTGCAGCAGCTGTTTGTTTTTGATGTTTAGGACACAGCATTGCTTTTATGGAATTCCAGGTTGTTTCCCCAGATACATTATTGGAAAAAAAAAGGGTGGAATAAGTGAAATTAAAGAGTCTAGAAGAGCTACACTCAGAAAGTGCCATTACAACCACAGTCAACTTCCCACTGTTTGCAATTTAAAGAGAGTGTGTAAGAAACCCGCACAACCTAAAAGTCACTGTGATGTGGACTGCTTAGAACAGAAACAAACCACCTAATAACAATCCCCGTGTCTTCACCCAAGCAGCAAACGTTTTTTTCCATTTCCACAGCTACATAGTGCTGGCTGTCAAACACTGTGGTTTCTACTGCTGTCCCACTAACCTATCCTTGTCCATACACCCCACTGCTGACTGCTGCTGCTTCTCCAGTACGTGTAGTTGTGATGCCTGGCACTGGCTGGTTCAGCAAGAGAAAGCAGCTCAGCAAAGAGGACAGGCAACGGGAGAAGACAGGTACCACTGAGGATAAGAACTAACAGCAGCAGCCTTTTCTGTAGCACATGGCAAGACAACACACATTAAGGAACAGGGTTCTACTGCCAGGCAGGGCTTTGCTTTTCATGGCTTGGTTTTTGCATGCATGTACTGATGATCATACCAATTCAATCAAATGAATTATTTATTATACTGTACCAATAAAGACTTCAACCCATATTTTTCACCTTAAAGCTGAAAAAAAATAATCCAGGAACAGAGCATTAAAAATTCCACATCAAAACTTTGGCTTTTAAAAATGAATTCTAGATCTGAGGAGATTCAATGGAGGTACAGAGGTAAGAAAAAGCTGCATTTGTGCAAACTAGAAAAGTAACAGAAAATAAGTTTCTGCATGGGTGCTCTTAAGATTTGGAGCCCATCCTCTCCACTGCCCATACAGTGACACACGGTGCAACTCATCTGTCATTTTAAGGCAGCTCAGCACAACCCGGAATATTCAAAGGAGCAAAGGGTCAGGGAAGGGAGAATCTACAAGAGAAACCAAGAATTCAGTGTTTGCAGCCAAGCAAAAAGATGATGGAAGAACATGGTATTACCACAGACCTGTCATTTATACAGACACAAATATCCCAGAGAAGAATTGATGTTGTAGGGGACCGAGCAGGTACAGAGGCAGGCCAGAGATGAACTAGAGGTAGAAATTTTAAAGATCTACTTCTGTTGGGCAGCTTTCTAATAAAAATATGAGGAAGGGAGTAAAAATGCCAAGTGATCTTCTAGAGGGTCTTGGTTTGCTTTCAAATGGGAGTGTATGATGCTGGCGTACAGCTGAGGAATGGGGAAGGTCTTTATCTTCCAATGAGAAATAGAAACTTAAAACATGTCAGATTTGAAAAATTGCTTTAATCTATAGCACCTATCTGTACAGACAGCTTACCCTGCTGGAGAGTCTCAACTTAAGATCATACAGCTTTGGGTTTACTGTGGAGGATTCTTCAGGAAAGGAACATCCCTCCCCCCACCCCGGAGATCTGGAAGGGGATGCAAAAGTTCACATACTGCTTTTATAAATGCTACGGTGATGCACTGACCCTCTGCAGTTCTCAACAACTGGCTGGTGTAGTGCAGGGAATAGCTGTAGGGTTATGCTTTTTCTTTACTCCCAGCCCCCACAAAACAACCCACCCCAGATTATTGAGGCCTCCCACATGGCCCTCACATAGATCCATTTGTAGGACTGAGATCAAAAAGGATAGAAATAAAAGCAACCAAAGCATAAAGAAAATAGCCCTTAGTGCACATTTAGTTACAAAAACCAGACTGGCAAATAGGAAAAGAACGCAGATCTCCCAGTTACATCATTGGCTACTTACTCAGTAACATTGCAAAAAACCATACGCTGGGCAGTCACCCTTTTTCATTCAAGCACCATTAAAAAACCCCGTATTCCAGCATATTACGTACAAAATCACGTAGTTCAGCAACTGAAAGCGTGAATGAGATTCTACTATACAGTACATTCACACAGCCAAAGCTATTTTATTTTACAAGATGAGTCTTCTGCATTAATCTTTTCTGAAAGCCCAGTAAAAACAGCATGAATTACTTAAGCAAAATTGAAGAGACAACTTACAAAGTAATATTTGCATAGCACTGTAAATCTGCGTATTTGTTTGGGCACAGTTCTTAGTAGAAACTATGGCAGGTAACAGGGTTGGATTTTCTTAATAGTTTCCTGTTTTTAACCAGATTCAGACACATCTCTTCTGAACGTCATAAAATCAAGTGTAGGAAATAACTGTATAAATGTACAAAAATATATACACATGCAAATGCGTACCCTGTATACAGTTTTATTACTCGTTAAGATTTGGCTAATAATGATCATTCGGTGCTTACACTTCCCTTCAAATGCCAAGTTTGTAAGAAATCAATTGGGTTAAGGATGGTGAGTTTTCTGAGAGAGAAAGTTTTCATTAAAGCTACAGTACTTGCTGGTGATCGTTAGGAGTGAGCGACACGCCAGCTGACAGCAGCTGCCTGGTGTCCAGGCAAGGAGCACTCAGTTGTCACAAGGTACAGCTCTGACAAAGCTGAAGCAAAAGAGTACGAAGAGACACAGCTGGGCTCTCTGCACAGGTGCACATGCAGGTAATAAAGGAGGTCCATAGAACCAGTTCATGCCTCAGGGGGGGAAAGAAGAAATAAAATTCATTCCCGATTAGCTTCTGCTGCCCGCTTTCCTCCCTCTGCAAATTACACTTTAGTAAATTGGTGTGAATTTTTATGTGAAATTTTAGTAAATGTGAAAAATGTGAAATTTTAGTACATTTGCTTGAAAATGCACATTAGCCAAAATAAGTAAAAAAAACTTTTATAAGACTGCAAATCATGCTAGCCCCCACTAAAGAATACTTCCAATCTAGTTTTTACAAGTACTATTATATTCTGGTTTCTGCTAAAGTGTCTATTTTTAAAATACATTTCCTCTTAAAAAGATAAGATACTGCTTCTGCTAATGTAAGGCTTTTTAGAAGTAGACAATCAGCTGCAGTCAAGTACTCTCAACAGCAAAAGTGCACGAATTAACTTTATTCAGTTTCAAAAACCGAAGAGTGGCTTGTAACTACAGGTGTAAAATTTCAAGAAATACAGGCAGCTTTCCATGAACCTAGAGAGGCTAAGAGAAAGACGAAATGTTTGGCTTACAGATGCCAATCCACTGTTTTCCCAATTCCAAAGTGTGAAATGTCTTCCTGACGTTTTCTGGTGTGAAATATTTTAATGACACTTTCTGGTGGCTACCAAATGTGGTGCAGACGCTGTAACATTGACTACCAGAAAAGTTTTCCCTCAAAACCACAGCAGGTAAAAAAACCCCACAACCAACAGTCTGCAGGGTTCTTGGTGCAGAGATTGCTGATTGTCTCAGCCGGTTGCCCTTCGGACAAATTCTGACCCAAATCATGTGACTGTGGCAAGGGTTACCTTGGAAGCTGTAACAGGGAGGTTTCACATTCATGTCAGAATTTGCCTGTCCACATATATGCTTATCTCTGTGTTGCAAAGATTCTGGCAATTGCTCAATCTTTCCAGGGCAAGAATTTGGCTGGACCTGTTGGTGTTCCTCTTCCCTTCAGTGATGCAGTTTGCAGCCCTCAGCGTGGCTGGCATCTGCTTCAAATCCTGGCTTCATTAAACACTGGCAGCCCTGGAGCTGTGAAACAAGTAGCTGTGACAAAATGGGTCGAAGTACAAATTCAGCATTACTGTTACAGGGATGGGCTTCTTCCCATAGGCATAAACCAGAACATGTAGTAGCTGTCTGCTGTGAACCAGAAACTTCACACCAAGTGACATAAGCGCACGGGCATCCAGGAGACACTCTGAGCTACATCGATGTATCCAATTTTCAAAGAAAATCTAGGAATGGATTTTTCACTTTTGTCTTCATTGACCTCCAATCTTGGCCTTAGACTTTTTAATACATACTTCTCCAAGATGCTAAAATAAGTGAATATTATCTGTCTTCAATCTGAAATGCTCTGCGTGGTGTGAACTCAGCATCAGTAAAAGCCTCCAACCCCACATTCTTTAGTCAAAACGTACATGAAACAAAACCAGATTTTGGGGTAGTCGCAAACAGAAATGGTACCTTTAGCAATTGTCAGATGTATGGTGACCCCTGCTTGCTAGTTACTGCAATTGTAAGTGAAGACCTTGTCCTGGCTCATTTCTGTTGGTCTCATCAATGCCAGAGGGACGTTACCAGGTAGCGATGACTTATGTGAGCAGGCCTGGGAAGGACTTCTCTTCCCTAATAAAAGTTTTGCTCTGAAGAGGCAAAGTTGCATTATCACTTAACACAAACACAGCAGTGTCACTTCAGACCTACTAAGCACGTCAACCAGCACCAAAATGCAGGAAGATAAAAACCCAGCTATGTGAGACAATCTCTACAGGACTGATTGAACTGGAAAGCTTCAAGTTCCAACTAAGGCTGTAACCGAGCCTTCTGCAGAAAACACAGGCAAGCAAATATACAGACATCAGTGATGGAGATGAGCGGTGTCACATGGAAGTGAACAGACACACTCACTTTTTCCTGTGAATACTAGGCAATTAGGACAAAGGTAGTAGCCATATTCATTGGTCAACAATTAAGTGTAGAGCCCTTCAAGATAAGTTAAAGCAGAACAAAGGAATGTTGCCCATGCTCTTTGTGCTGGAGACAGGTATTTTGCTCAGTGATGCAAAGTTGATTGCAAGAGCACATTCAGCCAACAATGAGCAACAGAGAACTGTAATTCCTACTGAGCCAAGACCTCTAGATACCAGTTATCTTCGGCATCAGCTTTTTGTGCCTTCCTGAGAGATGCCACAATGCCAGCAGTCTTCAAGCTCTCCCACCAGGTTCTTAGATGTAGGTCAACATGATGCTACCTTGGAACAAATCCCACTTTGAGAGCAACATCATTCTTCTTCATGACAACAAGTGCTGCCAAGGCCAAGAGCATAGCATCTGTCCATATCAATCCGAGAACCATTCATCTTTGATGTCAATGCTGAACTCCATGGCAGTCAGCTTGCAAGTCCATACTGGACAACATGATATTTTAGCCTAAGCAATCAAGCAATAAGTGAAAGTTTTGAGAGGTGGAGAGAGAAAACGTTCCTATAGCTTTAAGTTTATTAAACCTAGCGTGGTTGAAAAGCAAAAGACGAAAAACATGATATATTTTTGTTTATTATTGCTCTTAAAGGGCCTGGTAGTCAAATATACAAGCTATGTTCTATTAAACCAGAAGAAAATAAGATATAAAATCTATGCTCACTTTTCCAATCCTTGCTAATCTTCATTAGTGACATTAACTTCAGCTATTTCCAGCCATTTTAAATTTATACATACTCTGTGTAGATGTGCGCGTGCGTGTGTATAAAAACCCCTATTTGAGGAGACAAAAATCCAAAATGAAGAGATGTGCGTTGGCCCTGTACTGTTTTGTGCATTGTTGTATATTTCAGTTTTCCCAATGGTTACTGATATGTCTGTTTAGAAGAGCAAAATTTAAGTAACTGATGATGTATTTATTATATTTTCAAAAAGAAAGCACGACTAGTAAGTTATGATAATAAAATACGAAATGCTCATTATTCTCCCCTTGATGTACATGCACTAATCCCATGGTTCTGAATCGGGAGTTACATGCACTAAGAGGAGAAAAGAATCCCGTGAAGAGAAAGGCTATTAATTCCCTTCTCCTTTAAGCATCTTTCCTCTTCTTATCATTAAGAAGGGACTTATTTTGTGAAATTTTCATCATGCCCATTAAGATACTGTTCAAAATATAAGTATAAAACATAGTCAACCGTCAGCCTGCTTTGCAAGCCTTGCTCTGCTGAGCCAGTACAATTTATATATACTCAATATCATCTTCAGGAACCAAGTATACAGCATTTGTAACATCTTTTTAAGAAGCAAGAATGATATCCATTACTGAATTACTTTAGGAAAAAAAACAAAAAAAGAAAATCCCACTGGTTTTAGTCCTCCAGTTAAAAAAAATGGGGAAAAGTCAGAGAGTTATCTTTATCAGCATTTGGAAGTCTAACCATATTTAAAGAGAAAGTACAAAAACATTCAGTGAGGAAAGCAGAGTCATAGCTAGGCTCTGTTCTCCTCCATTCCCAAAGCATATTCCAAATTCCACTAACATTAACACCAGTTTTGCATCCCCTATCTTAGGGAACATTTATTGAGGGGACAAAGATGACATACTAATGCTGGGGCTATGGTTACAATGATTCACTGAGGATGAGTCTAACGGGAGACAGACAACACAGGTCATCCTTCAAATCCTCTTGTTGAAAAGACCACAAATAAAAATCAAGCGCACAACAGAATAGTGATTAATGACCCCAAGTAAAACATTTTTTAAGTTACAAAATTGCTCTTCCATTGTCTGAAAACAGAAAAACCTGTGGGAGAAGAGGTTACATTCCAACAGTTAGAGTAAATATGGAAAGAAGGTAAATTATTACTCTCTTATCTTGGTTACTAGAGCAAAGATGAAAATAATGACCAGTGATTTGATAAGATCTGCTCTTTACAAAAGCAAGATAAATATTCTAGTGGCAGCTGGGTTAAAAATACAGATCTTGAGGGTCAGCTTTTGCCCTCGCTTGTAGATCTGCAACCCATTTCACCAACTTAGAAGCATAGCCAAATGCAGATTGTGGCCTTCAGACTCAAACATACAGGTAGTTTCCATCTGTTTGCAAATAATTCTCCAGCTATGCATACAGCAGCAATCTACAAAAATCTCAGAATGTGCGTTTATAAAAAAGACAAAAAAAAAAAGACAAAAAAAAAAGAGAGACAGGTATAGCCATGATTCTGACGTCTAATTTTCAGTGAAAAAAACCAAAAGGTCAGCAAGCAAAACTAAAGATATTTAAAATCCCTGAAGAGACCCCATACTCTTTCTAATGCTTAACAGCACAGCTCACCTTGCAATATACTTCACATTAACATCTAAAGCACGACCAAGCAGAAAGTGCAGCACAATCTATCATTACAGCACACAGGTTAAGATCCTGGCCCCATTTGAATCAGTGTTGAAACTCCCAATGAAAGTTCAAGAGATGCCAGCATTTAAAATTTGATTTGCTACAGACCTCTCCTTTTCATATTTTGTAAAAGACAACATTTTGAAAACTATTGTGCTGATTTATGCTGCCGCCTCCCAGTTAACTGAGGGAGGTTGGCTGAACTGGACTTCAGTGACGAAAGATGCAAACAGAAATAAAAGGAGAAAACGTCAGGATAACTGAATAAAATTCCTTCTTTGCACAACTCCAAATCCCATGGTCACCATTAATTCAGGAAATACAAAAAGCCCAAACAGATTCAAGATGATCATACACGTATGATGTTGAAACAGGGGAAACACTCAAGACTGAAGTAGTATTTCGAAATTAAACAGTCTTGAGCAGTTAGCAGGAGATATGATAAGAACTTTATACTGCTTTAATACTAGTGGATCTGTTCTATGGTATGTGCTGATCAGTAATGTACTGCTTCCAAATTCCACTCTCCATTCTCTCACATTACAGAAGTTTTAAGATCTTGCCTGAAAATAAAAGGTATCAGTGTAACATACAAATAGGATTTCATCTGTAGCCATGACAAGACAGCCTTTCCAAAATGACTCTAACCCAATGAAGGTCTGTCAATTAATTTAAGAAGGGTTGTTTTTTCCTGGCTCATTAATAAAAAAAGTTGGAAATCAACAAACATTACATTGCCTTTAGCAAGAGGAAACATTCAATGGCTCCTGTAGTAAAAGTGAGTGTAGTGCTCTTGACAGAAACCAGTGTATTCAGTCATCTGAAGATGCACGTGGCCATGGCCAATGCCCTCTTTCTCTCCCGACCCCAAGTCCCCCAACAAAGCAAGAAAAATTAGTTTCTTCTTCCACCCCACCCCAGATTTTCTCCCATAGTTTGACTACAGTAATCCTTAAACAGGCAGAAAGTTGACGTGTTCTCTTCAGTTGATGCCTCCAACTTCTTCATTCTTGGCTCAAGTTTTATTCATTAATATTAGTCATCAAGTTATTAAGAAAAAGATAGTTTCTAAGTGTTTGTTGTTGGTTTGTAACTGAAGTTAATCGGATACCATAGTCTGGTTATATGTGCTGAACTGCAGCTGTCAGTTATTCCTTTTTCTTGAATTCTTGGTTTCCGTAGCTGGAGCCTTTTTCTATTTCAGTTACTCCTATCAGTCTACGAACTCCAAAGGAAGCTTTAAAATATAACAGAGAAATGGGAGGCATATTAAAGCCAGTTCAAGGATTTAGGAAGTTACATGTAAACACACAGCAGAACCAATGTAAGTTAACCCAATCCTGAAGACAGTGGCAACTACAGACCAACAGTGCACTCTGTGAGGCTGCACATGGATCACAGGGCAGATATCTCTAAAAGAGGAGGTCAATCCAGTTTCAAAAATATAACAAATGGTTCTATGTTGATTAACAGGACAGGTAGTATGAACAGCAAAGCATATCCCTTCCCTCCCAACCCTGTTTGGCTTTGTTGGGTTTTTGGTTGGTTTTTTTTGGTGGGGGGAGGGGGAGGAATTAGGGTTGTTTGGGGAGATCAGGTGTCTGAGGGTTTTGTATTTTGGTTGGTTGGTTTTCTGTTTTCTTGGGGTTTTTTTAATTCACAGACAAGGTGTGCATTGAAAGTATTTGCTCCTTCAGGCACCAAATAATGGGCTACATGACTACTTCCTATTGATTGCTGTAGATAGGAAGGCAAGCCTGCCCAGATCAGAATGACCTCCAAGTACCGTTCTGCCCCATTCATATTAATTAATACATAGAACTTATTGGAGGTAATGGATCCAGTTAATGTCACTCTGGGCTTAGCATCTTCTCTGCTTTTATTACCTGCTCCAACAAGTCCCAGGAATGCAAGAATAAGTAGAGGTGATCCACTTGCAAAAACTCCAAAGCCAAATGTGAAGAGAGGAGAAAGGAGAACTGTGGCCCAAAAAAGAAAGTTTAGGAGAGTCCATGGTCTCCTAGGAGGTTTAAACTGCTGGCCAGGAAATATGCCTTCCTGATTATACCTCTCTTGCAAAGCATCCTAGGAGAAAGAGAAGATAGAAGAAAACACGTTCATAATGTTTGTACCAAGCAATACAAGCCTAATTAACTCCAGAACAAGGTCAAGGACAGTATCTGTGGTAAGTACTCATCAAGAGGACATAGAATCCATTTCCATCTGCTGTCATTTATTTGGGCCTTTCTGTTGATCACCGAGGCTACCGTATTAGTCCTCTGAAGGCAATGTTTGCCACCATTTGAACATGAAACCATGTCAGTCTCGCCACTGCCAAATACCTTCATCTCTTCTCTTAACTGCTTAGGAATTTAGGGCAACATCAGGCCAAAGGCCTCTTTGCTGGATGCTTTTTCTTCCTGTTTTTCACTTCCAGAAAGGCCAGCATGATTTAGCAAAGCACAGCAGAAAAATGCTGCATATGCAGCCAGAAGAGGAAGGCAAAGCACGAGCTAACCAGCAGAGACAGGCACTGTGCTAGCTGTAACCCCAAGACTTCAAGAGAGCAGTTGCATCCTGAGCTGAGCCTGCAGAGAAGTAATCACAAAACTCACTTCTCAAAGGAGCAGTAGGTCCACAGTCTTCAAGAATGTTCTGTAATGACCAAGGATGGCTCAAGACTGGCTATTTCTTATTTTTCCCCACTTAAACTGTTTTTCCTTTAGCTTCCCTTATCAAGGGCTGAGAAGCGCAAGGCGTTCCTTGCCAATAACGCAGCCTTTCGAGGACATACCCTCTGTGTGGGAAGAGCAGTGCAAGGATTCCACTTACAACATATTGCTACCACCCTAAGATCAATATATAAAATACAGATATCTATAAGTAATACCTTCCTGACACCACCTCACACCAAAGTTGAACAGAGGCATGTCCAACACCAGCAAAGAATACCAAGTCCTCCATCTGCAAGCAAAGCAGAGCGTTCTACCTGAGGAACAGTGCCAAATGGAGTAAAAGCTCCGTGCTGCACCTGCTTAGCTCTGCATTTACTGTGTAACAAAGCAGGAACCAAGCAGAGAAAGACCATCCCATAACATACACCTGAAAGTCTGCTCCTCCAGCCAGGCAATGTCAGAAGGAATTCTTGCATCTAAGAGCCTTTTCACAAGGCAATTACATGATGGCATGTCCCTGACTACAGGAGGAAGGATTGAAGGATCCACCAGTTAGTTTGATACATCTGCTAATAGGAGGTGGGGGAAGATGATGATGATAGCTACAGCTCTTTGTAAGGTAATTTCTCTCCCCTTAATTGAATTAGAGTTTAAGTATTCAAACAAATTAGGTTAAAATGAACAAAATGAAACTCAGAATAACCTGCTGCCTAACTACTGACTAAGCATTAACTTGGAAATGCTACAGCACAGGTCATCATAGCAGAAGAAAGCCCAAGACAGTTAAAGTTTCTGTGTTCCTCTGTTTTCCCACAAAAATACACACCATCAAAAAAAAAAAAAATAATCAAGATACATATTTCAAGTTCAACAACCCACCAATTAGAGCTGAGCAACATTAATTACAGTTCTTTCTTTCTCCCCATAGAACTGTTAAATCTGTGGTCAAGAAATTAACCATTAAAGGTAAAAAAAGACAAGACATGAGGAAAAGCTTTGAGCCATTTGAAGGCTTGCTGGCCATCTGCTACATCAGTCCCTGGCAGCAGATCCCAGGGAGTGTCTGCACCATGTCGCACACCACTGCAGGAGGCAGAAGAAAAGTGACAGTGGAAGAAATATGAAAGCAAAGGACAATTGCAGCTAAGAACTGGGACCAGCTGCCCCTGACAGGCAGTTATCACTCTTCTTGAGTGCCTAAAAACACCCACAAGGAAAATGGAGATTTTATAAATGTATGATAGAGACCCAAGGGCTGAAAAACATAAAAAGATGGTGGATTTCTGTAAGTCTTCCATAACTCAGGCATGTCTCTGAATCCCTTCATGCTTCCCAGCAATTTGAGACCTACTCACTAGCAAGCCCTCTGCAGCCAAGGGGCTCTTCTGTACTGTTCCTTCCAGCAGTTTGAGGGATGGCTGCGTAATTATACATAGCATTTCCATCTCTTCTCTCCATCCAGTGTAAGAGTGTGCCTTACTCAGTGCCTTAATACACTACCCCTGTGAAAGTCCCAAAAGAGAGAAAAGAAAGCAGAGCTGTTTACCTTTTCCTGGTAAAGCTTATGAAGCCAGTTTGCAGCTTCCTTTTCATCTTGAGGGATATCTTCCAGAGGAAATCTCCTAGTTTAGTAGAGATTAAAAAAGAAAAAAAAAAGAGAGCGAAAGAATTAAGGGAAAATCCAGGCATTTGACTTTAGACCTCTACTAGAGAATATCTTCCATTCAATGAAGGGCATAAACTACAGGTAATACTGTCACTGATTACAGAGGTCTTAAATGCGGAGAAGAACTGGGACTTGAATTTAACACCCAATTCTCCACCAAAAACCTCAGATTCCTAAGACAAAAGAAACTGTACAAGCCTTTATCAATTTCAGAGCATTTCCTATTCAAACACTGTTCTTCCTTCTCCAGAACCGCCACTGTTTGGTTCCCAGTGAGCTCTGACTGAGGCACCCAGAGTTGGGAAAAGACAAACAAGCAGCAAACCCCAGGATAATTGTTTGTTATGTTTTGTTAGTGAAAACTCAATTTTGGAAGGAATGGGGAGGAGTGGTTAAAAATTTACTTCGNTTAGATTAGACATTAGGAAGAAGTTCTTTACTGAAGGAGTGGTCAGGAACTGGAACAGACTGACCAGGGAAGTGCTGGAGTCACCATCCCTGGAGGTGTTCAAAAAACGAGTAGATGTGGCACTTCAAGACATGGTCTAGGGATCAGGGAGATGTTGGACAAAGGTTGGACTTGATGATCCTAGAGGTCATTTCCAACCTAAATGATTCTATGATTCTAAGGAAAACGTCTTTCTCTACTGCAACTGCACTTCTTTCTCCTTGCCTCTCCAGCCCTGCAGACTGAGGCATGCAGTTCTGGGTGCATACAAAAATTAGGCCCAGCTCCAGGTACCGACTTGACCTCACTGAGAGCGGGCACTTTTTAAGAGCCTCTTTCTAGTGGTGAAAAGCCAACCATTTTCCTCCATTCTTTTATTTCTGAGATACGCTCACAAATGTATCATCTCCTTTCTCAGTGGCACACATGTCAGCCCTGGATCAGTTCAGAAAGAGGTTGCTTGGTTTGTAGAGGGCAGGCACACACCTTAGCCTCAGCTCAAACATAAAACATACTTTGGCAACACTTGGACTGTATCAAGGCTCTCTCACAGCAGGACAGCAAGAACAGAAGGGGGACCTCTGGGAGGGCCCTAGACACAGGGATCCCAGATACAACTTAATTGCTGCTGTTCAACTGGGGAATGTATTTCTGCAGCACAAACTAAAGCCTTCAAGCCTGCAGCAGAGGGAAGGAAGATACTTTAATACATTTCAAATAATTCTGCATCCCATAAAGTAATAGAACACCAGATGTTACAGATTTACTTCCATTAAGCTCTATCAGGCAGGGCTGCCCAATTAATGTAAATAATACTCAATAAAAGCTCAGTAAAAAGTCATTTGCTGAAAGGTCTCTGGTAAAGCTGTTGCTGTATTGCTATCACCACTAGAGGGTACTCGCAGCAATAACATTTGGTAATGTAGCTGATTATTTTCTTTGGAGCCAGTCATGAGAAAGGCTGGAGCCTCTGCAGAGCACTAAGCTTCTTACACTTTCTGGGTAACTGCATATGTATATACCAAGAACATGAGCTTACATGCTTCCCTTCTTCCCTTCTCTTAGCTAAGCAAAGTCTGCTGGCACAGTTAGGGCATGTTCCATTTTCAGCAAAAAGACTGAAAAATAGTTTCCCTATTCTCACAGCTTCCTCGGCAAAACAGAGAAAAAAAATCTTCAAGTGTAGAAAAGTATCAGAGTCTTCTTCTCTGGAGACTTTCAAAACCCACCAGGATTCATTCCTGTGTGGCCTATCCTAGGTGATCCTGCTTTGGCAGGGAGGTTGGACTCGATGACCTCTAGAGGTCCCTTCCAACCCCTAAGATTCTATCATTCTATGATTCTATGATCTTGAGAATCTATACTCAGTCCACAAACATACTTAAAAACAAAGTTATCTGAACATAACCATTAGTTTCTTTAATAGGGAACAATTAGCAATTTTGCCTGGCAACATCATCCTCAACAGAATTTGATGAGCCCAAACCTTTCATGACTCTTGGAAAAACTACGTTTCTCTTTTTTCCTCCCACTACCTCACCAATAATTAAAATCAACTTGTATTTCCATTAGTAAACCATAGGATATTTAACTGAATGCAGCTGCTCTTATACATGATAATGTATAATTATACAGATGTATATCCATGGATGTGTACCCCAGATCTAGATAAGACATGCTACTGTGCATCTGCCATCGGTATGGAATTACAGATGGCAATTGCCTGACCAGCTGAGTTGTCTGCTCACTTTCCTCATCAGGAATATGTCTGGCAATTGTAAGTAGTCAAATGAAACTCCTTGTACATGAGTGACCCCATCTCTCCCCCCATCATCTCCGCATCCTTCTTTCCAATTGAAATACTAAAATGTTGCCATATTTGAGAAGAGAACTGGAACATGTGTCGTTCCCCCCCATTAGGGCTGCAGCAATCTGCCTCCCCTGGGATAGCATTTCTTCCACAAAACTGTTGCTGCTATACCTCTACACCAGTGTGATTTCCTACAAACTCTTTCACTCTGGCAAGACACACCTGATTTCATTAGAAGGACAACGTATAGAGCCAGTGCCAAACATCTGCAACGCACAGACCCAAGGCCAGAGGAGAACAGTGTGGGGGAAGTAGCAAGGTACTTTTTTTTTTTTCTTTTAAAACCTAAACATCAACCTCATCATCATAATGTAGCAATGTTTTCCAAAGCATGGGTGAAGTCCCCAGAGAAGCAGAAGTGAACTGCCAAAAGAACTGTGGAAAGAAGAACCAGGTCATCTGTCAGGTCCAAATATGAAAGAGAAAAGAAGAAATTCAACAGGAAAGGGTTGGTAGTTTTTAGGATTGCAAGGAAGCCTTTAAAGCAGAAGGCAACAAGGAGAAAGCAAGAAAGAGAAAGCATGTGCGTGTGCATGCATGTGTATGCTGTGTGGAGTTACATGTTGGCAGTTACTTTTTCAGACAAAAGATTAATGAGGAATGTGAGGAATGTCCCACTTCATTTATATGATGTCTGAATTTCAGCATTATTTAACTTCTAATCTGCTAATCAAACCATGTGAGAGAAGGAGGGAAACTGGCACAGTAAGGAGCTTTACACTATTTAGTACAAGAGACTGATGAAGTTGGACAGGCTATTTGCACTCTGTGTATGCTCGCAGGGGACCGGGAGGAGAGCAGAGCAGTTGGTTTTCTGTTCCCAGCAAAGAAGGGAAAAAGGTAGACAAGTGTCATCACCGTACAAAATGGGGAAACCCTGGAAGGACAGTGTGGTCACACCCAAGATTAAAAAGTGCTCTCTGACTTTGCTGCGTGGTATCATGGAATCTCACACAAAAGCGAACTGAAGCAGTGGGGAACCAGAGAGCTTTTTGTGGCCTGCAGAGAAACCTGAAGGACAAGGAAAAGGGGACTACAGGAAGGGACATTTCCCTGTAAAAATCTGAATATACTTCAATGTGCCAAAGCATGTATCTTAGGGCTCACCTCCATCATTATATGCTCACCTTACACACATATCTGCTTCATATTTCTTTCCATAAAGAATTCCTAATAAAGACGGGTTCTTGTTTCCTCTGAAATTTAGTGTTACATCATACACTGCTGAAACTGTTGCAAAAAAAAAGAAAATACGGCTGTTATAGCAGCAATTCTAGCGACCATGTTGCCAGCACCCTTGCATTTGACAGCAACAGAGCCTTATGAAAGCCTTGTGTTAATGATGTCAGGTAGGAGAATCCTTTGCTACTTTGTTTACATATTGTTTTTATCTCTATCAGCCACCTGATGTGCCCATCTACATAGCATATGTGTTATTAAGAGCACAAGACGACTTGAAGAACTAAGCAACAATGACATACATGAAAGGTTTATTGTTTTTCAAGACTGGTATCTGAGAGTTATGTGGCAATTCACAGACCAACAGTTGACAAGCTGAACACTTATCACTGCCAGCTCACTCATTGTAATGGACATAATGGACAATAGGGTACACTACACAGAATATACTAAACAACACATCACAATTAAAGCAAAGAACAAGCAGCAGCTTGCCAGTCAGTACCTGTTCCCCTGAGACACTGGACAGCAGTGGTGAAACCTTTGGTTCTGGGCAACAGGTGGTATTTCAGTTTAGGCAACCCCTTGGATTCAGCTACCTCCATGCTGATACGATGCTTGGTCTCTGTAAAACGAGTTCCTTCACAGTACAGGAGAAACTAGTACAATGAGACAAAAGGCAAAAACAAGGACATCTTGAGATCAAAAGAAACCAAGCAGAATACTGAAAATTTGTGTAAAATAAACATACATCCATGCAGGTACACACACTTCGGTTGTCTCATTTGATCATCAAGTATTGAGCATAAGCACCACCTCATAACTCACAATTATATTTAATTTTAAACAACAGTGGGACCAAATTTAAGGCAAGAAAAAGTCTAAATGGTTACACCTAAAAAAAGAAAATTATACCTTAAACCCAGAAAAATTTCTGAAGGCTTTGCTTGGCTGGTGATGGACTAATCTACAAATCAGAAAAAGTGATCCAAATATGGGTACAAGATCACTTTAGGAAAAAACACATTAATCACTAGCTACCTCATTTAAAATTAGTACTGTACAGAGTTATTCATTCAAAGACAGACTTGTCTTCAAAAATGATTTCTATGATTCTAGGAAATCTTTTCTGTTTTGTTTTTTTTCCCCCGCATTTTTATTTTTTGTGTTCATAAAAAATGGTGCCTTTCCCTAAAGCCTTTATCTTGTTTATCTTGTAAGGTATCAATCTGACTGTGGTATCCTGAGTAACTATTAAAGACTTAAATCCTCTCATACTGACTCCAAGCAGCACAAAACATCGACCTGTCCTTCTCCAGCCTCTATATTGCCTCTGCTGTAGTTGAGAGAGGGGTCAGAAGAAATGCAAAACCAAGTGCAGACAAAGTCCTTCTGATGGCCCTGGGGTGAATTTCTGTTTATCCCTGGTCTTTTTGAAAGGTGGACAACATTCCTGCTGCACCAGCAATGGAAATGTTGCTGCATTTGATGGCACAAACCCTTGCACCCCAGGAAAGCAACGATGGGAGACAATGGCAGGCTGCTACTACTCTCTCACAGCAAGATCATGCAACACTGCAATTCAAAAGAAAGACTTGTCGAATGTTTTGCTGTACATCTGCTATTTGTCAGTACGGTGATTGCTTGACTTTTTCTCTGTAGCATGTCCACCACCAAAAGGCAAGTTAAATGAATGTTAAACCCACAAAGCCATAGACACAAGACTTAAACTTGCCAGAGCGCAAAGAGAGAACAGCAGGAACTGGTCCTGCAATCTTCATTTGGCCCTTGAGGGCACACTCATTATGAACACCTGACCAACCACTACCACCAAGTGGTGAGGACAGCACAAGGTATGGAGTGCCACAATCTCAGCCCCAGTCTGCAATGCACACTCTTTTATCCATACCAAATTCTCACCCTCTTCTACTCAAAGGTGCAGTGATCCTTCCGGACCAAGCGTGTGAGCCAGTCACAGCCTGGGCTGCAGACCATGGGTGAGAAACACCTCACAAAGGAAGGCTGAGCAGACAGTCCTAACTGTGGCATTTAAAATGCACAAAAAATAGGAAATTGATTTACTCAAGTCAATTTTAATCATGATTTAAATTACCGAGCAGGAAGTCTTGATTTAAATAATCAATGCTAACTACGCTTTGCATTTATATTTTCTAGTTGTTTTCCCTAGAAACTAGTCCTTCGTTCTCAAGCATAGAATCATTAAAACGTATAGATTTGCAATGAAAGTACAGTCTTGAGATTTTTTAATTGGTAGGGTTTTTTCTTATTTTT
The DNA here is from genome assembly GCA_013401335.1 of Brachypteracias leptosomus. Classification (NCBI taxonomy): domain Eukaryota; kingdom Metazoa; phylum Chordata; class Aves; order Coraciiformes; family Brachypteraciidae; genus Brachypteracias; species Brachypteracias leptosomus. Next base: position 23,586 of record VYZX01029431.1, on the reverse strand, counting down.
TTTCTTTTTTTTTCCCAACATTAATCAGGAGATATGTTAAATGTAGTTTATACCCAACCAATTAAGTAGCTTAAAACATACTCTCCAGATTCTTACTCTTTATATCTTTGTAATGATAGAAAATCACAAATGATGCATTCACAACATACTAGTTAAGGCTTATGATTTCCCTATTCATTTTAACAAGCTATATTGAATAATATTGAAAATAATCACCTAAAATGTACAAAAAGCCTCTTAAAAAGTTTTATGAGCCAAATAACTGTACATTATACGTACTGCTAAAAAGCAAACCAGTAAATTTATCAAAACATTTGCATTCAAAGCTAAAAGAAGGTTAACAGGTTGATTACACCACTGTTTTGCTGCAGTAAAATCTAACAACATTGCACATAACGAAACATAGATGCTTCACCCTTGATTTCAAATAATGTCAAAATAAAAAGGAAAAGCATAACTGCAAGAGCAGATATAAGCTTGCCATATGTTCTTACAGAGACTTCTTGGGAAGCCTGAAATTTCAAAATGAATGCACTAACAAGAACTTCCTCTCAAAATCCATGGTCTGTGCATCTCCCCCGTCCAAATTCACCCACTTCTCCAGAAAAGACTTTTTCTTTTATATGTCTTTTTAGCCTACCTCAGAAAATATAGCTTAAGGTTACATAGATTTAGTAGTCAAATATGTGCTTTTTTTTTTAAAAGGTAAAAATAAGTTCAGACAAAATTAACAAGTATTACGTACACAAGTCCTATTTATACATTATCATCAAGCTTCTAATCATCTATGCAAGCTTCTGAACTGTTTCCCAGATGACTTCCCCCACCAACAGGCAAAGAGAGGAACATTTTATCAGCATATCCTAAAAGACCTCCAGAAACAAGAGGGCAAGTTTTCCTTGACAATACTTGAAGCAAGCAGTGAGCAGACCTCCTCCTGATACATAAGGCTACAGTACCACATGAGCACCATTGTCACCATTTCACTTCTAGTAGTTGATGCTAGAGGAGGAACGCAACACTTACCCACATATATTCAGGATAATCAGCCAAACGTTTTAATCCTTCAATAACCGTATCTCTGTCTTCTTCCCATTTCCTTTTGCAGAAAACAATCTCAAGGAAGTACCACGTCCAGCCAATTAGGGGCACGTATAGTAGCTCTCTCTTAGCAAGAACTTTGGAACTCTTAGAGAAAAACAAAAACAAGAGTCCAACAATGTCATTTGCTGATTTGTACAATGAGATCAAAGACATTAAAGATAAGATGACCAAAAGTGGATGGAGTTATATCTGGAAACTCAAATGCAAAGAAACAATATGTGCATGGGTTTTAAACAGACCTATCATCCACCAGATGAAGAGAAAGCTTCTGGCCCCACGTACCCCTAGCACTCCGAAGCGCTCTGTCATAGTCCAGCCACACAAGAAGTCAATTTCAAAGTTGTGATTCAAGATGATGATGACGTGTTCTTTCCCAAAGGTGTTCACCGTGGCCTCGTCTGAGAACAATGTGCATTCTGTGCCTGACCACCATTCCAGCAGCATGACCAACTCTAACAAACATGATGAAGAGGGAGAGAGGAGTTATGGGAGCCACTTAGAGAAAGCATTTAGGGTTTCACCTCCAGTCCCACTCAGTGCCTAGTCTCTCCTGACTTCCAACAATACTGTTACCGTTTCAATCCAACCCAGTAGAGATTAAATGAGAGCTTGGATAGGTGTAGACCAAATGACATCACCATCCATAAGCAGTATTTAGGGCACTAGATATCTGCACTATGGATAATTTAGCAAGTTTTTAACAGTGACAAGTCTGGGCAGTATAATACGAATGTGAAATTTCACAATCACTGGAAAAAAAAACAACACAAAACTTTGTGCCTGAGAACAGAGAGTTGAGCTGCTGATTGCTCCACTAAATGAGTACAGTTTCTCCCAGGTGGAATACAAATTACGTATAGATGCAGCCTAATGCTTTTACTCAACATGAAACAAACGTTATGGAGGTAAACAGACCAATAAAGGGCTTTTAAAGGGATACAGTGCCACAGATCTCCTACAACAGATTTAAATACAGAACTCTAATTGTTCTGTACTACCATCATCAACACAGAATCAGAAGCACTAGAAAATCAAGCTAATTTATCAAAATATCCAGACAGGAATGGTAAATTGTGTCTTTCTTTTACTGCAAAAGAAAGAATCTGTCTTCTCGAGCTTTTCAGTATCTCAGCATCCCTCTTACTCTCCTTGAACATTTCCTTCGTCACCCACTCTTCTTATTTTCCATCTCCCCTTTTTTCATCTTAAAAAAAAGAACCTTTCCACTGAAATTCAGCACGCACTGAACGTAGTTGCTATGGTTAGCCTACTTCTCTCATTTCAGTACAAAGATGCAGATGGGAGGCATTTCTTGTATCATGGGATAGCTATAAAAAGTATGAGAGTAGTTCACTCTCCCAGTAGGAAGATTTGCTTCCATGCAAACTGTAGTTGTCGGTATTTTTTCATTACAATGAGATATGGATGCAATCAAAATTTAGTTGCACAAATATGGCAGATAAATATAGTAGGTAGGTGAATGATAGGAAAACCAATCCTGGTCTGCTGAAGATACATAGCTCCTCTAGCACTATTTTTTTCACTTGTATTCCCTATGAGTCTCCTTCTCTGAAGATATTTGAAACCTGCCTGGATGTTGCTCTGGGCAATCTGCTGTAGGTGAACCTGCTTTAGCAGGAGGGTTAGACTAGCTGATCTTGAGGTCCTTTGCAATCCTTACCATTCTGTGTGACCACTTATCCACCAGGTTATTTTCCTGTATCATTTCCAAGTCTCACTCATTTGGAGGCATGACAAAGCTACGTAACTTGTTGATCAAGAAAGTGTAACCCTGGTCAACTGGAAATACAGCAGAGGAAAGACAGAATAATAGTTTATACCAGCTAAGGTACTTGGTAGAGGTTTCTATCTCTACCAATTTGATAGGGGTTTCCATTATTGCTTTCCAGCTTTGTCTCCTTTGTGAATGATATCATCACTTAACCTTTCTTGCTCTTGTTGCCCTGGCTCAGTAAAAGGGGAAAGAGGGCAGCAAGAGTGTCCCCAGTTGAGAGCTATGGTCTTCCAAGCAGTGGCCAGGAGAATGGAGTAGTGGTACCAAACACAGTGTGGTACTCTGAGTGATTTTTCCTTTCCCTTTACTCTCTATGTACTAAGAAGAAACCAGTACCTGCTACAGTTGCTGCATTTTCTTATAAAAAATAAAATAAAATGGGTGCGTTTCTTCTTCAAAATCAGAAAAGAAAATTCTGCAGAGGCAAGCATAGATGATTTTCTGCAGAGCATTTCTTGTACCATTCCCTCTAAAATAGAGAAGGAAGCTTTGCTGAGGGATTTGCCAGACTTCACAGAGAGAGAGGAGTTGATGAGACGTAGAATTGATATGAGGAAATAGATTGTCCTTTACAAGTGTACTGATAAATGATGCAATTATAACTGGTAGCGGGCTCATTTCCTTCCTTTCAGTGTGTATGTATTAAGCTATTTTGCGTGGCACCAATCCTGTCAATGCTACAGGAAGCCCTCCCTTCTGAACAACAGGATGGTGGCACTTGCACTGCTTGGGATACCTCCTGCAGAGGACAAGCAACATCTTGCTACACCTCCTGTGGCCGGGGTTCCCATGCACCACAGCAGGCAGGTTTAGGGCTTTGCAAGCCCCTCAGAAACAAAGCACACAAGAGGCACAGCGCACCTCTCAAGCTTAAAGTACTAACATTTGAAAGATTATTTTTGCAACTGGACTGAACCAAATGCACTGCGATCTCCAAAGGTGTGAGTTGTCTGAAAGGAGCTGATGTAGGAGAGCTTGAAGCACAGACTACCCGTCATAAATTACATGTGCTGCATGTTGAGGACAGAGCCCAGCAGATGTTATTTTCCCCAAACATCTGGCACAAACACTGGATAAAGTCTATCTCCTTCTCTGGCTGTACTATGTGTATGTGAGAAGACAGAGAGTAAGAACAGAGCCTGGTTTTCAGCAAGATGTAGTACATTGCCAGATGCAAGATCACCTGCATATATGTCCCTGCACATTCATCCTGTGCCAGACGGGCAGAGCATCTTCTGTTACAGACATCTCTGACAAACACCCCCTTCAAATTAAACAGCTTGGAGTAAGCGAGCAAAATGTAGCATCCAGAACAGAACACCAATCTACAGTTAGTTACAAAAAGGATTCCACATAATGAAATATATTTCATTATGAATGGCAACATTTGAACTGCTGCATTTATGCAGCTTACTTAAGTCATTATAAATCACAATTGAAGGGCATATTCCGTCAGCTCTTCCATTACAGGCCATCAGCACTCTGCAATCCCATACAACACTTACGTTAAATTTTCACTGTTCAATTTCTCAATCATTTAATTTATAATAGGCTATATGCAAGGGTACAACCCAATTATCTACTCATCTTCTCCAAATCTTTTTGAACAATAGCGTAGGTTATTTCCAGCATGTACAAGATATAAGATAGGCGCATTTAAAACATGATTTTTCCATGCACAATGCTAACTTGTAGAAATCAACAGTTTGAACGTAACAAGCCTTACAGGCACAAGCAGTTCATATCCTCAGAAAAGCCAGGTTATTAGTGCAACAATAGTTTTTAGGATGAGGTCAGACTCTAGATATTAAAAGCACACTAAGAAATTATTACAAGCAAATTAAAAAAAAATAAAAAATCCCATATACTCCCACTCCTCTCCAACCAAGCTTATTTTGAACTTTCAACTTATAAGTTCTTCCATTACAATACCTTTTCTCCTGACAGTTTGCCTGATGCTCTCTATTTAATTTCCTTTCTCCTTTGCTTCTCGGACAACATTCTCAATAGGTATGACAAAAAGCACAGGAAGGACAAGGACAAGCAGCTTAAAAAGAAACTGAACTAAATATTTGGAGAGTTTTTGTTGGTAATGCTTCACATTGATGATTTAAAGAAATGTGGGTGCCTGTCAGTGGACTGCTCAAGTGTAATTTAAGTACTCGTTTAGGTGACTCATTTACCCAAAGTGGGAGTTGGATGCTGAGCTGAGCAGTAAGGAAAGTGGCCATGCATACTGGGAGGGGATGGAGAGTGGAAACGAATTAGATGATTCACTGCTGAAACAGGAGGTGACATTTGGACTAAGGAGCCTCCTAAACATTAATTTCAGAAATCTAATCCCCTGTTAAGCTGTATGAGGAGAGAAAAAAGCCATCCACAGAGAGTAAGTTTTGCAAAGGCCTGAAAGAGGAGAGCAAAGCAGCTGCACTCATTGTAGAGCCGTCCCACAGGCAGAAGAAGAAAAGAGTGACAAATTGCTCACGATAGGAGACGCTGGTGTCACAGATGGGCACTGTAGGGTATAAGAGGACTCTGAAACTGTCACACAGTTCCGCTATAGAGGCATCCACACTAGATACTTTAAGACAAACATCTCTCTCTGCAGACCACACAGTCGACTCAGGCTCCTAAATAAGTGTTCAATATTGCATGTATGCTCACTACCTGAAGCAGCCTCTGTGAATTTCCCCTTCCTCATCACCGAGCACAGGCTCTGATGGTGGATGAGGATGGTACTGAGGTAGAATCAGCAATTTCTATCAGCCAAGATATGGCTGGGGGTGGAAAGGAGCTTTACTTGCTACTTTTTTGAATAATAGAGTGACAATAGATATCAGTCCCCTGACTTTTGTATGTTTACCCAGTATTTCAGAAAATATGGCTTTTTGAATTGCTCTGAGAGTTTACATGTAACTTATCACTTCTCTCTCTCTCCTGTGTCTGTGTGTGTATATATATAATTTTTTCTCTAATTTACAAAAAGAGAAACAAAAAACACTTCCCCACCCCCAGCCCTCATATCCCCTTCAGGCATACTCACGGCTCCAAAGCGAATAGGCAAGGCGACAGTTTACTCGGCGATAAAACTGCTTGTTTATGGGCCAGAGGACTAGCGTACATAGTTGAATGAAGTTAATGATCAGTCCACTCACAACAAAGACGAACCCAATGAGGAGGTGAACTATGAACTGGGTCTTCAGAAAGGCAATGAAGCCCATGATAACCACTCAGAAGCGTGTGCAAGGGCCGTCACTCAGAATAACTGTCCTGAAAGAGAAAGAAAAGAATCAAATGTAGGCTGGATTTACAAGCCCTGAGGGAGGGCAATGTGAGAGCTCTGAAAACAGTCCATGCAACTTCAGCCACAAGAACCCAACCCAATAAACACTCTGCTCTCCAAGTCTCATTCAGGTCTTCACACAAACTGTTGTGTGTTGGTGTGAATCACTTCCAAAAATAAGAAGGTATCATTATTTACAACTTACAGCCCACTAAGAAGATTATTGCTTGCTGAAGATGACACTCTCACCTCTCTTCAAACAAAGATCATATAGTTGGACCTAATGCTGGGAGGAACACAGAGCTCTGCACCTCTGTGAAGTGAAGCAGGTGAGCTCCAATCAGCAAACAAGCTGTACCATGACTGCTGTACCTTCAGAGGTTGCTGCCCCTGAACTACACCAGAAGCCTCAGCCCCCACACCCAATAAATGTCAAGACAAGCCTCTGGAGCTGAATAAATGAACCAATGCCTTCCCAGCCTGCCTTCAAAGCCACTGCTCTGTACACACTTCTCCCAAACAAGCACTGAGCAAGGGCTGCCGGGGACTACAGAGACTTTGTTACACGTTTCCTTTGACTAGAAGCCATCTACCTGGGGAGCAGGCTGGTCATCCTGCAGTGTATTCTGGGATGAAAAGAGCAGGCCTGGTCACACAGAGCATCAGTCTGGCAAACACTAAGGCATGGAAATGGAAATCAGGTATTCCCACAGCCAAAACCCATGCTGGAGCAAGTTTAATAACTTCTTGCTTTGTCAAGCCACAGTCTTATGATCAAATATACCAGCTAGGGTGTATGGGGGGAAATAAAATAATAGAAGAACCTTAGGCTATGTAGCCCCTGAAAAGGGCTTTGGCACAGAATCTTATTCCACTGAATTAGCCAGAGCACTTAACACTGAGAACATGTCGTACTTTCACCAGATGCAGAAAGATGGGCAACGTCTGAACCAGCAGAAAGTCATAGTAGTTTAGACAGACAAGTCTGATCCAATATGAATCCTGCCAGTAAAAAGTTAACCCAATCAAATTTATTTACCAAGCAACCAGACTGAGTTTATTCCAAACTCTGTGTTATCTGGCACTGGTCTTTTTGACCTGTTGGGTACCAGCCCTATAACTAGGCTGACGAGGCTGTGAAACCACAGCTGCAACATCCCAACCAAAAAACTGAAAGCATGACCCTGATTTTCTGCCAAATCTTGTTGACAGTATTTATATTCAGCTTTTACAAGTGTTGCAAATGATCAGGCCAATCAGTAGATGGTAACAAATACTTTTGACAAGTCAAGCATCCAAAGGTGACATGGAATTTCCTGAGGCCAGAAAATGAAGTACCTGCCAGCTGTGAGGAACTAAACCATTTTCATTTGCCACCTGCTTACAGTATGGTGCTATTTATAAAACTCAGCAGCAATTTTACTTGTGAAAGCTTGTTTTCTACCGTCTCTTCTACAAATCAGGTACTGCTTTTTCAGGGACAGAGTGTCTAGCTTTTGCACAATTATACTCTATTTGCATCATTAGTAATCTACCCACTTCAGAAGCACATTACAGAGGAGAAAAAAAAGTCCCTTTCAATATAGCCACTATTGTGACTACCACAGAAAGCAAAGCAAGTTGAATAAGCAAATAAAGAAGTTTATGATGAATAATCTAAATTCTCCCAATGTTTCCTGATAAAAATAGAAGAAACAGTTCTTCCACTCACAAATTACTTTAAGAACAGCTGTTGGGATGCAGAGATTTGTGTTTAAAAAGAAACAAGTGGAGCCCTTCTTCCTCTCCCTTCCCAAATGGCTGCCAGGGTACAGTTGTCTCACACAGCCAGAACACTGCACCAGCATTCAAATGTACCCTACAGGAGGTAGCCATGGTAGTCAGTGTTTGACTTCCCAACACAGCAATGGGCTCATTTATCTTTTCCACTCATGTTCTTCAAGTAATTTTATTAAGTACTGCCAAACATTAAACACCATGTTCTTCACTTCCAAGATCAGAGCCATTCTCTTAATCTGGCTTCTCTCAGAAAACAGTTCAAACAAGACAGGAAAGAAAAATTTCCCTCTGTCCTCCCCCCATTTCTCAAATTCTCACTTGCCTTCTGTACAGCCATGTGCAAGCAGCTTTGCTGATGACCATCTCTATCATAGTCATTAGACCAATACTTACTGCCTTTCAATGCACAGCTTGGCCCCTTCCAGACAAGGGCCCAAAGCACATACAAATGGCACAAGGAAGAATAGAAATGTCAAGTATTATACTCAAATAAAATGGTTTGGCTCCACTTCCACAGCCTCTTTGGTCCGAGCAAAGTCTCGAAGCACTCTGAAGCACTCTGGTATTTGTTCCTTAAAATTAAGGACGTTGCTGTACTACAGACCCAAAAGGACACACTCCTTTTTACCAGACAGAAAGCTGTGGAGAGATATCACAGCATGTTGCTTCTCCAGCTTCGTTATGCATGGAAAACAGGATTGATCACTCCTGCACCGGTGTTGTACTCCACATGCTGGGCACCATCTCTCTCTGGTAGGACTCCAGAGCTGCACAGCTCTGGCTGGTGACATGGCACAGCCTCCTCATGTGCCTGCACCTGGGCTCACCGCTCCCCTGTGCATCTGGGGACTGCATCAATTCTTACCAGTATTGTGGCAGGGTAAAGAACAGCAGCCAAAGCACAGCTGGTTCCTCTACACCACTTCCCGAGGACAGCATTCGCCCAATCACTCCATAAAGCACAGCTGGTGTACTTGCACTTCCTCTTAAAATGGACAGGGGTCAACTAAAAAAAATGGGTTAAGTCTTGTTGTCTGATCCTGTCCAGTTTCAAAGCTGGATATAGAACCTGCCAGTGTCCCTTTTCCCAATCCCTCACTTAATTGTATTTGACTTTTAAGATAATTAGAAGTTAATCTTAACACAGGACTCCTTTACTTTTCCGCATTCCCAACCATGTAGGACAGCCAGGCAATTCAGGGACAGACCAAGAGGTAAAGAGTGGTCAGCAGCTGTTTTCTTGAATCCCATGGTTAGGCTGGGGAGAGGACTGGGAAATCAGTATTTCCTGGAATGAGGAGAAGCAACACTTCTGCATCTGATACATATATTAAGATCGGCTAAAATATCTAGGAAGTAAACATCTGCCCTAGCTTAAAACAGCCAGTCTCAGCACTATTCATCTTTTTTAAAGTACACCCATATCATGTGCATATTCAAAGACCTGCTGGTAAAATCTATTTTTCTCCCTTCTTTTCCTAAAGGACCTTGTAACTTCACAACATTGACCTCTCACCACGAAACCTCCATTTCCTCCTGGGCAGCCGCACCGAGGACTGTGGGCAACTTTAGTTCTTTCCCTGCTTTCACATCCTCACCAAGGGGCTGCTTTACAGAGCCACGCTGCAGGGCAGCACTGGTGTCAAACCCAGCTCAAACCCAGGCTGCTGCTGCCTTTTAGTGCCTTACCTCACAGTGTTGCTTCACTTTCATAAAGTCAGAGATGGCTCCTCATAGTATTGATCTTTATCTCCTCTGATGAGAGAGTTCTTAAATGCTTTTCATCCTTCTGGGCTCCCTGCTGCATTTATATGCCTCTCAAGGAACGGGCAAAGAGGCAGATGTCCTACAGACTTCTTAGGTGCTGAGTTGCATCTTGAGGCTCCACGTTCATATGGATTCTCTGGTATCTAAAAGATACCACGTTCCTCGCAGTAGGAGAAGTAATATAACCTGTTTCCTTTACCCAGTTTTCTACATTCATGGAAGTCCTAATGATTAAACTACTTTGAGACTTCTACCTCTCTGTTAAATATTGCTGAAATGCGCCAGCAAGTTCAAAAGCCATTAGGAGGGAGAATGACAGAGAGAGCGTGATTGCATCAGCCTCATTTTATTAAGAAATCAGGTTAAAAAGAACCACAGATGCACAACATACACTAAGCACATTGCAGCCACTTCACGAAACGTAGTTATTTATGAACTCAAAATTAAAAATTAAGCCATTAATCATTCTATAATATAGCATTTCCAGTTTGAACTCCAGGTTTTAATTAATTTATTGCTGTCGTGTGTGTACAATTCCTTTGAAGTTCATGAGGTATGCATGAAATTAGAAATTGGTCCACTGATGCTAATATGAGAATTAATGTATTTGACAACAACAAAAACTGTGATAGCCAGTACTTGCATCTCTAGCCTTTTGCCTACAGTTTTCCTGAGCATGCTGTTACCATCTTCCAGCTGCTTCCATGCTACCGTACCATATTTATCTTCACTTAGGAAATTAATTACAGATATCTTTTGCTCTGAATGTGTTGCCCCTGCCCTGAATTCTGGCATTTTACCTACCTCATAACATTTTTCCTAGTTCAGGAATTGATGGAAACCCTCAGTATACTGAATTCTACCTTTTATCATCATATTTTAAAATACTGTATTTCTCAATTTAAGCTTTGTAAGCCTCCTTGATGTCTGTATAAACTTAACAAACCCTGTCTATGAAGAAAGACCAATCATGTTGCAAGTCAGAAGCAGTACAAAACTGCATTTTCAGAGGCCACATCTCATCAAGAGTTTCCTTACCATTTTTCAGAATTCTAGAAACTCTGTTCATTGAAAACATACAAGGAAAACTTTTTTATTCAAAGTGAGAACTATCTGTTCCGTGAGCTGCTTCATATGTATGAGGAGGCCAGGTACAAACAGCAGCAGCCAAGAGCTGAAGAAAACACCTCTTCTCTCAGTATATTTTCTACCCTCCAGATTTCTCCGACAACCCAACTCAGGCTACTTCTCTTTTAAAAGCAGCTATGAAAATCACGTGTATGAGCATCTTTTCCTTTGTGTCCCCTTACGAGATCAGAAAAACAAGAATACTAACCAGCTACCCAACAGTCAAGGCAGAGATGCAAGGGAAAGCTTTCAATGCCACTGCTTATACCTGTTTACTGAATAAATAAAAGTACAGGTCTGTCCTGGTTTGAGTCAGAACAGAACCAATTCTGTTGAGCGATTTTACTTTTAGCTCAGTCTCTTCTAAGTGACTGCACTTTCTGAAGCTAACAGCATGTTTCTGCAGACAGTGTCTACTTCTGGCAGTGACAACGCTCGATATTTAGAGTTACTACCAAGGATTGGTGTGTGCAGACCAAGGTCACTGCTACATCTTCTGTGCCATATCAGGGATGCAGAAAGTGAAAGGCCGCACCTGTGGAGAGGAGCAGCCAGGACAGGTGACCCTAAACTGACCTACGAGGGATTCCATCCCATCTACGACATATCCAGTGTGAAGCTGAGGGATCATGAGAGTCAAGCCTCTTCTACAATGACCTGCATACAAGGAGGACTCTGTCCATTCAGCCTTCAATCCTGATCCATGTGTTCCTGAATCCAGTTCCAGAATTCTTCTCCTGAATCCACTTCTTGTCTGCCACCAAGACCAGTCTGGGACTTCCCCAGTGCCACCCACAGCATCAGTGGTGACCATGATATAATTGCCCTCAGGGAGGTTGGGTTTGATGTTGGTTTTATATATATTTGTATATATTTCATTTTATTATTACTATTTTCAATAAAGCTGTTTCAGTTTTCCAATCTGCAAGTCCCTCTCCCTTATTCCTTTTCTCTTCTCCTTCTGGGAAGGGAGAGGGGTTAATAGAGAGCATCTGACATTTGTCTAGTGGCCAGCCCAGCCCTAACCCTGGTCATTCTAGCATCCCTCAGAAGTACTACATCATCATAGGGGCAGCCAATTGTTTTCCTGGACATTTGGGACATAACACACAAAAAGACGTTGATCATTTTGAGTCACATTCAATGCTTAGAAGCAATTACTTCAGTTTCTTCTAAGAAATAATTGTTCCTTGTAGAATATGCAGTACTTTTCTAACTAAAACACAAAAGTACAGTGGATATCCAGCTTCTCAAAGCATGATGATATATTCCTAGCAAATAACTCAATATAGTAAACTGTTCAGGAATAAAGTAGGTAATTGATGGTCTTCCACTTGCTCCCCTGTACCACAACTTCTGAGATGAGGAGTTTGGAAGCTTGATGCAGAAGCCATACAAAACCAATGGACAGAGTATTTACCCATTTCCTAGACTTCAAAAAAGCAACCTAAGGCTCCTGGCCGTTCTGCAATGGTACCACTAAAAGCAGTCTGCACTAAGGTCTGATTTATTTTAGAAGCATAGTCGCAGAAGAACCACTGGCAACCACAGCTAAGTAGGCTAGAAATCAGAGCTTTGATCAACATGAGTAAGTCAGTATAGCTAACAACCAAATGAAAGGAAATAAGGTATAACAACAGTTGTGGTATCCATTTGAACAGTCTGTACTAGGGATTCTCCAGATATGCTGTAAAAATAGACAACTTTTCAATCACATCCCACACACCATTACAAACTGTCTACTACAGATCTAGCCTTTTAAATCTAAGCACGACAGGAAGATTTATCTTAGCTTCTCACACAATACAGGTCTAATTTCCCTGCACATCCCTCACTGAAATGCAAGGCTGATTCAGAGTTCATTAAAAATTCCGCTTGTCATGAATTTCTAAAATGGAAGTGTATGGAAGAGGACCTTAATCCAAACCTAGGTCACCAAGATGCAAATTTGCTTCTGAGTTGTGAGAATCAGGAATATGATCTCAGAAGGAAAAGATGAGTTACCATCATGAAATTAGACGAGAACTTACTTCTTGAAATTTTGTCAATCTTGGCTTTGAAACAGAACCACAGCCAGTTTCTAGAAAAGGTCAAGAGTAAAAGATTATCACCACTATCTGTCTGAAATATATTCATTATTTTGGTCTTGATCTAAAGTCCATTAAATCACAGAAATTTCCACTAGTGCCAATAAGTTTGGCTTTGTATCTGTAGAGATTTGTGATGAGATTAGTCTATTTCCATCAAATAGAAAGGCTTTTGCTTGACTCTTCATCTTAATGAGATGCCAATACTTCAAGGTTAAAAAAAAGAACAAACAAAAAAGCTATGCACATTGCTCTGACATTCATTGTCATTTAATAGGCATACAGAATGAGAGGTCCTAAATAAATTATTTCATTTTCTCCTGCCATAGGTAAAGGGTAGGCATTAACTCCAGGAATGATGTGGTAGTCACTCAGAACAATGACAACCATGTGAGGAGCACATATCCTCAATAGAAACACTACTCCCTGTTCATGCCTCCTCCACTCTTTTATCTTTAATTTTATTATTAAAAGACTGTAAGTTTAGCAACTTTAGGAGAGTAGGATCCAAAATAAAATGCACATAAGAATAGTTTCCACACACCAGTGAGTCCCATAGAGGACTGACCACAGAAAAGTCATCCCTTCACCCCACACATCCCATACTAGGGAGCGGCCCCCCGTGGGGAGCCTTTTACGCGCTCAGAGCACCTTCTGCCATGGCTACCCCCCCATGCCCTATGGAGAACATCCATAACAGGTCCACACCCCACTAGGACTTCAGCCACAGCACTCTTTTCTACTTGTAAAACGTGGGGCCGCTTCCTATCACGACATGGGTTCATATATATATAAATAAATCAAGATAACCAGTTGTTTAACTTTTATTTTGGAGATAGAAGAGCACAGAATATGTAAACAAAGCAAAGAAAGACAAACAACTCAATGAAACCAGAAGGGGATAAACCAGCTCTTGATACCACGTATCACTGCACGGAAGGGGCAGTTTTCCCTCTCCCCCACCCTAAATGAAGTGTTACTGACATGATTAAGCCTCCTCGCCAGCTGCAGAGAGCACTGTGCTTATGCCTCTGCTGCAGATGAAATTACATTTTTCTAACTTGTTGCTACAATATTACAGCTGAAAACAAAAGCAATATTAAAATGGCTATGTTCCAAATTTAACTCCAACCATTTCCTTTTATCATAGCTGGCACACACACACACAAAAAAAAAAGAGAGCAAGCGTGCACAAATTCAATTTCTCCTCAGCGTACACATTCAGTTAACTCACCTTCTATTTAAACAAATAGATCAGATAACCAAAATGAATCCTGACTTGCCTAGAAATCTGCCAGCTGCAAGGCAACCAACACAAGGAAGATGAACTGCTTGAGAAACCTACCTCACTGCAAGCATCTCTTTATCGACAAAGAAAACAGTGGTATTTTCATAAAGATTTCCTGTTCGTAACAGGCAAACTAGAAGGAGTCTGTCATGAGTCCACTGGGTAAAACCAGCCCAGAAAACTGATGTCATGGCTGAATATCACTGAATTAGGCTGACATCATTTTGCCGTAGAACAGCCTCACCGTACTTGCAAGACACCACAGGATTTTCTGTTGAGCTTTCCAGACACGGAGTCCAACTACCTCAAAACCTGGTTGTGCACGTGACTAACTCAGTTTTATTTCAGGAAGATAAACATTGCCTTATGGTTTAGTAAATTTGGGATAGGTTTCTAATTGTAGTATGTCATTTACAACTGCTTGTAGGTGTTTGCGTGCTGTTCCTCCCCTGTATACACGCACACCATTTGTCATCGCTCGGTCTGTAGTCTGGCACTTGCTTCAGGATAAACAACACGTACAGTTAATTTTCCCTAAAGCTATAATTACAAAACCTTAATTGCCTATTAAATTTAGATTAGATAATAATTTGCAAGTTTTGTGAGTTTGCCTCATTCCTCCTAGATACAGATGGGTTTTGTGGGTGTATGCATATTCACAGAAACTTTGGAGAGCATTTGTAGAACTCAGCCTTAATAAACCTTATCCTAAACCTGAATCTTACTGGTTAACCAACAGCAAGCATTTGAGTTCAAGTTCTTTCTTTCAGCTGCTTACTATCAAGATGAACAAACCCAACCTTGCAACATATCTTGTTCTGCACAAAGTCAGCCTCATTTTGAAAACCCAAGGCAGGTAGACACACATTACTCCTAGTTTCATCTTTAGTGGAAAGGGGAAAATTCAGCAGTTAGGGGTAAAAAAAGGGGCTTTTCAATTCTGGTCTCCTGAACCACAAAAGAAAGGGTACATGAGTAACCCTTACCACAGCAGAGCTGAGCCAAACTGCAAGTTAACGTGCATGTTAATGCATCAGCTTCCCCATAAAGAAGAGCTGCGACCCAAGAGTATGGGGGTCCCAGATCCCTCCCCAGTACCCACAGCTCTTCCTGGGGGCTGTACAGGGCTGCGTCTTTGACCTTCTTTGCAGCAGCACAGAAGCCAACCTCCTTGCTGCAGCCATGCACAGAGACGTGAGCCATCAGCCCAGGCGAGGGGAGCCACGTTCCCATCAGCCTGCTGGCACAGCAAGACACAACCAGAATGGACCCAGCTCTTACACAAAGGGGGAAAGACTGCAATTTAAAAGTAAAAGAGAAAAACCAGGTGAAAATACCAGCCCACAGCAAGACATCTTACACTGAAATGCATGAGCTTGAACACTGTCACATTTATTTTAAGAAATAAACAGGAACAATTATCCATTTTTGCAAATTCCTTGTGGCTCCAGACAGACAGTTAAGTGTGACTCACTCAGAAATGCCTGTCAAACATCTGCCAGTCTTGTCCTCCTCTCGGGAGCTTTTAAACCTCCCCCTGGCCTTTTCTGTTTGTTTGGGGCCAGCTATTCTCCCTTCTTTGTCGCTTTAGATAAAACTCCTGCAAGGGAGAAGCAGGATGCTAATTCTTGCTAGCTCCCCAGTTCCCTATTCCTTCCCTCATGTTGTACTCTCCTCTTTTTGCTACACATGCCAGCAACTTCCCAGGCCTGTGCAAGATTCCTGCCATGTGCCACAGTGGATTTATGCCACTCAACCACTGTACACAGCATTACAGACATTGCCTGCCCATCTGGTGTTCAGTTTGTACATTGACCCCCAAATTCTGAGAGACACTGTCACATTTCCAGCTTGCACAGGTTTTGAGAGCACAAGCAGCCCAGGAGCAGCTCTTGGACAACTCAGCACACTCCAGCAGGTCTAATAAGTCCACTCCAGTTCTCTAAAGGAAAGCCAAATATTTTCTGTCCTGCTAACCCCTCTCTACAATTTCACTCTGAGTGCGACAGCAGGGCGCCCTGACCAATTTCAAGTGTGGCAGATGACAGGCAATACTGGGATGTGATACCTGCCAAGCAGTACTGGGATGCTCTTGCTGCTAAATGCTCCCTTTTCTCTTCCAAGTCTGGTTCAATCATCAATGATATCCAAGAAAGAACTTCAGTGGTACCTTTGGTAAATATTGTGCATCTCTTTACCTCTTTATGGAAGGGAACAGATACCTGTGAGAGCTGACAGCTAGATGGAGCTTACTGCATAGCCTGACAGGAGCTCACACATCATTTAACCACTGCACTTGCAATGAACTGCCAGCAAGCACAAGACATTTAAGCAGCTTTAAATGCTCGTCATGAAAAACAAGCCAACAAACCTGTAATAACTATAGTATCTGCAAGCTTCTGACTTGCTCCAGTGATGCTGCAGGCATGAGAAATCAGCCTGAAGGACAACACACAACTTTAGGATGCGGTAGACATAGAGCATGTCCCCACAGGCACCAGCCAATTGCCTGCCTGCTTGTGGTGTTGATGCTCTCTGCTGCTCCATGACTTATCAGTTGGTGCCACAGTGATGGGGTTTCAAGGTTTCTGGGCCTCAGCCAGCCAATGAAGGGAGTGGACAGAGTGGGGCAACAGCCTACTACTGTCCACAGAGGTCTGCTCTAATAGCCCCACTGCCACTTCTTCCTTAAGCCTCAGGAGGAGTTAAAAGACCTCCCTCTCTCACAAAGGAAAGGATATAAAATACTTCTCCACTATGCAGCAGTGGGATTAAGCAGCTGAAAACACACATGTCCACTCGTGTGGCTAGGGATGGAAAAAATACCTGTTTCCCCATGACAGAAGACCCCAGATGTCTGCGTAGGAGAGCACTAAGCAATATGCTTCCCTGTGAAAAGAGGAGCATGGAGGGTATGACCTGTTTTAGGCAGGTTTAAGGCTCATGCTGTGGATGCTCTGGAGTCTTGTAGATTTGGTGGGTTAACACTGTGCTTATATCTCCAATGTTCCTCAGCTACTAGCAGTTATCAGTATGCTAGGGCAAAATTCCACATAGGTATGGTTTTGAAAATCACTCCACTTATATATAATGTATCTATTTAAAAATATACTTAGAATATATAGAAATAATATGTATAATCACACGTAAATATGTAAAATTAACTTCTATAATTATATATATTAAATTATATATGCATAACCTGCACAGGGCATACCAGCAATTTCCAGGCTAGCAGTTGTAGGCCTGATACTATTTCATTTTAACCCAGTAGTTATGCTAGTATTTGGAAAGAAACAGTCTGTATAAAATCAGCATTATGATCAGAGAAAAGGTGGGGAGTGGAAGCCAGGAGACTCCATGATTTATAAGCAATGTCAAAAAGGTTGAAGTGGCCATAATCAATGTTCTTCTCATTTATTTATGTCTTCTTTGGTTCTTCTCAATTATTTATTCCATCCCACTGTAGTTTATACACCTATGCACTTGCTACACAGCATCTGTGATCCCACAAATCTGTGACAAAATCTGCATTTTGACAGAAGCATGAATCTTCATACTTTTCAGGAAATGTGGCAAGAATATCAAATCTCTTCCCTCTCCACAAAAGTAATTGATGCCAGCTAAATTTTTCCTGTTGAGCTGTAGCATAGATTATTCAATATAGAGTAATAAGAAAGTTAAAATGAACATTTAATATATACTCTTTTCAGAAAGGACAGACAAAGAGAAGTAATTCTTCCCAGTTCTTAACTGGCTTGGGACAGATTATCGCCTTGCATTTAACTTCACCAATGCTAAATAATTTCTCTATGTCATAGATTTTTGGTTTCTCCCACATTTCTTCTCTCTGCAGGTCACAATTACTGCTTCACAATCACTGCTGGTTACAACTACTGCTGCACCAACCAGCACAGGTGCTGACAGAGTTCTCATGGCTGTGATGGGCCAGGAGGAGCTCACAGAGCAGAACCCAAAACAGAGTAACACACCTTGCACTCAAGCCAGCTCCAGACTCATCCTTACAAACTCCCCCTTCACTCTACATGAAGGTGGGCAAAAACAATATAAGTATGTACTGTGAGACAGAGATATAACTCAGGATTTTAGTTAAAAAAAAATAATTCAACACACCTCATTTGCTTACAATTATGAAAAAGGACTGAGACCAAAACTTACTATATAATCTCATACAAGTGTGAATAACCACAAAAATAGTTGAAGCTGTGAGTTGCCTCAGTGAGTTCTTCTCAAAACAGCTGGAAAAAGGGCATTCTTATTACTTTCAAGAGCTCAGGACTTTTGCCCCACCTGGCTGGAGGTCAAGTCAAGATTTAACCACCAGGAAATCACATTCTGCATCTAGCAGCTCTATTATTTTCAGCCTTTCCCATGGAGCAAATGCTGATACTGACATTTTCCCCTCAAATGTAAGCATTTTCAATTCCTCTTGCAAAGAAAGACTTTTTGCCTTAATTACTTCTGGTTTCGGCAGAGCTAGCAGGTGTAGTGAGACTGTTTTCTTCATTTCAACTAGTTCATTCAAAGTTGAAAACCCAACTGGGAGTTGAAAGAGTCTCTTGCAATCTCTGAATAAAAAACAGGTGGGAGAAAATGAGGTCTCTGAATTTTAAATGGGGTCAGACTTTTCCTGGTTCTTATGTCTTGTTTTTTTCCCCTTATAGTAGACTTCTGTTTTTAAAGTGAACACATTCTGGCTCTGGCTATTCTCTTTACTGAGAAGAATACTGTCCAAAGTGGATTTTCAGAGTAATTCAATATCCCTCCAAAGCCTTTCATTCTTTCTGAAGTTATTAAGCCAAATAGCTTTCCTTGCATGGGTGAAAGTGCATTTTCATGAATATAAAAATTTGAAGCTACTACAACCACAACTGGTAATATAAAACAGGATTTGGTCAGATTTATGTCTAGATGCTGACAGCAGCACTTCTTAAGCATGAAATGAACAACACAGGGAAAGCAAAACACTTAGATAGTCTGTCATCACCTTGACTCCTACTTTCTAACTTGAGATTAACATCTGCTTTATATCTGGTAATTAAGCCTCTCATTAAGCCTCAAATTCTGAAGTTTAATCAGGTTAAAGTTTTGTTTTAAAAACCACCCATGTTAAAATACAGCTATTGCCGTGAGAAACTTTAGTATTTCTAGTATTCTAATACTTATTGGTAAACTACTATTTAGTATTTATTGGATGCAGGGATTTACAATTTGACAGATTTGCTGGAGCACCCTTTCCTTAATCACCTGCTGTGATTTGTACAACTCCTAAACTGATAAAAATTTCAGAGTGCCTCCACCCTGAGTGAAGAGAGAGGTTCGCTGACAGCAAGTGAGCAGAGCACTAGCCAGCTAGTAGCTAGTTGAAGTGGCAAATAACAAAGTAATTAGCCACAGTAACTGACTTCTTTAAAATATGAGGAATTTTTTTCTAGAAAGTCCACATAAATTTCCTAGCACCAATAATCCAGCACTCTTCAGATAACAGCAAAGAGTCTAAGGAAGTATAAGCTAAATATTGCACAAAAAGCCAACATTCGGAAAACGTCGCCAGTTTCCAGATCAGTGTATGGTTTCCTTAATGACAAAAGTACATGGCTCTCAGCTGTCCCTTGGAGTTACTCGCCTGAATGGAGCAACATTTTCCAAAGCGAGTCATGCAACTTACAAAACAGAAAACCTGACACATGGGACTGCCGCTATTGAAGTCAACAGTAAGTTCAGTCCAAGAACCGCACAAGAGCACAAACCTCCCTCAAAATGGCAACTTCCTCACATCTCTGTGGAGCCAAGGGCAGGGAGGGTGCCCAAACCTGACTCACAAGTGCTCAGGTACCTAAGAGGAAGGGGAAGACAGCAGCCTTGAAATGTGGAGAGCTGAGAAACTACAGAGAATGGGACAAAGCAGCACAGGGGAGCAGACATCACCACCAGATCATGCTCCCACCTTAAACTTGTATGTTTGAACTCACAATGTGAACAAGTCTTCCACTCATCACTCTCCACCTCCATGTTAGTATATTTAGCATGTTATTTCCCTCCTCATGCCGCGTGCAACTACAGTAGTTATTTATTTATCAGAAGAAATCCTCATCACTAATTTTTCCCCCTACTTGCTGAATCCACAGAGTAAAATGACAATCTGGTATTCTGACATCAATTTGATAGCTAGCTACTAACACGCCAGAGAGACACAGTTAATGTCACCACTACAACACTTTGACTTAGTCAGGTGGGAGGAGCTTACTAACTGCCAAGAAAAAAAAATGGTCTAAACTAGGCTATTTGTTTCCTAACTCACTAGATGCAGGAAGGAAGCCATGTCCACATGCACACACATTATACCAGTGCCACTCTCTTCAGCTCTGCTCGTGCATCATCTTCCTTCCACCAGGTCTGCTCCCAGTGGATGAGCAAAGCAGTCGTTAGTCATCCCAAAAATTTCTCAGACACATCAAGAGGATAGTAAACCTAAAATATCCCTAACTTATCTTGTCTCCTTCTCCACATAAATATCTATTTTCAGAAGTGTAGCTTCTATTATTGCTCTCTGGAGAACAACAAAGGCTTTGTTTTTAATTCTCCCCTCGCCATGGCAATATGTGTACCAAGTAGAAAGATGGTCTATTTAGTAAAGTGCATTTGATGCTATTTCTGAATACAAGACAGAAAATAGTATCCTAATGGTTTCTGAGTTATTTTTACAGTAATTTCCCAAGAACTCAAGTTCCCATCAAATTTCTGTCATTACAAGACACTTCCTCAGTTTTGATTTCTGCTAAAATTTTTTGAACAAGGGCTATTATACTTTAAGAACACCACCTTTTTTCTAACATTTTATTTCATACCATCATTTCTAGTTAGTTTTCTCTGCAAAGCTTCTCCCTCTTCTCTATGTTAATGCATTCTCAATATCTATACTCTGATGGC
>VYZX01029430.1:151626-179558 GCA_013401335.1 Brachypteracias leptosomus | reverse complement strand
TTATTGTCGGGAAGAGTCTTTATTTCTGAAGCATATCTTACTAATGTGATGTTCAGCAACCAGTCGCAGAAGGACGTTTTAGTTTGATCAGGAAAGCAGGGAGCTTTGTAGCATCTTCCCTTGGTTGCCACTGCTCAGGCTTTCAAGCTACTCCTGTTTTCTAGCAAAGCTCACTACAGAACTGGACAAGGTATTTTTGACAATGCCATAAGCTATTTGCAGCCACTTAATGGTCGTTGGTCTGCAATCAACGCCGAGCTGATTGAATTAAAGGTATGATTATTCTCCTAATGGAGTTAATGTAAAGCTTGTGTGGACAGTCTTACATAAGTAAATTTTTGGTAATACCAATTTAAAGTGGTTTGGAAAAGGTTTAAGATCAACAAAAGTAATTTTTAATTTAACTAAGTACTCATTATATGTGGTTTTCTGCTCATTTAAGAAGTCAGCTAAAGAACTCAAATGAAACTCAAATGATTTTTGTGTGGACAGGTTCCATTCAAGGCAGGGAGGGAGCATTAGATGCTGGATAATCCACAAAACCACTTTGTTTTTGATGTTCCCACAAAGGAAAGGTTTGGAAAAAACAAGACACTTTCTAGCCTAATCAGTGTAAAATATTTATCTTCTTTAAATACACCACTCCTTCTGTTAGGATTTCTGCCCAGAATGTTTTGGGACACATGCAACCAGGCTAACTCCTGGGAAAGTTACTCTGCAGTAACTCAAGAAGCTTCTCAGTCAGGACTTTTCCTTGATTGTTTGTCCATAGGAAGGTTTGATAGTCAAACTGAGAGGTGGTCTTTCTTCAGTTTGAACTGTGTAATCTATTCATTAATGAGCATCTTTATAGAAGCTGGATCCTTTCCTTGCCGAGACAGTTGTATTTTGATATTTTACATTAACAGACTGGGAAGAAAAACAGTCCTCACACATTCCCTGGTGCCACTGGCAAGTCCAGCTGGAACTTAGTGGGAAGATAGTGTACTTGAAGGAGTTTCCTAGCTCAGTTTTGGAAATGCAGGTGAGGCTACAGGTTGAACCTTACGAGTTTTATGACTTAGTGAAGTTAAAATAACCATCGATGCCAACTATGTTACTGCAGGACCAGAAGAACTTGTCCAGCATCAAGTCTTTATTGACTTTATGCATTATGCACAGTGACTGAACACAGACCCTGATCAGCCACTTCTTTTCAGGTACCTTGATAATGGGGGAGTGCCTGAGGAAACCAGACACAGGTATGGGAGGAAAAGAGATCTGTCCAAAGCCACAGAGGAAGCCAATTACAGAAGTTAGGTTAGAACTATAAGTCACCAAATTCCCACCTCAGTGGCATAGTCCCTAGGTTTGACCCCCTCATTCCCAGCCAGCATGAGACAGAATAAACCTTTTGTGACATGTCGTAGGCAGGCAGGAAGAAGGAATAAACAGACCAAGGATTCATCTTTATTAAAATTGACCTAGGATATAAATATTTTTGAGGGGTGTGTGCCATTTACGTTCATATGTTTCTGCACTGGTGTTATCCATGGTTGGCAGGAAGAACCTTTTTTCCCTTGGACACAGTAATATTTGGGAGTCCTGTATGGGCACGGAGCAGTCCTCAGTGCTATTGTCAAAAGTAAAAGAAGACCCTAAGAGATATTATTTCTATGGGCTCAAGGAGGATGTTCTGTAGCAGATGCTGATGAAGGCTCAACTCCAATGGCAATGGTGAAGGGGTGAAAACCCTAAGCCTGTTCATCTCTCTGTCACTCAGAATTTATGGTAATGCAGACAGCTAGCTGTTAGCATGGGTTGAGCAATTCTGTCCCTTGCAGACCCTTTCAGCAGAGGTCACTTTTTGGTTAATAGCTACAGATGGATTCCCGGATTCCTCTTCCATGAATTTGTCCAGTCACTTCCTGAACCTGTCTGTGCTCAGGTCAGATCCCTTCTGCTCCTGTCTGAGCTTCTGTCCTGTCCTCTAATGGTGAATTTTCTGATGTTGCATCACTCTGCTCTTCTGCAGGGACTTGAAGTTTCATTTCCCAGAGCTGCCACAATAGCATTAGATTTGATGGGAAAAAAAAATAAATAAAAAGGGAGGAGAAAGAGTAAGAAACTTGAACTGGAGAAGCAATGAGATGATTTAACAACCAGCAGCTTTTTCCTATTCGGTGTCCCAAAATTTTAGGAGTAGATGAAAACCACAGCGTGCAGGTGATCAAATGGAGTACTTTGCCTCCTAAATCAGTGTAGGGAAGAGGGACTAGCTGGCATTTGTCACGCCCGCCAATTTGGTTGAAGTGGAATTTGAACCACGCTGCTGGAGATATTAGACAATTTTCTTTCATCTGGTTGTGGGCCGTGTCACATGGTCACCATATGTGTTGTTCCCCGGCACTCACACACACACCTCTCACTCCACACAGCTGTCAAAACAAACATCAGCTGCCTTTCTTCAATCCAGGAGAGTTTCGGCTCTGGAAGCGGTGGAGACCCGTAGGCTTTTCTAACAGGATTTCACATTGCAGATTATCTTTAATCCAATTCATCTCTGACTGATAGAGTTTTTGGAAGCCTGTGGCCCATCTGCAGAGTTTGGTAGATGGAAACTTCTCTCAGCTGTGCTGAAACTACTTTCTCTGCTGGGCTGTACTAACAAGGAAAATCCTGTAACGATCTTCCTCAGCCATTGAAGGGCTTTGTTGTGGTCATGAACAAATCTGCATTTACGGCAAGAGCATTACTTTGTATACAAGGAATAGATTTTGCTTGACTTCTTCAAGTCTTGCATATTAAATCAGGCTCTTCTCAGTTCTTCTAGAAATGAATGCCAGGAAAAGACATTTTTTATTTTTAAAGTAGTGCTTAGCCTTAGGATTGCACCAAAGACCCGGAAAGCCTAAGGCAAAATGTTCTATAACAATGCAAAAAAATGGAGATCTTTCTAATTCCTCAGGATAGAGGAGCTGGTCACAAACTGCTGTCTTGTCCTAACAACCCTAGGAAGGGACCAGTGCCACAGGACAGCACTGAGAGAAGGGCTGGGCTGCTGGAGGAGGCTGTTTCAGGCCACTACGGGATGTAAAATGCAACAAATGCCTTTTTTTTCCCTTTCTTTCCTTCTTTCTCTCTCTTTTTTTTTTTTACTTTTTTTCCTCTTTTGAGGTGATAGCCAGCTACCTCAGAAAGAAACCTGACCCACAAAGTAAAAATACCCTGGCTGGAAGTTTCCATTCATGTAGGAGTCAAAGCAAGGGGAGTAGCCTGGGCTGATGAACAAGGTAAGGTGCTGCTGTGCAGAAACAGAAGTGATCTGTGCTTTAGTGCAGTGGCCACAGCAGCTCTGTTTTTGATCCTAGTGCATTGGTTGAGTTCAGAGGCAAGGTTTATTTGGGGTTTGCTTCATTTCTTACTGGTGTTTCCAGGCTCGGTATAGGATTCCTCCTACCTGCAGTGGGCCTGTGAGTAAAACCATAGTGGTTGTAGGAGTGCTGGGGAAGGGAGATTTAAGCAGTTCCAGTAAATGACACATTTCCCTCTGCCTGAAACTCCACCTCCTGTTTTCCAACAGGATATTCAGGGAGGAGGCAGGGAAGAGAGAAGCATTTGCTCTGAGATGCTACAGTCTCTTTCAGATCCTCTAAAAGCCAGAATTTTCCTTATGTTTTTTCCCATTGTCATTTAACATCATCCATTCCCTCCTTAGCCACAACCCCCATGAAAAGTGAAAAAATCAAAAATAAAATCAAAGCAGCAGAAGACCCGTCATGCCAAGCTGGTCCTGGCTTTGGTGTCTGCTCCTTTTGTTTGGAAGGAAGGGCTTTGGGGGTTGTACTAGATGATCTTGAAAGGTCCCTTCCAACCCAAACTATTCTGTGATTCCGTGAAAACACCCATGCTTCCAAATGCTTCTTGTTCCATTATAGTCATGGTTTCATGCCATCCTTATCACCACAAAATCTTAGACTTCTGGGAGTAAAGGCGACTTCTGTCTTATGTGGGTAGATTATCTGAAAGCAGTGGACTGCTTGTTTTGATAGAGTTTCATCATACAAATAATGTATGTCGTTTGTGGGGGGGGAGGGTGTATATGTATGTGCTGATCTGAGTTTGTTATAGAAGAGGCCTCTGGTTCAAAACAACCTAGAACTGCTTATCTCCAACTTATTGTGTGTAATCAATGGATTTCCTCAGGTTCAGAAGGGATGAGGAGTAGTTGGTCCTGTGAAGCTTTTACCTTGGCAGCAAGGCTGAATTCATGCTGCAGGGTTTTGTATTACTACTGGTGTTTATCTAAAAGTGAAAGCCACAAACCTTAGACAAGCTCTAGTACTAGCTGTAGCACTTAGACAAGGTCTAGTACTGTGCAGGTTGCTGTACAAACCCATCCCAAGAAAAGATAACTGTGTCCAAATCAGCTGGAAAAATGATTGTGACACTTACCCTTTTATTAGTTCATTGTGTTTTGGCTTCAGAGATTTTCCTGCCAGCCTTGATCTTATTTCTACTGAAATCTTAGTTTTCATTAGAATGAAATAAGAGAGCAATGGGTAAAAACAGGTAACATTTTTAAAGGAAAATGTGTTTTGAAAAAGTCTTCTGCCACAGAAAAAGAAATAACTGGAAAATCTTAGCAGTTGCTGGGTAAGGAGAGAATAATGGCATAAATTAACTCAATGGTTTATTACAGAACTGTGCTAACAATGTAAGAATTCAATTTCTAACAATCACAACATTTAGACTGCAAGAGAGACTCTTGGTGTGATTATTCATTCTGCTCCTCATAATCCCAGAGACTATAGGAGCCTTCCAGAGGGTAAAAGTTTTCCCTGTAGAATAAATCACAGACAAGGTAGGCAATTACATTTATACAGGAGGAGCAGAAGCTCAGAGACATTAAAGGTGAGACATCTGAAAGTGCTCAAACAATGCCCCCTTTGAAACATTCTTTGACACCATCAGAGTTAGGACAAGTAACATATCCTTTGAAGACACCACTTGAAAAGCTTTCCAAAATCTGTCAGTAATTTGAACCTCTTCTGCCCTATCTCAGACCATAGGATCCACTCGTTCCCTCTCTGGCAGGGTCGACAACACACAAGCTACTTTCTCTCTCCTGTTCACATGGCCATGACCCACAGCACCACGGTCAGTGTGCGGTTACTGCACTGGAACAAGCCCAGTAAGTGCTTGTTCAGAGCAAGGTTTAGGATTCTGAGCACAGGCCAGGAGATGTCTCATCCCTTTGATAGCATCAGGCAGCAAGAGAGTCCAGGATGGCGGCCAGAGGATGGTGGGTCTGGGTCCTGCTGACACAGAGGCTGCTGGCTGGCAACAGTTCAGAACCAACACCGTTGGCTTTTGTGTAATCACCCTTCGTTCCAGGGATATCTCCAAGCTGGAATGACATGAGAAGCCTTCTTCCCCCAGCTGCCTCCCTCCCCCAGCCCATCTGAGGAGGGTTCCGCATTCTTTGGTTGCTAAAGTGGGGTGGGTTTGTGTGTGTGCATGTATGCCTGTGCTAACAGATACATCAAGAAGGGAACCTCCTGTTAAGTTAAAATGCAACCAAGAGAGGCTTCCCTGGAAGATTGCACATGTTTCCCTTAAGATAAGGCTTTACAGGGATAATACCATTCCCTGCAAAAAGATTTTTCAGCTCCCATGACACCTGAAGCAAATGAACGTCTTGTGGCCCAGCATTGATAGATGCAACATTAAAAGCAATTTGATATCCTCTCCAAGGCTAAAAGGAGTCTTCTCACGTGCTGTACCAGGGGACTCTTGTTGAAGGAGTCTTGTTCCTCTAGTCCTGGGATTCATTCTGCTCTTTTCCATTAAAGTAACTTTGCTGATGTGAAGGGAGTTGCACCACTGAGAACATGAAGAGATTGAAGTTTTCTGTTGTGACAAGACCTGGAGGAATGGGTGATGAAAAATGCTCCCTGAAAGAATTGAAAACCTCCTTTAGACACAGAGAAATCGCTTCCATGTCCATCTTCTGCTCCTGTTCCCCTCATTGAATGATATTAGTTCTCCACATCCATTTATCTCCTGTCTTTGTAGCCTCTCAGCCACTCCATGCTTCCAAGCTTGACTTGTTGCTCCTCCATGGGAGGTGCACTTCAGGCATAGATTCTTCTCCAGCCTCAGCTCATATCACTACTGGATTCATAGATGTGGTCTCATGCCAATTCACCTATTTCCTTCTATATATGATGTGCCTGAAAATGGCCTTCAACTCCTAAAGCACTGCTTGTATACTCTGCTCCCTAGACTGCTCTTGTTCCTGTCATCACCACGAAGAACTTCTGTTCTGCTTCCCTGAACTTTCCAATACCTGACGTCTCTGTGACCCTTTTTTACTGGTTATCCAGACTCAAAGCATCGTTGCCTGGTTGTACTCTCAGACAGCCTCCACAACTCTTTGTGCATTGCAGGGTCTGATCAAAGCATCACTCCTGGGAGAAGCAATACCTCTCTGAAAGGGCGACATGTTACATGTTTAATTAAATAATGCAATATTAAAGCAATAGAAGTGAAAAGTTTATATGGGGGTCAAAAAGTTAGGCAAATTCATAGAAGAGAAATCCATCATGTCCTTTTAAATCCAAACACACTATCACTGGCTCCAGAACTGCCTGCGTTTATGATTTATGAAATTTGGAGAAGTGTTTGAGAGAAGCAGGACTATCTTTGCTTTGGTTCTAGACCACCTTGTAGCTCTCTGCACCTGGGTGCCCTGGGAGAAAGGAGACGCTGGGAGATTGGCGTCTGGCCAGGCTGGCTCCAGATGTTGTTATATCCACCTGGAGATCCCTTTGCACAGCCTTGCCCAAATCCATCCATCTCTCACTTTACCCCACTGACTTCCAGGCTCCTTCACCAGTCTGGTGCAAGAACCTTCTGCCCTACAGCCTCCATCCAGCTTTCTGCTTTCCTTCTCCCTCAGAGATCTCTCCCCCACACCGTGCTTAATAGCTGGGGCATAAAACAATTACTTATCATGTAAATCTGTAAAACCTCTTAGGGTTCAAGACAATTTACATAACAGAGGCCGTGCACCTTCGAGCAATTCCCGGCCCTCCGGGGAGCTCACCGAGGACGTTCCTCATGGTGCGGTTCACTCGGTTTTCCCAATGATTTCACATTTCAGTCCGCAGTTTGGTAACCTCTCCTTTGGAGATGCTGATGAACACCTCGTGGAGTTCAGTTTAAGGTTTCTGGATCGGAGTCCCTGCAGGTGACTTTTACTTTTCAGTGGGTTTGGCTGCTCCTATTCCCCGGGGGTTGTCTCCTATTGTGCAACACGGGCTGCGGGTATTTACAGTCTCCCTTTGCATTGACTCACTCAGTGGCTGGACTCGGGAGCTGAGGTTCAGGACACTCACCCTTGTTTGCCAGGGCAGCCGGTCCTTTACTACAGTCCCGATGCCGCCGAGGGATGATAAAATCACTGCATTGTTCTTCCCGGGGATCCTTAAGGATAGTGTTTTGGGGAGGAGCTCCTGGAGGTATCTTTTAGTAGTGGGCAAAACAATTTAAATAAAAGAGCACTGGAAGCTTCTGCCTAAAACTCAAATTCAACTTTGTGTCCCTCCGGCTTTATTTTGAAGGCAGCTAAACATTTCCTTTTGGTTTCTTGCCTTTCATGATGCTGGGGGGACAAGGAGAGAGGGGTATATCAGTTAAATATACACTTGAGCCCTTTTTATTCCCTTGTATTTTCTTTTTGCTTTCCTTTTTTGCCTAAGTTGGGACAGGAGCTGTCTGGAACTGGGTTTCTTCTCTTTTTTCTCCGTGTACAGACTGAGATTATCTCAGAGCAGCTATTACCTGTTGATGTATATGCAGCCCTACAACCTTTTAAAAGTTCACCGATTCTTAGTGGATATTGAGTTATATTTCTTCTTACAAATGCAGTTCATTTGTCTTCAGATGATTTTTTTTAAAATGATACTAATACTGATTTCAGTAACTACATTTAGGTCATCTTTCATGTGAAAAATTTGGCAGCCAGTGTTCAGGATACAGGTATCTGCTGATAGTGTGCATGTTAATTCTATCAGAAAGTCTACCAGAAATTCAGCTACTATAATTATGTTGAACATTGAAGAAGTGCAATATGTCATTAGGTGATCATTTTGACAGTAGCCAGTTCATAGTGAAGATCTGGATCACCTTGCTGGGGGAAGTTACGCTTGCTAAACACCTACAGACGTTCAAAGAACAGAGGTCAAGTCTATAGGGGAAAAAAAATCTATCAAGGGCTATTAAATACAAAGCAACCAAGTCTGGCTCAGGAAACCCTTGGAGGCTGGCGGTTTTCTGTGTATTTTCTCTGTTCTTATTCTTTTCCCAGCACATCCATTATTCCCGTTTGTCTTTCTCATAAAGTGTCATCAGCCCATCCCTGTAAAAAACAAAGAGCAATACTGTGCAAAGGGGGTTTAATGAGGAAGAAACAGGAGAAGCCAAACAATTATGGAGATAATAAATTAAAGCATGGGGCAAAGTACTAATTATTTTTCTTTGTAAATAAGAATAAGGATGCAGAGAGGGACACTGAAGGGGATGCACCTTATGCAGTGCCAGCCACTCCTTGAAGTTGTCTAAGGAGCCATGCAGCAACCTAGGGCTGGAGACGGGTGGGACTTGGCAAAAACCACTTGTCTGACAAGGCAGCTCTTCTCACATCCATCCTGCTGAGCTCATCTTCCCAATTATTTTATGAGACTCCAAACTTAAAACTCATTTTACTGGAGGGGAAGTGTAGCTGCAGGACATTGTGATTGAATAACCTATTGCAACCTGATGACTCATAGGTTGTTTGGTTTTTGGTTTGGTTTGGTTCTTTTCCTTCTACTTTTCCTAGAAGATTAGCTTTGTGAAAACATCTTTTCATCTGACACTAGTTCAACTGTAATTTACTTTTAGTTTTGTTAAGACTGACCTCATCCTATGCTTGTCCAGCAGTACTTGCTGATTTAAAGCCTCATTATCTTGAACACATTCATATGTGATATGTGCTACAGACATCTCTTAGCCTAGAGCAGGAGCCTTATTAATGGCAGGAAAAGACCTATAGATTTCCAGGGAGCCATTTTCAGAAGAGATGTTTGCCTAAAACTTATTATCTGCTTAATGTCTTTTTTGTCCATCTCTCTGTCTCCTACGCTTGAAAACGTAGCCCTGAATGTGGGTCTTTATGTGGTCCTTTTGATGTGTGCTGGTGACCTGTGAGTGTCACCTCTTGGAAATGAAGGGGTCTCTGCACCTGCACTCCTGGCAGACCTGCTCAGTAGGTGAGGCAAGCCAAAGGGAAAGCACTAGACCTTGCAAATTTGGCTGTTTTATCCGGACACTGGTTCAGTGATGTAGCTTTGCAGGCAGTAGGAACATGACATGGCTGAAGAGACCTACAGCTGTACTGCACAGGTGGCAGAAGGACATAGTGGTGTTCCTTGCACTGCTGGAGAGCCAACTGCTGGAGGGGAGCTGTGTGTGCAAGAGCACTGGGGAATGCAGCTCAGTGGCACAGGTTTGAAGGCAGTGGCTGTGGTTCTGGTGGACTGGATGGGAAGAAAAGGGTGTGCTGAAGGTGGGTAAATCAGAAAAGCAAGTCTACCTGCTTTCCCTTTCCACCCATGCTTAATGGTCAGCAGCTGAGCAAAAAGGTGAATGCTCCGGATTGAGGCCAAAGCAGAAAGTGGAAACAGGAAAGGTGGTGGAAGAAGGATAAGTCATCTCTTTTGAGGGATGCCATAGTGGTGCCCAGTGTGGAGTCCATGCAGTGACTTAAGTTGAAACAAGTCCTCTGAGCCATAAATCTAAGTTCTGAATGTCTGTGAAGTCTCCCTGGGTGTGCAGAGAGCATGCTGCAGGAGGGCTGATGTCCACATCCTTCCTATCTGGGCACCTAAGCATAGGTCGTAAGAAGAGAGTGTAGTGCCAGGACTCTACTGCTTTAAAAGCAGGGTTCCTGTGCTGTTTCACATTGTCCCCAGCCAACCTGCTAAGCTAAAAAGGTTGAGCTACTGGAGGGGACAAGTAGGGACAGCCTAAATGTAAAAGAAATCAAGGAAGCCAAATGAGAAATAGAGAGCTTTGGAAATTCAGCCGAGTTCCAGAGAAATCCCTGGCAGAAGGTTTGGTATTGGCTCCATTGGAAAGGTCTGAAGTTGAAGAGTCTGAAAAAGTCATCCAGAATATCTTGGTGCAAAGCAAGGTGGCAAAATGAAGGATGCCTCACTCTGTGATTACCTCATTAAAGAGCATTCAGGTAACTGTGGCCTTAGTTGCACTTCCAGACCCAAAAGAGAGATTAGGATCTCTGTATATTTGGAGTCTTTGCAATAGGGAGAGTCTCTGCCCTGTAGATCCACTATCTGGAGACTGAATGTAAAAATATGAGGGCTGAGGAAGAATCAGCCCAATGCCAGGAAAGACTCCTCCACCAGCAGGAGGAGAATCATTCTTCTGGGAGAAACTAGGTTATGCAACAGGGACCTCTGAGAAGATCTTGAAATTGAATCCTGGGGACTTTTGCTCATCAGCCTTAGAAAAACATGCTTCTGTTGGAAGGCTCCGCATTTAATTGCTGGGGAAACTTGATCAGAGCAGAAAGGAGATTTCCAGCCTCTGGCTAAGCTGTTGGCTTTACTGAGTGGTTTCTATCAACCCTGTGCTTCTCAGAAAGCTCCTTTCAGGTACATCTTTCCTGAAAGATTAAATGCCTCTGTGCAGATTACAGTGCTGGGGATTAATTGCCCCCTGAGGCTGAACAACTGATCTCTCAGGCCATGTGCACAGGATGCAAACCACTACAGAGCAGGAAGCAGAGAAGGTTTGCCACACAAAACAGTTGGGAAACATATTATTTAAGGATAATCTAATCTCTTTCTTAAGGAAGAGAAATGGGGGAGGAGTACAGAGCAAAGTCTGTCCTAGGCAGTAAGAAATATTTGGTTCTAGAAAGACACCCAAATTTTAGTTGCTTGCAGGAATCTGGGGCTTAATCCAACTCCAGTGAAGTTGATAAAAAACTTGTGAAGGTTGCATCCTCCATGCTGCAAGATGTGGAGAGACATTTGAAAGATGGGAGACAAGGGGGAGTAAAGGTTGCTGAAAATAAGAGAGAAACCTCAACTGAGAAATTCACAGAAGCAAGCAGTTTTCAAACCCAGAGAGACTTGGAGGGTCTGGAATGGAGGATACTAGTCTGGACAGCTACCAAGAGAGAGGAACTGCCTCAATATTTTGATCATAATCTTACTTCCGAGTCTGGTGTTCCTGCCCTCCCTTTCCCAAATTTATTTAGGTTTACTGAGGGCGACTTCCTAGATCCTATCTGTTTAACTAGCTACATCCATGTTTGTGTAACACTGAGTCCTTATGCAGCAATCTGTGTAATATTTCACTCTTGGTAGGTACTTCAGATGCTCTGTATCTCAGGGTGCATCAGGCTGTTGCCGGCATGGGACTGCCCAAGCTCCTGTTTACCCTGTCAGATGTGGAAATAAGCTTTGAAAAGGCTCTGCCTGTAGGACAGAGATCCATGGGCTGCGAGACGGGAGCAGATGTGTTAGATGATATCTAGAGTTCACTCACAGCTTAAATAAACCATTGTGATACTATACCAGGACTTGTGGTTATGGCAGACAGCACACTTCTCACATGAGAGTGAGTCACACAGGGGGGTTGTTTTCCTCCCGTTCATCTACCTCTCATTTATCGCTGGTGGTGGGCAAATAGTGAAATGGGTTTCTCAGAGTGTGATCTTTACAAAGGCCACTGAAACACTTCCTCTGGAAAGCAGATTTCAGAGAGTTGGGTCTAGAGGGGGAGGAAATGTCCCGTTTGAACTTTTTTGGAGAAAAATGCAGATTCGGTGACACCAAACTGTAAATTAATTTCATTTTATGTTGTAGAAAGGAAAAAAAGAAGTAAGGATAGTTCTTTTTTGGTGGTTTTCAAATTAAATACTTGGATTTCCCCATGTGAAGAGTTTTTTCATGTCACAGACTGTTTTTTGTTTCTTGTTTGAATTCTTGAACTGGAAAAGAAAATATTTTAGCTGACTTTTTTCCCCATTTCATCAGATACTTGAGAAAGAAATTTCAGATCAAGCCAACATTTTATTTTAATATTTAATTTGGAAGTGGCAGGAAATTGCAATACCCTCCATTCCAGCAGTTCAGATTAGAATCCAAATTTTATATTTCCATGGAGCTCCCTCTCCTCATCCCGGGAGTCCTCAGCCCTCTGCACGGTTTTTGGGGAGGACAGAACAAGCACCTGGCCAGTGCACTGAAAAATGAGTGTCTGGTGCCCTCTATGGGTCCATACAAAATGATGGGCCGGAGTCTGACCCCCGTAATTTCAGCTTCATGCCTGAAACCCAGATTTAGGAGATTGTGAAATGAGCAGATTACCCTCAGACCAATAATTTGTAAATTCTTTTTTTAAAAAAAAATTGAAATTGACCTTTAAAAATGCCCCAGAAAGCAGAAGCATGATTTATTTTTTTTTTTGGAAGACAAGAGCTGAAATAAATAAATTAAAAAGTTGATTGTCTCTTAATCAGGCCTAATATGGCATGAATGAAATGCGACAGGTCACACCCGGGAAACAGGCAGCAGGGTCTTGGTCCTGAGCTGTGCTGCATTAGAAGGTGGAGAGTCTCCACACCTGCACACCTAAGCCGGTGTCATTCTCCTCGTTGGGGCAGTCCAAGTGACAAAGCTGGCTTTTCGAACAGCCTCTGCCCAAAGGCAGCCTTGCTTTTTAGCAGCTGGAGTCGATGTGTCTGAGCTGGCTGCAGTGTCGCTAGCCCCCAAGAGATGCTTCAACCTGGCCGTGTAGGAGCAGCCCTCATTTCAGTGAAAGGCTCCGAGTGGAGGGAGCTGAGAGGTGCGGTCTGCTGAGAGACTCCTCGGGGTGTTCTGCAAACCAATTTACAAAGGTGCCAGAAATAACACGGAGTGCTGGCTGGGATGAGAGCAATTTTTGGTACTGAGACTTCCTGTGCAGTGCTGATAAAATAAACTCTACTTACCTTTCCCTGCTTCCCTACACTGATGTGGCTTGTTACAAAGTTCATCTCTCCCACCCCTTCTTTCTCATTTATTTCCTTCAGTGAATATGAAGCTGGCATGGGAAACTGGATTGACGGACTTGAAAACTGAAGGTCTCTATGCTCAGACCTGGCAAAGCCCGAATTACGAGCAAGCCTAAAATATCTCTCTTCAGCTTCTTAGCTGTGCTCAGAGAAGTCCCTCAAAGGTGTGCATCTCACTGGTACCCAGCCACTCTGGGTGTGTGGGGCAGGCAGGCTCTTCCAAAATGTGGGTTGTGACAAGATAATGAACAGGATGCCAAGGGCTGAGCGTGGACCTGAGCTCTGTCAGAAGGGACAAGACATCAGTGGTGGTGGGACCAGTGTCCCTGGCAGATGGGTGGTCCCCACGGTGGCTGATGCTTCCTGAGTGAATTGTAGAAAGCCTGACTGCTGTGCCCTGCCTCTCACAGCAGAGCGACCCAGATCCCCAAACTCTTGATGGCATCTAAGCTCTGTCAGCATGTGGCAATCCCGTTGAATTTCTGTGGCCACCGCCCATCTCTGTGTTGCCAGCAGCAACTTCCCATCTTCCTGTGCCTTGCCAGTACCAGTCCTGAATGGAAGAGATTGTATATTCACCTAGAATTGAATTTTTTTTCTTTGACAGAAAGCAAGAGAGGTGCATATAGAGTCAAACTCACAGGGCCTGATTGATTTGAAAAGAGAGGGAGGGAAAAAAAAAGTCTTAGGTGCGGTTTACCTTGTAAAGTATGTGTTTCCCTGCTGGTAAGGTATGTATATGAGTTTCCCTCCAATTCAAAGCAAGCTCTGTTCATCTCTTAAGCTCCTGTGTTGCCAGGATGGGCAGTTTATGAGGGAGCAATCCATTCAGTGAGTGGGAGCAAGGAAGAGTGAGGTTGCAATGTGCAGCTGACCAGAGAGATTTTCCTGCCACAGGTTACTGGGTCAGATGGTGGCCTCTTGCTACATCTCCTCAGCAGCGCAGGGACCTTCATGCCAGAAATGGTTTGCAAATGATTTAATCGGATCTCTTGTGTGTCACTGACTGATGGGTCCCACCTTGCACTGACCTGAATCATATGAGAATTCACCACTTCCCCTGGTAGTTTATCCTAAAATTAATCATCCTCTCTGTTCAAAAGATGTCCTTTATTTCTGGGTTTCTGACTCTGCCTTTCAGACCCAGGCTGTAACTCTGCCTTTCTCTGCTGGCTGAAAGAGGCCATTCACTTCACCAGTGTTTTCACTGAGTGGAGATCTTTTTATTTCTTCTAATCAGCTTGTCTCTATCTATTTTGATAAACAATCAAGCTCTAAATTAATTGTTAAGAAGTGTTACTTTTGGTATTGTGTTTTTCCGCCCCAAAAAACCCTTTCCAAACTTTAGTCTGTATTTTAATTATTCACACAAGAACTGTTCTTGGTATTGTACCGAGACTACACAAAGAGAGAGAACCACCTACCTACATGGCTGTCTGGTCCTCTCTTGATCTAGTCAAGTAAAAGTCAAATATTTAGTTCCTTTCCATTTTGTCAGTGTTCCCTCTCTAGAGTCTTCTGCAGATCTCAAATAGCTGAGCTTTGCTTAAAACAGTGTGTTATAACACCAGTTTGTATGCAGAATGTTGCATTGTGTACAGTCAAATACACGCAGATTTCACAGATTGCATTTATCAATCTATCCAACTGCTATCAGGTTTGCCAATCAAACTCTGTTTTCCATGAAACTTTCTTTAGTTTTCATTAGTTTTATTTGCAGCCTTCCATTCTTTCTTTGTCTCTCAGCTGCATCATCTACCAACTTTTCCATTTTTTTTTCCCAATGCTGGTTTCAGGCTTCCTGGATTAAAATCAGCAGGGTAAAAATGCTTTTTCATTCTGAAACTCACCCTGTATTTGCCATGTGTGAGTCCTCTTGAATTTCTCAGCTTTTTAGGGCATGCTCATCATGTATTGACCTTTGGCTAAGTCTCTGGGAGTTCACACATGCACATAGACCAGACTATTTAAGGTAAAACATCCTTCTCCATATTGCTGTCCTCCTGTATAAGTATTCCAAATCCAGAGCTAAACTACTTGCTGCATATTTTTTCTTTTCTCAGTTGTCTCTTATCAGCAATTTTACACTCTCCAGTTAGATAACAGACAATCATAGTTGTTAGAATTTCTGTTATTACATTCTTGCTTAAGCACTTGTCTTTGCCTTTCACCCTGCCGACAGTAAATTTCCTGGTATCTTTTGCCTCCTTTATCAGCTACCTGCAGTTTGGAGCTTCTAACTGATATTTAATGCTATCTAGTCCTTTTTTAAAAAAATAGTTTCATGTAGCTTTTTCTATTCTTCTTTTCTGTTGTCTTTGTGTCTGAGTTCGGCTTTTAGCCAAAGCTGTCCTTGCTCCTTGATTGGGAAATTAGTGGCTTATTAAAATATAAATAAATGAAGAGGAGGAGGTGGTTAGTGATGCAAAAGTTGGCTGAAATAGTGATCCCCTTAAAAATAAATCCTATTCCAAGAAAAATATGCGAATTCAGGTCAGAAAGACCCAGCCTTAAGAACTGTGTTAGGGGAACATGTGAACATACAGAGATAAGAATTTATTATGCAGCCTAGGATGTTTAGGGAATAGTTTAATATGCTTAAGCCTTTGATGGGAGAGGAAAGAGCAGAGGAAAGCAGCACAGTCCATCTTCAAGTTTAGAAAAAAAAAATAAATGTTGCAATTGCTTTTCTAGTGATCTGTTCTGGGGCTGCCATACCTGGAGTGGATCTTCTTACTTTTATGTTAATCATGAAAATCAGCAGCATAGGTTTATAAAAATTTGATCTTACCTGGCAAACCTGGTAGTTTTTGGGGTTTAATTGGGGGGGGTTTGGGTTGTTGTTTTTTTTTAAACAGATTACTTTGATTTTATGGAAATATATAATCACAGTGTCTTGCAATGAAACCTACTTAGGTAATCAATGCAAAATTGTCTTGGAGAGAGGTACTGTTACTGAGCTGAAAATGTTCTGTAAGAGTGTAATGAAAATAGAGCTTTAAGATGCAGGGAAGGGGTTTTTTTTGGTGGCTCACTGAGGAGATCAGTATAGATATAAGTTCTTGACTTGTAGAGCTGATTTTAAATTAAACAAAACAAATTTTCAAGAGCATTACATGTTCTTGGTCACAAAATCTGCTGCAGTCTTTAACTGCGAGGTGGGATGATGGCAGCTAAAGACAGAGATGGGTTACTCAAAAGAAAGATCATGCAAGAAGGAGAGAAGCAAGGAATCAAGAAGATTGTGGAGAAAATAAATCTGAAACCAACCTATTTACTAGGTAAAAGAAGCTTATGCAGCAGCAAGACTGGTGGAAACATAGCGGTGTTCCTGGAGAGATCATTTTGGCACATAAAATGATTCAATGGGATGCAAAAAACCCCTACAACTAAAGTTTTGTGGCTGCATATACAAAAGGCATCATCTTACAGAGCAAGGAAGTCAGAGCTTCTCTGTTGTGGCTGTACCTGGCATGTGGGGCCAAACACTGAATTCCTAATATTGACAGATTGGAGACAGTTCAGAGAAGAGCAAGAAAAAAATAAAGATTAAAGGGATTAACTTTGTTGTTTTACATGACTAATAGCCCGTCCTGAGTCCAGTGGAGTTACTATGTGTTCACATCAGAGTGAATGAGACCAGAGTCTGGGGCTCTCCTCCCTGCATGAGCCTTCTTTAGTTCCATGTACAGAACACATTTGTAGGCCCATTTGGCTGTTCCTATTTGACCAGGGCCAGTGTTTCAGGCAGTGAAAATCCAATCCATTTCCCTTTGTCTGCAGTGCTATGGAAACCTCCAGAAAACCAGCTACCCATAGGAAAGTAGCCACTCCCCATGCACAGATCAAGAGCACATCCCCAGTTACTGCAGGACACATGAAAATCATCGCTGAATGCTAAAGCAGCTTACAAAGGAGCACATATAATTGCTTTGACCCATGTCATCACACCCCCATGTTGGACCTATTCTGTAGGAGCTGATCAATTCCATGCAAATTGTGGGACTTGCTAGAACAAGTAGAACACAATTCCCGATTGCCAAGCAGCCAGAACTGTTAGGAAATTAAATTAAACATTTCAGCAGAGCTACGCTAGTTTGCAACTATTGAAGAAGTATCCTCTGTACAACTCTTACTACATGAGTAATGGCAGGGAAATAATCCCTTTGAGCCTCAGAATGGTACTTCAAGTGCAAAAGTGCAGTAGATTCCACAGGAGCACAGTGGGCTTGAGAATATGTCACAGCATGACAGCAACATGGGCAACAACAGCTGTTCCATAGGAAAGGTTCCTGATAGCATGATTTATTCAGGAGATGGATATTTCTGAAAATAAGGGGGTAAGGAGTAAATGCCATCATAATATTGCATGATAAGGATGCTGAGTTACTAGGTTAGGTTAGTGGATCTGTCCCATCTACTCTGCAAGCCATGCCTGGGCACCACTCGATCTGCAGGTCCCTAAAGAGGATGGCAGTTACTTCCTCACTGTCTGGTGTACAAGGGCTTGACAGTAAGTGTTGAGTGGCCTTATAGGAGAGAAACAAGACTGAGTTTTATAATCCCCCAAGACAGCAAATGCTGCTGATTTCTGTCTGTCTTACACCTGCTTCCCTGACTTTCTTATACCTGCTTTCCTGTGTCACTGTTCTTACTGCACCATATCCTTACTCTTCTTAGCCTGGGACAACTCAGGATGTCTTCTGTCCTAGCCAAGGTTGTCACCATTGTGCCCCACAGCTAATGGTCTGCCTTAAGCAGGGGTTGATAGTGTTTCTTCAGTCTTTCAACTCTGTACTGTGTCAGAGTGGGCCATCAAAGATGGCTTTGAACTTGCTGTTAACTGACACGTGCCCAGATTTTCTGAAGAGCGGAGAAGGACTTGGCAGTACTCTGAGATCTCAGTTGTGGAGATCTCATCATGCCCGTCTCTACCAGCCAAGACTTGGAGGCACTGCGTGAAGAATTGACTGGACCGCTTGCCATGACGGCTATAAATTGTGCCCTCTTTTCAGGCACACAAAAGAGTAATGACAACTGTGTTGTAGATATTTGCTTTTGTGTGAAGTCGGATGTCGCCGTCATTCCAGACACGCTGCATTAATCTCCCCCGGGCTACCCTGGCTTCTGCCCGGTGCTTGGGCCTTTCCAAGGCTGCACATTGCCAGGGTAGCAGAGCTCCTTTACTGGTGTCAGAACTGCTTTGTCAACTGCCTTTATATGCTTGCCACCAAGGCTTTTTTTTCCCCCTAATCCTGGCATTTGGCCTACCTAAGCAACTAGTAATGATCAGAATATTTCTGAGTGTGTGTACAACCGACAAATGATTGTTAGAAAACGACAGATTCCAAGCCAGCATTTTTTGCCATGGAGAACCCCATGAGAACGGCTGTAATGGACCAGACCACAGTTCCATCAAACTCAGGATCCTATTTCCAGTCATGGCTGAGAGCAGGGAGTTAGCAAAGGGTATGAGAAAAGGGTAAGTGCATACTACAGCTCTCCCTACTGCATTCCTGACCTCTGTTACCATTTTGAACTTGCTAAGGCAGGCACAGGCTGGTGGCAACCTCAGTGGATTTCTGTTCCATAAACTTGTTAATTCTCCTCTTGAGTCTGTGTAAATTCCTAGTCTCCACAATGCCTTGTAGCCAGGGGTTTAGCAGCTCATCTATCTGGTGATAGAGAAACCTTTTTTTGTCATTTTTGTCTTTACACCTAATAATAACATTTACTGTCCTTTAGTGCTTGTGATGTTGTACTCCAAGGTAGCAGGTCAGACTGATACACCAATGATGTGCACCCGCAGAAATCTACTCTGGGCTACCAGTGTTTACCACCCAGCTGACCCACTTAGTAGAAAAGATTACTGACTTCATATTTGCTAATTGAGATTTGCCAGCTATAATAGTTCTGCAAGAAACTTGTGTAGCACCATTCCAGTGACCACAGAATTAGAAGGTATCTAATTCTCAAGCCCGAGATATTCCTTAGATATTTCATGGTTTAGTGGTGGACTTGGCAGCATTGGATTAACAGTTGAACTCAATGATCTTAGAGGTTTTTTCCAACCTAAACAGTTCCATGGTTCTATATTCACATTACCTTCTTGGTTGATTCTCTCTGCAATGTGCATACCATCAATCTGCAAGGGAATAAATCTGAAATGTTCCTCAGGGTTGTGCTGAAACACCAGAAAGAAAACTGTCCTTTTTTGGTGTGTGTAATCTTGAGAACACTTTGTAATTCCCTTCCAAATAAACAAGTGCAAATGAATGGGAATTGTGCATATTGTGTTAGATATCTCCCTGATTGAAGCATTCATGGCAAGAGATGAGAGTTACAAGTACTATACTGTTCTCAGAAGAAAAGTTCACTAGCAGTTCACTGAATCAGTTTCCTACCTTTTCTTTAAAGAAACCAGAGAGCACCAGATCTTTGCCTTAGCTATGTGGATGCTGGTGGATCTCTGCCAAGCTGTGTCAGCTGGGAATCTAGACCAACTCTTTTTATCTTTAGGTGTCACTTACTTATGTCCTTGAATGAATAAGTCAATTTAGAAACAGACCCTTTTCAAGAAGAAAACGTGAACTTTTGTTTCATAGCCTATAGAGATGGTATATTGGTCCATCCAGTGAGACGTCACAAATAGTTCAAAGATGTACAGTACAGAACAAGCAATAGGAACAGTAGGACGACTGACATTTATCTCCAAATTCTATCAAATGACAATGAAGATATGTCTGTATGGGGGTCGTGGAAACATGCTTGTTCTGGTCCAGCTAAATATGTCTACTGCTAATCTAGTTCTGGACTGTGGAGCTCAGTCAGATACATGAACTATCTTACTGACTTTTATGACCACGGTGTAGCTGTACTCTGTGTGTGTGTGTGCAATGTCTCTTTATAATTTTTCTAGAAATAGTTCATTTAATGAATGCCATCAACTTCTTCATAGGCAGAATCCTCATGGTTTGCTCAGATGTCATCTCCAGTCCTGGAGATTTTACTTGTTCATTCAGCTGGATTGCTTTTAGCGGTGCAATATTTGAAATTTGAACTGTGCTGTGATAAGCATATGATGTCACTTCTCTTCCCTGATTAAAGGACTGAAATTCTCTAGATTTGATTTCTGGAGTGCATAATACATTTAAAATTTACTTTCAGGGTCAAAGTCTTAGCTGGTATAAATTGATGAGGCTATGTTATCTTAAATACATAATAGACAGCCAGGATATACCAGATAAAAACAGCACTGTCAACTAAAATAACAATAGTTCTGTGAGTTTTAGGTCTCCTTTTAATCCCCCAACATTTTGATGTGTTTTTTTTCAAAACCATATGGGTCTCATTTTCTTCTCACATGCACTGCTTACATACAGATGCAACACCACTGAGTTCAATGGAGTTATGTTTTGATTTAAGCAGGTGTCAGGTCTCAGTCTAGCAAAGCATTTAAGCACGTGCTTACCTTGAAAGCAGGAATGTGCTAATACAACTCCTGATTCTGACCTTGAAAACGTTCACTATCTGCTTGAATGCTCACTATTGTGAAGGAGAATCAGGAAAATAATGACTTTGTTTCAGCTACTCAAGAAATCAAGTAATTGCTCTAAGATCATTTCCATTGATCCACAGGGTAAACTGTTGTTTCACAAAACAATAGTAATATTTGGGGTTAATATAAGCTCTTTTATATCAATTAAAAAAAAATAAATCAGGAAGGAGGAGATGGACTCGACCTGGGCAATTCTTTGGATGACATGTTTTACCATTTTTAATCTTTTGAAAATGACATTTCAGATTGAATTTTAATGAATCTTATGATTTTAAAAATTGTGTTTCTCTTGCTCTCTCACAAATTAATTTACTGTATGCCACCAGAAATGATAGATTGTCACAGTAAGATTTTAAACTTAGCTGGATAGTGCAGTATCACACAGCTAGAATAGAGTACTATTACTATGGGTTCTCTTCTGAGCATCTACAGAAAATTCAGGAGTATCTAGGCAAAACCCACATTTTGTTGGAAATTTATAAATTAACAATGCAAACTACATCTTCCTTTTAGTTAATTCAAGAGCTTCCAACGTGCAGGGTGCAGGCTAAAGGTATTTGGTGATTCAGTCTCTACATACCTTTAGCAAAACCTTTGTGCCAATATAAATGTAGAATATTGAACAAATATAAAATAGAGTAATTACATAAATCCATAAAGCACAGCTGAATTCCAATGTAAAATTCAGAACTGAGGTGGATCTTCTTAACATATCAGGCATATTAGACACTTCAAAAAAAATCTTTATCTTCTCTCTTTCCTGGAAAACATTTTTAAGGAGAAAAAAATCCTAAAAAAATGTTTTCAGTATGTCTAAAATTTAAACATGAATGGGTTTGTGGGGTGTGGTGTTTTAAAATCTTGTATTTGTGGAGTTCTTCTGTGCCTAAAGATGAGATGATTTCATGAAGTTTGCCATTCTTTTGGGTGACGAAGGTTGGGTTCAAGCTAGTAA
The DNA here is from genome assembly GCA_013401335.1 of Brachypteracias leptosomus. NCBI lineage: Eukaryota > Metazoa > Chordata > Aves > Coraciiformes > Brachypteraciidae > Brachypteracias > Brachypteracias leptosomus. Next base: position 157,934 of record VYZX01029430.1, on the reverse strand, counting down.
CAGCAGCCTGATGTTCTACAAGGCTCTCCATGAAGGTCAGCTTTCTCAGTTGTCTCTCTCCTCTGTCAGAGAGGAGACTTCAGATGTTTTTTAATCTTTGTTCTGTTCCAGGGTCTTCCTTGCCCAGACAGTCCACCGCATACACATTAGCTTGTGCCCAGATCCACGCTCAGAAGCATCTGGGTGGCACCCTTGTTGAAGAAAGCCAGACAAGCAATAGAGGCTAGTTTGCTCAAATGCCATGCTCTGCATTGGTGGGAGACATTTGTACCAACAGTTTTATGATCATGTCGACAGGGAGGAGAAATTCTCCAAATTCTTCCTTTATCTTGGCTTAGGCTGCCTTATTTCTTGAGATTTTAGAAACATCTTTTCTCTGTTACGACTATATACCACAATGTTCAGGGGTCCTTCTTTCAAACCAATAGATGATGGGCACTGGCATTTACATATTTTAATCCTCTTTGTGCAGAAATGCAAGGATTTCTAGATATGAAAATAGGTAAAAGAATAGCAAATTGTCTCTGCAAATCCTTGCTTCGGTTGGTCTGGTGCCAGCTGCTGTACTGCACTGAGCAATATTTCATGCAGTTCTGATTGTCCAACAAAACAGCTTGGGCTGAGCCCACGAAGCTGGACAACATAAAATGCCTGTTCAAAGTTTTGATAAAGGTGTTAGAAGCATGTTCAGTCCCCTACTTCATCATCAAAAACTTCATAACATTGATCTGCCAGTTTATAGTCCTGACCATGAATTTATAGAGAAAGCAAAATGAAAGCCCCTGCTCTTGGAAGAAGCTGAACACTCTCAAATCATCACCATCACTAAGGTTTTGCATTGAGTTCTGTGGGTGAGGAAGCTCCTAGTGTCCCATAGCATGTTGGTGTGGGATGAAATACAAGGAAGGAGGACAGTTCACATAACTCAAGCACGTCACCACATTTAGGGAGCTTGTTTACATAGGTGCTGTCTTCAGTCACTGAAGAGAGAGGAGTTAAAGAGAGCAATAATTTAAATTTTCAACATTGCTTACCAGAGCTCTCTCATAGAAGGCTAAGGGAGCCTGTAGAGCTGTTACATCAGGGATAACCTTTTGCTGATGGGAATATTCCCTGCAATTAAAAAAATCCCCAAATTACCAATGTGAAGCCTTTCTGTTTTACTGCGGCAGGTGCATCTTTGAACTTCTAGAAGACAAATTGATAATCAGGGGATGGAGAATGGATGCAAGACAGCCACTGCCATGCTGTATGAACCAGGTCTGACTTGTCCATTCTGAAGGACATCCTGATGCAATACTGACCCCTGTGCTCCACAGGCTGGGGAGCGATCTCCAGGTGGCAGTTGATAGGTGGGCACAGTAGCAACCACAAGCGTTGTTATGTCTCAGTGTAGAGTTCTTTCTCAATTCTTGTGAATACAGCTGGGCTCATCTGGCCTCAGAAGTCCTCTTCTTTTATATTGGCAATTCAGATCATAGGAAATGGGAAAGGAGAGGACATTGTATTTGCATAGCTCATGTACAGTCACAAGGCAGGAAGGACTTTGGTTTTTGTACTGCTGTTCTTGCTGTATGAACATCTACCAACAGACATGTCCCTGCTTCCATCTCTTATAGTCAAAATGAAATAACACAAGGAAAATTTTCAAGGGTAGCTCGACGCTGTTAGCACCTTTGGGACCTTCTGGTTGCTTTCTGCAAGCCTTGACTTGTTGGCAAGCCCAAGGTGTCTGCTCTCTACCTTTGGTCTCCTCCATTAGAAAGGCAGAAAGGCAGCTCCATGTGCCAGGCATTAACCTGGGAACCTGACCTGAAGAAAACATGTCCCATTTGTGCAGTTCAGTGTAACAGGAAAACATCTGTCCATCATGTCATGCAAGATAAGGTGATTTGTGAGTCCGTTTACCTCAGGTGGATTCAATTTTTGCTGTTGGAAGGAACCCAAGCCAGAGAAAGCTGTTTGCATACTGTGCTGTCCAGCCTGCAGAGCACGCACCAAGCAACTGGCTGCTGGAGAGATCCTGTCACCTGGATGCTTTCTGGAGCTGCTTTGAGACTCCCAGCCCCACCTCACCCTCCTCTCATCACTAACAATAACCAGATACCCCTGTTTGCCTGCAGTCTCTAAAAAAAGACACCTCAATTAAACTGAATGTTTCCCATTATTTAGGCTGATAGGGAAGTTTCTGTTGTTTCAACCTCATCATGATTCATCTGTGCAATATTTTGTTTCTCATCATGGGCTTGTTTGGTTTTGCAAAACTTTTGTTAATTCTGTAATAGCAATCTGTTTGACGGGAAGCTATATGGAAAAAGTGAGCCAGAGGAAAACCAGTTCCAACCCCAGCCTCACACACGGCAACCAGACAGGGATGAAGTGCTGCCATATACCACTGATGGCCAGAAGACCTTGCAGGTGAAGTTTTCAAGTGTGCTGTGCTCCCAGCTTTGGCCTGACTTAGCTTCTGGGGAAGCCAATGGTAGTTTTATCACTGCTCACACCAGCAGAGTTAGGCAGCTCTGTGGAACAGCACAAACTGTGAGTTTCTGGGCTGCAGTCAACAGTGAAGCAGTTGCATTCTTTCAAGTCTTGACCCAGGGTTTCTTGAAGAGCAACAGAAACATGAGGGAGAAAGGGAGTTGTGGTGTTGCTGAGGGCAGCCAAACATCTCTGGAGGAGGCACGTTAGGTCTGAGATGTGCTGGAGGCTCACTGTGAAGGGCTCCTGAGAGGCAGAAGCAAAAAGAAATGTGTCTGTAATTGTACATAAAATCTGAATTCCTCTGCCCAGAAAGGAGTTCTTAAAACATAAGCCTGTAACTCTGAGCACCTTAATTCATCCAGAGACAGCTTCTCTTCAACTGCTTAGTGGCCTGGCTTGCCATGGTAAAAGGAGATAAGTGAAAGAGGAGCAGGGAATGTGACATGTATGGGGTTTTTAAATTTTAAATGTCAAGATGCTTGGGCAACTTAGTTAATCAGCAAGACAAAATGATGTGGGAAGGAATGTACCCAAAGACTGTTCCTGTTGAAGATATGTCTCCAAAGATAAACAAGAAATGGTAATTTCTAAGTTTTGTCTGGTTCTCTAACTTAGTGCAACCTTCCCCAGGCACAGCCAGATAGTAAAAAGGGACAGGCTAAACTTTCAGAGGAATAAAATCCTCTACTTAATTCATCCTCTTTAGCAAGTATATATGTTCAAGCCCTCAGCCTGCTTTACATACTGGGGTACTCAAGATGTCCTTGTTCATTCACAGTTGGCATCAAAAGAAGTGGAGGTGGGAATAAAGCAAGAAAGCACACCTGATGGGAAAAGGAGGCAGAATATGGAAATTAAGAGGACATACAGGAGTACTGCGTGCCTGCCAAGAGAATGGAAAAATGGGAAATCTGAGAAAATACCACCTGTAGCAGGACCTTACAGACCAAAGAAAGAGCAAGAACAGTATCTCCATTTTCCACCTATTTATCTCGAATCCTTTGCAGAAAGAGTTGCTGTAAAAAGGACAGAAGGCAGCCTTAGATCAAGTGGACAGTGGCGGCTTCTCTCTTTCTTGGGCTTTTGGCCAGGACTGGAGTAATTCCCTCCAAATCGAAGTGAGGTATGAGGTCAACCTCAGTCTCGGGCTGAAAAGCCACTGGAATGCCTTAGAGACACTGTTACTAAAGGAAGCTCTCTGCAGTAAGCAGCTGTTTACTCAGGCTTGCGCAGGCTCAGATTGCCAGCATGAGTTGCAAGGAGGAAGGGAATTTGGCCATAATTTCCTGCTCTTACTTCATACTAAGCAGAGCAATTCAGGAAGCCAAACCCACTAGCAAAACAGCCATGTCTCTGAGCATCCTGTGTGCCTCTGTAGCCAGAAGCACTGAGCACAGAGAACCTGGGTACCTTTCTTTCTCTGGGGTCAAGGAACTTCTGTCCAGCCAAATATCCCTCTATATATCACCAAGAGCAAATTTTATGGAGACCTAGGGTATGTCTTCTTTGTGTCTCATTGAAACATCATAAAATCCCATTGCTCATCTGATGGCACAGAAGAGCTGATTGTAGTCTGTGTTCAATAAATTATTCACCAGGCATATTTTAATGGGAGTGAGCCAAGACTGGGTGAACACACAAGAGCTCCAGACCTTCAGAGCTTCACCAAAGTCCCTGGTAAGCCTCAATAACTGTGGCTTTGAAGCAAAATGTCTTAACAGACCAACATACTCCCAAAGCTGCAACTCTGTCTGTCTCCCCCTCCCTCCCACCCTTTTCTTTCAACACAGCAGAATTTTCTTTCTTACAAGAACCCTCCGCATCTGAGTTCCCATTAACAGTTCTGTTCAAGATACAGAGGTAACATGTTTGTCCCCACTCAATTTAGCCCCATTGAGTTGTATTTTTAATTGTAATCATCATTGCTCCTTTGGAAATTTGTGTTGACAGTTTTTAATTAGAGCAGATTGTTCTGGCAAATCCCAATCATGTTGTTCATTAATTAGTCTTCAGTATCAGCTCCAATGCCAGAGCATTGAGCCATGGCTGTCACACTTCCTTGATGAATGAGGAAAGGAGATCTGGTTTTGTCTCACTGTCCACAGATGACAGAATTTCCCAGAAAGAACTCAGATTTCCTGACCTGAAAGGAGAAAAACAAACAAGAACCTCCCAACATCTTTAGCTACAGACTCCTGCCACCTCCATGGCACTTCTTGCTGAAAGCTGCAACTCAGACCCTACCCATACAAAAGCAATACAGCAGTAGCCCATGATAAAGGTTAAATTCTCTTTGCAGCCTTCAGGTTTTGGATGGCTTTGGGAGGTCTAAAGCACTCTCTGGCATAGTTTTCACCCATCAAAGTGAAGCTCAGTCGACTTCCAGCACTGGAAATTGATGCCTTGGCTCACACTCCATAGCACGGTGCAGGCTTGAACTTTGGCAACCTGTGCATGGAGAGGTGGGGGGGAGAGCATGTGGGTCAGTGATTTTCAGCCTGTGAAGCAGGTTTCCAAAAATGGGGCAATATCAAGCTCTACTGTGTGATACAGGATCCCACATGTGAATTTTCTAAACATTCTTCATCCTTATTGGAAAATTTTTCAGGGTCCTCAAACAGAAAAAGGTTGAAAGCTTCTATTCTAATATAAAGGGAACAATTCATATGCCTGTCCCTGTTCTGCCAGAACAGAACTTTTAATACAGCAATAATAATTTAAATTACATTTGATCATGGTGATGCTTTAATCTAAATAATGGGTAAAGGTCTGTGGTTATTTTAAATCTGCATTATTAACTAAAGATGCTATGGTGCCAATGAGACATTTTACCAAAGGGCCTTTTGTGCTTTCTTTTTACTACACAGAGAAAAAGGAAAGCCCTGTTTATAGCTTAGAGAACAGAGAGGTAGAAAGAAGACGTTGGGAAATTTATTTCAAATGCAGGTTTAGTTATCATCCTTCATCAAAAGACCTCAGAACTCCCTTAAACTGCTGGCAGCTACCCCACAACTTACCTTTGCTGTAGGCATTATTAAACCCTTGAGAAGCTAAGGTGCAGGCTGTGAGTGACTTTTCACTCAAGGTTATTCTGTGTGTCAGGAGCAGGGACAGTCAGATATTCTGTACATGCTGTGTGCATTGGAAAGCATCAGGCTACCACAGTAATGTGTGTGGGAGGAGAGAGAGGCAGGACATCTGTGAACTTCATCACAAGAAGGGATCCCAACATCATGGGACTCCAGACAACACAGGACAAATTCCTGATCCAATACAAAAATTGGGAGATACTGAATCATGGCATTAACACCATGTTGTTCTCTCCCATGTGTTCACTCCTTGTATCATTCAATCTGATTTGCCTGAGCTTATATATAATTTGGTTTTGATTTTTAATGAACTTTTTTTTTTCCTCTTGTATCTCTCTTCCAAACATGATCAAGCATATTTGTGCAATGATAATATGAGTTACAGTGGGGAAACAGTATTGGTGGTACTCTAAAAAATGGGCAAGTTCAGGTGGACATCTTAAAAAGCAGGCTTTGATTTCAGATCATTAACATCAGCCCCACTGATGTCTCTGAAACTGGGCAACCTGGAAATCAGGCACCTCAGCTTCTAGTGGCTTGGAAATGTACTTGGCATTTGCTTTTTATGAGAAAATGTTCATTTCTGTCCAGATCCCCTGTAAAAATCTCAGAGGCAAAAGAAGCAGTGCCAGTGCTGAAACATCTTCAAAGTTGAAATGTATGTTTGAAGTTTTAAAAAAAATTACAAAGCCCTAAATTCAGCCACTGGTTTTCAGTAAAAACATTTACTCCTTT